>JAPKLW010000001.1:553626-721018 GCA_026898455.1 Plectranthus barbatus
TCAATGTAACGCGGCTCCATAACGGAAGGTCAGATGGGGGCGTTACAATACTCCTCGACTTATAGCCGAACCGGTTACTAACCGACTCTCTTTCCCCTTTTTTGCAGGATACAAGCAGACCATCCTTACTGAAGAGGAGGAGGGTCGCATCGACATCGTCTTTTCAAGGACTGACCGTCGGTTTGTGTTGGTTAAGGGGAAGAGGAGCGTCGGTGCCGAGCATTGGGTTAACGAGCGAGGCGAGAAGGAGGTGATCCCTGCTGACATGGACTTACTGGCGATGATGAAGGCGCAGAACGCCCGCGAGAAGCCTTGTTGTCGACCCCCACTACCGAGGGCCCTTCGTCCAAGAGGGTCGCTGTCGAGACTTCTCACGTGTCCCCGGTAGTGCATACCGAGGAGCCGGTCATGGCTGATCAGATCGACTCGGTGCCGATGCCAGTCACTACTCCCCCAGTTCAGCCGACGAGGGGCAGCAAGTCCTCCCCCAAGGATCGTCCGAGATGAGAGAAGGAAAAAGAAGAACCGCGGCGTGAGCGTTGACTCTAGGCCTCGGTCGGGATCGACCGGACAGGCAAAGGAGCTGGATTTGGTCTTGGTTGGCTCGAGTTCGGCGAGCATTGCTTCTTCCTCGGCCGCATATGCCCTTCATGTGAAGAAGGTGCTCGACGGAGAAGTCCGAGCTGAGGACTTCGACAGCGAGTACGCTCGGGAAAACTTCACCATGCAGAAGGATCTCTAGGAGGTACGCGTCTTTGGTCCTCTCGACGGATCTGAATTTGACTTAACATTTATCTAACTTGTTTCCTGCCACTTTTGCAGACTACCCGAAGGTTCGCCATCTACTCCGAGCAGCTCATCAAGTCGTTGGACTCGGCCAGCGAGGGGCTAGGTCAGTCCCGTAAGAAGCTGCAGGCCGAGAAGGATAAGCGAGCCGACTTGGCCAACAAACTCGCGTCGGTCTCGGGGGAATTGAAGGACTGAAAGCTCGAGGGCCTGAAATGGAAGGAGAAGTATGATGATCTTCGAAAGGAGAGGGAAGATCTGGCTCGTTGGTGCAAGGGGCTCGAGGAGGAGCTGAGAGCTTCGGTTGCGAGGTTTGAAGCTTCGCAGCAGAAGACCGAGGCGGAGCTGGAATCCTATAGGTGTCGGTTCCATAAGAGTCAGAAGGAGAGGCTCAAGGAGCAGAAGGCTTATAAGGAGGAGGAGGAGGCTTTGAAGAAAGGGCATGGAGTGGACTACCAGGAAGTCGTGACCTTTGACCTTCTGGTGCAGATGGTTACCGGGTCCATTAGTGCCCTGGTCGGACGGAGGTGTCTGGAGTTCGACCTCGACAACATCACGCGCCCGCCTACACCTCCATCCTCGCCACCGATCACCTCCGATGAGCAGGGCCTCGCGACTGGGGGTGAGCGCCCCAGTGCCGATGTGCGGGAGAAAGATAAGGAGCCGACCCGCCTCGAGCCTATCCCTGAGATTGACTTAGAGAAGAGTGCGGAAGAGAAGGAAGCGGACAGCTTCATTAATGACGACGGTGAAGGGGCAAATCAGAAGGAAGGGGGCGAGGATGTTGTTGTTTGAGGAGTAGTTAGGCAAATCTTTACTCGTTTTTCCTTTTTGGCATCATGCTTGTAATTCTTGTACACCGCAACTTTTCTTTTGTTGTAAACTGCATATCTTTCGTACTTTGGTGTATCTTTCGAATTACGTTACCTCCTCGTCTTGTTTCTGTTTGTTGAACTGTGCCCCTTCTGCTCGGTTAAGCGGCTCGAGAAGGAAGGGTTGAGAGGGTTGGTATCGGGAAGCTTAGCTTCTCGGTGTCGACCCCTATACTTGGCTGCAAATCAAGTAGTACAAGGTCAGGTTGGGCGATGCCTAGGCATCGCCCCTCCGACGCTCAAGTTAGTAAAGGTGTTGTGAATAATAATAAAAGGAAATGAAAAGAAATAGTAGGATAAGAGTATGCGTATCTGTATACTAATGATAGTATTTTTTCAAATGTTTGATGTTCGAACTGTTTTGTACTCTTCTCCCTTCTGGCGTTTCAAGCTGGTAAGCCCCGTGCCCTACTACATTAGATACCTTGTAGGGGCCTTCCCAGTTAGGGGCTAACTTTCCTGCTCCGGTCTCTTTCGTGTTTTGGAACACCCTCCTTAGGACCAGGTCTCCCTCTTGGAAACTCCTTAGCTTCAGCTTCTTATTGTAGAACCTCTCTACTTGAAGTCGTCGCCGGGAGGCTCTGATTGCTGCGTCCTCCCGTACCTCGTCTATAAGTTCGAGGTCTTTTTGAAGTAGGCCTAGGTTCTCCGTTTTATCTACGAATTCTACCCTTAGACTGCGAGCGATGATCTCGACGGGTGCCACGGCCTCGACCCCGTATGCAAGCGAGAATGGTGTAGCCCCGGTGGAGGTCCTTGGAGTGGTCCGGTAGGACCAAAGGACCGCGGGGAGTTCCTCTACCCACCTGGATCCGTGCGGACTTAATTTCTTCTTTAGTGTTGCCATTACTGTTTTGTTGGTCGATTCTGCTAGACCGTTTGCTTCGGGGTACCGTGGCATCGAGAACACCAGTTTTATCCCGTAGGTATCACAGAAGGTTTGCATCCTTTCGCTGGCAAACTGTCGTCCGTTATCTGTGCGTATCTCTTTTGGGATTCCGAAGCGACACAGGGCTTGCTTCCACAGGAACTTGATAACCTCTAGATCACGGGTTTTCCCCAGGGCTTCGCCCTCCACCCACTTGGTGAAGTAATCTGTTACCACGAGGATATGATCCTTCTGGCCAGTTCCCTTTGACCGGGGTCCTACTAGATCCATATCCCATACCATGAATGGCCATGGGGTGATTGAAGCGTGGAGAGGCTCCGCGTTACTGTGGGTAGACGCTTCGAAGTGTTGGCAGCTGTCGCACCTTTTGACATGATTGGTCGCGTCCTGCTTCAGAGTAGGCCAGTAGAAACTGGGCGTGATTATTTTGTGAGACAGCGATCGAGCCCCGGCATGGTTCCCACAATTACCTTCATGTACTTCTGCGAGTACCCTTTCTGTCTCGGGAGAGGCGATACACCGAAGAAGGGGTCCTCCGAGCGAACGCCTGTATAGTTTACTGTTAATGAGGGTAAAGCGAGCGGCTGCTCTCTCGATTTTTGTCACGTCGTTCTTATCGCCGGCTGGAGGTTCCCCGGCTAAGTATCGAGTGATCGGGACCCTGCAGTCACTCCCGTGTTGGTCGACGGGCGCAATATTGTCTTGGGCGGAGACGGACGGTGCTAGCAACCAAACCTCGGGGATTGGTCGGGTATTTTGGGAGGAGCTTGTGGCAGCTAGGCTCGCCAAAGCGTCTGCTCGGGCGTTTGATTCCCGGGGGATGTGGCGGAGATCCCACTCCTCAATTTTTACTCTCAGCCTCTCGATCGTGGAGTGGTATAATTTTAGACGCTCCTCTTTTACAGCGTAAGTGCCATCTAGTTGGTTGACCACTAGTTAGGAGTCGCTCTCGGCGCGTACCCTACGAGCCCCGAGTTCTAGGGCTAGCTGCATACCTTGGACGAGCGCCTCATATTCGGCCTCGTTGTTTGTTGCCGTGCACGTTACTAGCTCCGTCGATCTTTAAGGACCATATATCGGCGTCTTCGTCGGCCTTCGTCATGTGAGCCACCTCGTGTTCTACTTTCAGTTGCAAGTTCGTAGAGAAATCAGTGACGAAATCCGCTAACACTTGCGACTTGATGGAAGTCCTTGGTTCGTATTGGATCCCGTAACCTCCTACTTCGACGGCCCATTTGAGTAGGCGTCCGGACAGGTCTGGCATTGATAGTACGGCCCTTATAGGGTAAGCCGTAATTACTTTGATTGAATGTGCCTCGAATTAAGGTCGCAGCTTTCTGGCGGCGTTTACGAGTGCCAGGGCGAGTTTCTCCAAGGCGGTATATCGAGTTTCCGCGTCCAGTAGAGATTTGCTGGCATAGTACACCGGGTGTTGTTTGCCGTCTACTTCGCGTACTAGCACGGCTCCAACCGCATGGTCTGATACTGACAGGTAGAGCAACAGTGGTTCACCATTGATAGGAAGGAATGGGTCCTCTCGGAGTAACGTGATATAAAACGACTGAGGGCAGCGAGGCGTCCGGTCAGCTTTTGCACTTCCTTCGGGGATCTTGGGTGTTCTATGCCCTGAATGGCCTTGATCTGTGTGGGGTCCGCCTCAATTCCCCTTTGGGTCACTATATGATCGAGGAATTTGCCGGACACTACTCCGAACGAACATTTTGTCGGGTTTAGTTTCATGTTGTACCTTTCCAAGGTTCGGAAGGCATCTTCTAGATGAGTCACATGATCCCGAGAGCGGAGCGACTTGACGAGCATGTCGTCAATGTAGACCTCCATTGTTTTGCCGATCTTCTCCTTGAACATAGAGTTGACGAGGCGCTGGTATGTTGAGCCCGCGTTCTTTAATCCGAATGGCATCACCTTATAGCAGTAAATGCCTTGGCTGGTGATGAAGGCTGTCTTTTCTTGGTCATCGGGGTGCATTTGGATCTGATTATACCCTGAGAACGCATCCATGAAGCTCAAGAGCTCGTGCCCTGTTGTTGCATTAACAATTGCGTCAATGTGCGGTAGAGGATAGGGGTCTTTCGGGCATGCCTTATTCAGGTCAGTAAAGTCAATGCAGACCCGGTTCTTGCCATTTTTCTTTTTGACAACTACCACGTTGGCAAGCCAAGTGGGGTAATGCACTTCCCGCACCGACCTGATGTCGATAAGTTTCTGCACTTCTTCGTTGATGGCCTGATTTTTTTCCACGGAGAACTTCCGTCGCCGCTGCTGCACCGGCCTGCAGTTTGGATCCACCTGGAGGCGGTGTGTGATGACTGATGGGTCAATCCCGGTCATGTCGCGGTGTGACCAGGCGAATACGTGAACCTTCTTTTGGAGGAACCCTAAGAGGGCGCTCCTGACATCGGCGGGGAGTTCTGCCCCCACGAAGGTGGTGCGAGTCGGATCTGACTCGTCTATGGCTACTTCTTCTAGTTCCTCAGCTTCAGGTCGACCAGCTGAGGTCGTCACGGAGCCATGCTGCTGTGAACAGACGGCTCGAAAGCTGGCGTAGTAGCAATCCCTTGAAGCCTTATGCTCGCCTCAGATGGTCTGGATTCCCCAAGGAGTGGGAAAGTTGAGTGCTTGGTGATACGACGAGGGAACCGCCTTGAGCTCGTGAATCCAAGGTCTCCTTAGGATGGCGTTATGCGCGGATGTGGCGTCTACAACTTGGAACTTCACATCCAGGTTTAGGCCTCCACAGTACATGAGCACAGTGATTTCCCCAACCGTCTGCTGCTGGCCCCCATTGAAGCCGTAGAGGGTCATGGTTATCGGCTCTATCTTGCTCATAGGGATTTGCATCTCTTTCAGCGTTCGAATGAACATAATGTTCGCGGAGCTGCCGTTATCTACAAGCAGTCTCTTCACTTGGCAATTTGATATCAGGAGTGATACCACGAGTGCATCATGGTACGGATGAATGAGCCCCAGTGTATCCTCAGTGGTGAATTCGATTGCCTCATGCTGCTGTACGGGGTTGACGTGGTGGACCTCCTGATTGAGGATCCTGCGGGCTCTCTTGGCCGCAGAGCGCGACCTTCTGCTAATCTCCGACCCCCCAACGATCACGTGGATCGTTCGCTCGGCAGGTGGTGGTTTGTTTTGGGGTTCTGCATTTCCGGTAGGATTGGCTTGCCTACCCCTCGTCCATGTGTTCTTTCCCTTGTTGGTCAGGTATTCGGTAAGGAAACTGTTTTTTAAGAGCTCGAGCACCTCTAGACGCAGAGCCTGGCATTCCGCAGTTTTGTGACCATGGTCATTGTGGAAGCCACAAAACTTCTTCGTATCCCGTGTCTTGGGGTCGGATTTCATCTTGGTGGGCCACTTTACAGCGCCACCGAGCCCCTTGAGCACGTTGTTGACCAGGTAATTCTGATCAATGCAGAGGTTGTAGGGCACCTCCCCCGCATGCGACGTGTGACTATAAGGATGATCTCATCGGAACGGCACTCATCCGGAAAGTCCTTCCAATCAACGTACCTCGACGTAGAGGAGCCTCCTCTATACCGAGGCTCTCGATGCTGACTAGCGAGCTCGTAGACCTTCTGCTCATTCAGTCGCGCGATGCGGTTCGGCTCGTCCTCTTCCCAGTTAATCTCGGCCCAGGCTTGTGAGAGGACCGAGTCCATATCGTAGCAAGGGTGGCTGGTCAGGTCACGGTAGAGCTTCGAGGACACGTCTAGGCCATTCTTAAAAGTGAAGACTGCCGTGAGAGGAGGGCAGTTCGGTATAGAGGCGAGTTCCTGGTTGAAGCGCCCCACGTAAGACCTCAGGGACTCTCCCTTCTTAATGCGTATGCTGTTAAGCGCATCAGGGTGCTTGGCTATACGTCGGCAGTTGGAGTACTGCTTTCGAAAGGCCATGTGGAGCTCGGAGAACGTAAAAAATGAGCTCCTCGGTAGGTTGACGAACCACTAGAGGGCTGGTCCGGTGAGACTCGCTCCGAAGCTTTTACAGATACATGCCTCGCGAAGGTTGCCCGGGATCGATGTGGTCAGCATCTTCTGTTTGTAGAGGGCTATGTGATCCTCCAGATCGGTTTTCCCATCGTATAGCTGGAACGAAGGTGGCACGAACCTTGCCGGGACGTCCGTATTGGTGATGTCTGGTGTAAAAGGCGAATCGGCATAGCTGTCTCGAGGTATCAGCGTCTCTGGGGGAATGATCCCCGGGATGCGGCAGATGAGCTTCTCCAGCCCAGCCATTCGTGCCTCAAGATGCTTCTCATACTCGCCTCGTACCTGCTCGGTAGCGAGGCGCTCAGTGGGGTGGTAGGTCATTGCTCCTGTGGGTCTACGCCCGAGATCGGATGTATCAGGCGTGTCCAGGTCGACGGCCTCTTCTAGGTCGTGGGCCAAGTTCTTGCGGGGATCTGGTGGCTTTTCGCTAGTAGGGGGCTCCTCGACATAGGGCTGCTTTCCATGCGAACTCTCCCTGCGGAGCTGCTCGTTCTCCTTACGGAGGGCGTGATTGGTGGCATGCAGCTCCATGATCCGGGTGTCCATCTCCTTCGCGTGGCGCCGGTTCTCCTCAGCCTCCTCGGCCAATCGTGCCAGGACGGTGTTCAATATATTCGGAGGCACGGCCTGGGTACCACTGGCCTGGAGCATCCGACGTACTAGCTCGTCGACAGGGACGAGGTCCTTCGGTGTCGAGGAGCTCGGTGGGCGAGCTCCAGCCGCTTTCCCCGTTTGATTTCCCTTTTTTCGCTATTACCTGCCATTGGATCAACGAAGAGAACACGAGAAATAGTTCCAAGGGCCCCACGGTGGCCGCCAAATGTTGAGGTTCGATTTTACGAAAAAATGGAGCCCTTAGAACTTTGTTAGAAGATTGCAAATAATAATGGTAATTCAAGAAAAATAAACGAGGATCGAAGACGTGAAGTAAATAAACGACGAACAAATTGAAACTGCAAGTATTTATTATAAACAGGAGAAGGATTCTGAGAGGATTTTGACAGAGTTTTGGCTGATGATTTTTTATCAGCCGAATGAGCTAAAAAATGAGCCTCCAGCCCCTATTTATAGACAGGATAGGGGTTGGGAGGCAGCAACTAACCCTAGGCGTCGTGCAGCAACGGCTCGCCGCGAATATCGGGGCGGTTGCGAGGTTTTCGGAGGTGGTTAGGGCTCCAACGTTCGGGCGCCGCCAACGGGCTAGGGTTTCTCTTCCTTGAACGCCTCTATGTCGACCCGCTGGGATCCTCGATGTCGAGGCGCTCTAGTCCTCGATGGCGAGGCCTTGACTTGTGTTGATTTCAGCGTCTTGTCGGCTTTGGTGGGCTAGCCTTTCGGGCTGGACGTGTTTGTGTGGGCCGACTTATCCATTGGGCCCGGGCCCGTGGGCCTGGCCCCAATAAACTGCAATGAATTTCGACAATTTTCCCACTACATTGCATGTCTTTCTATATAAGATTATTTAAATTTATGTAACTAAATTGTTCAAAAAAATATTATTTGAAAAAAAAAAGATTTTTTATCTAAAATAAAAAATTGTTCATTCACACTTTCAAAAAAGTATTGTGAAAACTAATTTATAAAAATTATCAAGAAATGAGGAGCACTGTTGAGAGGAAGAGAAAATTAAAAATAGAATTTAATGTTAATTTATAAAAATAATTTGAAGGAAGTACAAAATAGAATATAGAATTCAACTACTTTTCAAATACGTTTTGAAATCAAAACAAATAAGCTGGAAGAATAAGCAAAAAATTCTGAATTAGTTTACGATATATAATTGTATTATTTATATTACGATACCACGACATATTAGAATAAATTTAGTATATTAATAGATTTTGTGGTCTCTTAAAACTTACAAAAATATTATATTTTTTAATAATATTTAATATAATAATTTCGTGGAACGCACGGGTGAAATACTAGTGCAAAAATATATTAGAATATTTTTCAAAAAATATACTTATGTACTTTTTGTTATTTCTCTTGAACACATATATTAATATGTTTTTTAATTATTGCGGAAATAATGAGCATACGACAACAAATAAATTCATTCATATAAAATTAATTATATAATGTTCTATACAATATTTTTCTAAAATATATAGATTAATAATTAAGGAAAATTAATCTAATTGATTTACAGATATTTCCCAAAAATATATAAATTAAAATCTAACATATTTCATTTCTTGAAAACTCAAATTAGAGTGAAATAATTATAGAATATTTTACAAAATAATTAATGAACTAAAGAGTTGTTTAATAAACAATTAATGTAACTCAAACCCACTATATATTACGTTTGGCCTTACTTTAATATATATAGATATAGATTTGCTAACAGATATCAATATTCAATACAAATTTGATATGAGATTTTCTTATTCTTATAAAGATCCATTCATTTCTTTTTTTAAGAAAATCGACACTTAATTACCTTATTTATTTTTATGTACCAGACTATTTAAATAAAATTAAAAGGGAATTTTGAAGGAAGTGGTTGCAGGCTAGAGTGGGGGTTGGTATAAAAATCCAAAATACAAATTTGATATGAGATTTAGGATCCATTTGATTAATAAATTTTTCAATGAGGTAATCAAATGATTTCGAAACACTCTTTCCTTGAATGTTATGAAAAGAAATGAAGGAGAATAATATCCAAATATTTGGACAATATAAAACCTTTCAAAATTGTGAAATTTCATTCTCAGTACTAAATTATTTACTTCTTATTTTTTTAATTTCATGTTACTTAATAAATATTTTTTATAATTTTAAATCATCCATTGTTTAAATAATGATCATATTAACAAAAAGTATTAGGATAATAATAATATTATTCTAAAATATAATAATAATCAAATATTTTATAATTATATATTAATGTTATAAAATGCTATAATAATAATAAATAAAAAATTAATATATTAGAATATTATTCATATATTATAACATAATTATATTTATAATATTCTTAAATTGAAATATTACAATATTATATTTTAAAATCCTAGAAAATAAATCATTTATAATAATATTATAGTAAATATTCTTCATTTTAAGATTATGTTTTAGTTTTAATTTTGAATAATTTTAATTTATGATTATATATAATTATTTTTCGATTTTATTATTTTTAGTTTAAATAAAATAAGAATTACTTATAATATATATTTTCAAGTTTTTAAATTTTTTTAGTATTTAATACATTTCCAAATTCAAAAAGATTTTTTCAAATTTAATTTATAAACCAAACACTTAGATTGAAATTGTTGAACGCATACTCAGGATCCGTTTGGTTGGTGGGTTTCGCAATAAGGGAATATAATGATTACGAAACCCGCTGTTTGGTTGAAAGATTTGAAAATTAGGGTATGAGAATGATTTACAAATATTTAAGAATCACTAAAACTCTCCAAAATAGTGGATTTCATTATCATTCCCAAATTTTATTTCCAAGTTTATTTATTTATATATTTTTTATTCATGTTAGTTTATAATTATTTTATTATATAATTATAATTATAATTATATATTATTCTTGTTAATGTATTATAATAATATTTTTATTAAATCTATCTTTTATTTTATCTTGATTTCATATTTTATAAAATAGATAAAAAGATAAATAAATTATCTATTTATTTTTAATATAATTTTATGTATTTTTTATTATTAGTTTAATTATTATTCATAAAATATTTTAATTCTTTACTAAATCTTTAAACTTAAATATTTTGGAAACGATTTTCAAATACATAAACCAAATATCAAAATTGAGAATAATTCTCAAATACAAACTCATACGCATTCTCTTTACTATTAAACTCATACCCATAGTAATGATTCTTGACAATTCTCATAAACCAAATATCAAAATTGTGAATGATTCTCAAATACAAACTCATACTCATTCTCTTTACTATTAAACTCATACCCATAGTGATGATAGTGATGATTCCTGACAATTATACCAAACGCCCCCTCATTCTTTCTACTTACGAACTCAAACTCATAACGATTTATAACAGATAAAACAAGCGCCACCTCAATAATGCAAGCTTAAATACATAATATCTAACAAAACAATAGAAAAATAACAATTTTATACAATCAATAAAATAAAAATAATTTATTGAAAACAAAAGTAGATGTGCCTAAAGGATAATGAGATGGAGATGTTGTTGAAGTATTGAATCCATTCTCTTTGTAAGTTGCTTCTTCACACGAACCTTAACTGCATTAATGTCATCTTCTTCCATGCAAGGGTACCCCAAAAGCAATCCACCATTTATATTATTAGGCCAATAATAGTTATCAATCATGTATGGGTAGTGTCGCTTGCGTAGATCAACAATAAATTGCTCGAGTGCACTCCCATTCTTCAAAAGATGCACTGCCAGATCTAGTTCAGACGATGTACCACGATAACCAATCATTTCTACACGTTTTAGATGAGGATATTCGTACGCCCCCAAATATTTAGGTAAGCTATCTACAAAATACCAACTCTCTTCTCTATTACTACCAGTATATACCTGCAACAATTCAATACTTGCCAACTCAACATAACAACCATGAAATCATATCATATGCAACAATAATGTATTACCTCTAATACAAAACTTTGTAACAAAGGTGCTGCACGAAGAAAATAAGCCACTGGCAGCATGTGTTCGCACATCCTAGGATGCATGAATTTCAAATGACGAAGCTTGCTCATTTTCACATTATTGTAGAACATCCTAGCTCCCTGCACATACAAACAAGAATAAAAAACAATGGCACCATTTTGACTTATCAAAAAAACTTGAACACCACCATATTTACCTTATCAAAAATATTCATATAAAACCCATCTATGGTTAGTTTCTCCAACTGTGGAAGGTAACTCGAAAACATCAAAAGTAAATCTTTCATCTCACTGAGTATTTCCCCTCCGAGATGCATCTCAACGAGTGGAACATTCTTCAGAACAAATTGTTCCAAAACTCCCCCATCATACATCAAAAACTCAAGGTTTACATCACGAATCTCTACTGAGGTCAAATAACAATAGCTAATCTCCAAGCGTTTGAGTGCGAGAGAAGGACCAATTAGCTTCAACGCAACAAGTTGTTCGGAAAAAGAAACAGATAATTCTTCGAGAAGAGGACAATTGCCCAAGAGCAACTCAATACTTTCACCACTTACATTTACCCATTGCAGTCGCATTGTTCGAAGGTGCTTGAAATTGCTAAGAAGTTCACACGGGAAAATATATCCCTCAGGAGAACAAAATATCCACCTCAAATTCAATTCAAGCCTCTTAACCTCTTTGACTGATGCAAATTTAAGCCATCTGTCAATATATTTTTTATGATCTTCAGATAGAAGGAAATCTATTCTAAATTCTTCAATGCTAGAACACTTGTGAAATTCTAAAATATTATTAACCCATGCTATATAATTCCAGCTTTCTTCGAGGTTTTTTGATACTGACCAAACTTCCTCTAAAAAATCTGAGCCCAAGTGCTCGAAATGTTTCAACCTTGACCCAACTCTCCAGAAAAAATCTGAGCCGTCAAAATCAAGCTTATTTGTAAAGGTCCACAATATCTCCAACGACGACTAAGTATACTAGTCCCAACTGCTTCTTTGAGGCTCAGGAAATCCAATATACAAACTAATAATTCATCAGGAAGAACGTCTATTCCATCACTCATCTGAAAGACATAATTTTCCACCACAGTAACATAAATAACAAATCAGCATAGCTCGAAGAAATAACTTCTGAATCGTGAAAATAGCAATTCCAAAAGTTTGAAAACCCCCAGAAAAATAAGACTACATCGACTTTACAGCAAATAAACAAACAAATTCAAAGAACTTACCTTTATATGCGCCCGTTTTGCCATTAAATACCGCCACAATCAAACCTTTTGAATGAATAATTAGGATGAAGCAGAGCTAGTTTCCGATATTGTTCCTTATTGTCTCATCATCAGCTGAAAGGGTCGAGCCAAGCAGAGCATACCAATTCAATTTGCCATTCATATTACCACAATAAGGTAATTAAGTTGGCAAAAAAAAAAAAAAAAAAAAAGCATTTGAACCTCGCAGAGTGCAGTGCTGCGGCGTTCCTGCCTGGCTCGCAGTCGCAGAGTGATGGGCCGGTGTAGAACGTTCGCAATAAGAAGGGATCTCGCCGCCGCGCGTCTGTTCCTTGAATCGAAATTAGATTTAGGGATTGAGATTTTAGGGTTAAAAATATGAATATAGAAGTATAGAAAAATTATACTAATAATTTAGAGGTTGGGTGCATTCGTATAATATTTTAAAACTCCAGTAGAATAGAATTTAGAATGGGAAAACTAAGATAAAATATTCAAAATTATTGATTTTTTGAAAATTTTATCCCTTTTCAATTAGGAAAATATATCTTAAATTATTTATCCTCTCTTTTTAAAGTTAGGAAAATTTATTTCAAATTTAAATTTTGTTAGGGAAATATTTTGTCGATCAATAATGGTTTTTAAATCGTGATGATTATCGCGTTATGCTACGACAAATATTCAATAACACCGTAATTCTTATTGGCAAAAACTTGCGTTAGGCAGGTCTAAACGGTTTAGGCGGGTTTTATCCTACCCAAATGGGTTGACCCAACCCAAATAGGGTTTATTAATCCCAATTAAGGTATATTATATGGGTTTGGGCTTGGGTTAATGGATAAAACCCGCCTAAATCGTTTAGGCCTGCCTAACCCAAGACCTTCTCATTCTTATTTCTTTAAATGAAAATAAATAAGAATTACATGTCATTAACATGTGGCATATAACGAGAGAGTCAGCACTATTTTAACACAATTATTGATTGAGGATATATTTAACTGGTGGAATTAAAATTTATGATATATTTCCTTAACTTTAAAAAGATGGGATAAAATTTCCTAAATCTCAGTAATTTAAGATATATTTCCCAACTTTATAAAGATGAGATAAATTCTCCTAAACCTCAATAGTTTAGGAATTGAATTTGAACTAAATTCGAACGGAACCCATCCAAAACACTTAAATTTAGTTTAGTTGACAGTTTATTTAGGGATAATTCTAAATACAACCACAATTTTCGCCTCTCAATTTTTCAAAAATGTAATTATTTTTTTAATATTATTATTTTATCCTTATAGCCATGTATAAAATTACAAAAACAAATTTCTTAAAAAAATTACTCCCTATTCACTTAAATATAAAGCATAGTCGTCAATGCTGAGTATTAATAGAACTGCAGCCTATAAAATTCTACAATTAAATTTAAACATAGCATAATCGTTGAGTATAACAAAACTGAAGCCATAAAAATTAATCAATCTTTTGTATTGAGGTTGTTCTAATTTGATCTATATCATTGATGTTATCATGGATTTGGAATGGGCTTGTAGCAATAACTTGATTTTAATCACTACAATATTGACAAGCAATTCGCAAGTGTACCAATCAATTATAAATAATATAGAGAGCAAGAGTATCATAACCACAAGGATTAAGATATCAAGACTATAACTAAGTACTACCTAATTTTCCTTAGTCATTATTCAAGTAAACATGATTATGAGAGTGAGTTAAATGTTGAAACTAATAGTGCAAGTAAATTAACTTTCGGACAAACTAATAAAATGATTTTAAACCAAATTAAAGAATAATTACGTCAAAGGAGTGCACGACTAATGTGGGTTAAGTCATCCTATGATTGTCAAACCAAATTTAATCTTGATTAAGTGAGTAATCACGAAATTTTTTTATCCCCTTGGTCAAGGTGAAACTAGAACATGAAAACATTCAACTAAACAATTTCGATCAAAGATTGAAAGCTAAATAAATCTCAACAAGCTCAATTGGATTAAACACCCTACTACTAATCATGCTTGTCGATCAAGACTCATAATCAAGAATATTATCATTCCTTAGTCTATTTGTCAATCAACAATGACCATGAATAGATGTGTCTTCCATTGAATAATAAGAAATCAACACCAAAGGAGGTGATAAACTAAATCAAGAACAAATTGAAAGAACAACAAAACACCCAATTCAATCACACAACACCCTAAACCCAATTAGAGAAATTACCTAATCATGCTTAAACTTAAACAAGTATTGTCGAGGTTCGATTTATTCAAGGAATCGGAGCCCCGAGAACCGTGAGCAAAATAGATGAAAATACAAGAATTTGGCGAACTAATCTATTTCAATGGAATCAAACGAACGTAAACAATGGTAACTAATCTAATGGATGTTTGCTGAACTAATAACTGAAAATATAAGCGTAGATAAATGGTTGGTTCTTGAGTATATTTTCTGTCCCTTTTCCAGCAGAATGAGGGACTACCGTTCTCAACTGTCTGGAGTCGAGCCCGCGAATCTCGGGGTGGTTTGCCAATCGTGGGGGGCTTTGACGGTTCCGAATTCCACGCGTGATAGTCGTTGGTTCGCCCGTTGAGTTGCTAAGGAGAGGGGTACGCGGTCTTGTGTCGAGCTCCTTTTTTTACCAGATAAGATATCAGCGAACTCGATCGAACAACTAACGATGCTAATCGAACTGCTTTTAGCACTATTCGAACTGCTTTTATTTCTCGAACTGATCCTTACTAGATCTGACCCAGTTCGAACTGTGCTTTTTACTCATGCTGGGCCGACAATGTTGCTGGCCTACGGCTAGGCTCCGGCCCGGTGCTTCTGTCGGGTGGGATCTGGTCCGGACTGCCAACAATAGCCCCTTTGACTTAGCTGGTCAGGTCCGTCGTGACCGGATAAGTTAAAAATTAGTGGTCCGGTATACGGAGGTGTTTCCCAGGTTGTGGCCCTTCAGACTATCTCAGGGGGGTCTGGTTTTATTCGGGTGTTTTTCGAACACCTCTCGGCTTTGAGAACCGGTTCCTCTGTGGGGGTACTCGCCCGTGCAGCCCCGGGAAGATGCTACGGGTGCCGTCGCCGTGAGCCCAAATCCGCGGCGTTTGCTTAAGGCAGTTCGGGTTCTGCCTGGTTAATTTTTTGGCCACCTGGTGAGCCCCTGGTGAGTTAGACTCATGGTTTAGGGGTCTTATATGGTACGTGTCTGGGCGTGCGGCCCCAAAGGCAGATATTTTTCTTACTGTCTGGCATTATTCGAACTGCTTTGAGCGAGTTGCTTTTAGCGAGCAGCTTTTTGTCGAGCTGCTTTTAGCGAACTGCCCTTAGTAGGTTTGAAATTTGGGCGGCAAAAGTCAGTGGCAGTTGCGTAATTTCCGCAAAAATTGGGGGCAGTTTTGGAGAAGTTGAGGGGGCGTTTTGAGTTATAACGGCCGTTTGGGATGCGTGCCCCTCACTTTTCCCCACACGATCATTTCTCTCTCTCTCTTTTGTGCGATTTCTGACGAATCTTCGTCTTCATATTCTGGCGATCAAACTTCATTGTGGCTACGATTCATCGGACGGGTCTTCTTCTTCTTTCCATTCCGCAGGTAAAATCGGAAGTGCCCTTCTTATTTCGATGTGTTTTTCCTTTTTTCTTGCTGGCTTTTGTGGGTTTCGTTCGCCGTGGGAACTGGTTTTTGGTGGGGAGTTGGGCTGACCGGGGCTCACACCTCCCCCTTTTCTTTTTCTTTTTAGGTTAATCTTAAACTTGTTTTCCATGAGTTCTGATTCTCAAAACCATGAGGGCTCGACGCCGCCCTTCACCCCTTCACCGCCTAGGGTTCCAAATGCCCAAGATTTTGTTGGTCCCGATTGGAGCCTGTTGTTCCAAGGGCCGGAGAGGGCTGGTCTGAGTGCGAGCCACGCGGCTATTAGTTCAGAGTCAGATTCGGCGGACAATAGGGTCCTGGCCGAGGCATTTGGGGGTCTGGAACGGGTGATCACAGGCGGAGAAGCCGGTGGTTCTGGCCGGGCCGCTGGGGCCGAGGACGAAGAGTCCGAGGAGGTGGCGGAGGAGCCTGAGCTGGCCGGTGACTATGTCCTTCCGGAGGACTGGCGCACCCACCAGGTGCTGGGTGCCGTGTCTACGGTTACCAGGGAGGCCTTGCGGGCTCTCACGGACACCGTCCCGGTCAAGGATGTGAGGTAATGCATACCTTGCCAGTCGAACCGCTGTTTTGACCCTCCTCCCGGCCACATGGCGTTCTACACGGCCATGATGAAGAACGGGGTTGGATTGCCAGTGCACCCCTTCTTCTCGGTGGTCTTGGCCTCGTACAACCTCTCCCATTTCCAGCTCGCACCGAACTGCTGGTGCCACTTGGTTGGAGTTCTATTAGTGTGGATGGACCTCGGGCTGGGGCTCCCAACGGTTCGAGAGTGGCACTATATGTACCGCTTCAACCAGTGCGCCGACAAGCACTACTACTACTTCACTCGGTGGTCCACCGGGAGGTCGACTTTGATCAAGAAGCCCCTGTCGAACTCGCCAGGTTGGTGGACAAGTTTTTTCTACCTCAGGCTGAATGAGGAGCGACCTGAGTTTATTCGACACGGCGGTGTCCCGATTCGTGGGTTCCTGGTTCCTTGCGAACTTGTTCTGCTTCGAACTTCATTTTTGCTAACCTTTTGTTTTGTTCTTGCAGATCACCCCCGTCCGGAGCTCATGCCGGAGAAACAGGCCAGAGTAGACCGAGCCTACAACGTTACTGTCGGCGACGAGGAGTGGCCCGTTGTGCAGAACGGGCGCTACGTCACAGCGACCACCTATCTCAGTGGGAAGGGAGAGTTGTATGCCCTACCGGTGGAGATGACGCGTCGTCGTCCCCACGTTCCTCCGGACCGAGTCGCGGTAGCCCTCAGGAACAAGAAGAGGGTGAGAGATGAGGAGGAGTCCCAGCGCCGGCCTCCCAATCCTCCGAAGTGTCCTGAGCCCGAGAAGCAGGCTCCGCCTCCTCCGCCACCCTTTCGGCCCGAGGAGGGGGTACTGGTTGAGACCTCTCACCCCCTGTCCCGTCAAGAGTCTCCGCCGAAGGTTGACAATCGGGAGAAACGGAGGGAGAAGAGGCTGGAGGAGTCCGATCGCCGCTGTCGCCACCGCTCCGGGAAGCGCGGGTCGTGGCGGGAGAACCCTGACAAGATCGGAGGCCAGGGCGGATGCGCTGAAGCTGGTCTCAGACCTGAAGGCGAGGAACGATCAGCTCGTCTCCCTCGACTATTGGCTAAAGACTCAGCGTGAGAGTTACTTAGCCGAGATGGTGAAGTACGAGAAGCGAATCGCTCTTATGCAGACGGGCGAGGGACTGGACTTCGAGGCCCTTATCACCTCCCCGCATTTTGCCGAGACATATGAGGTATGCTTTCTTGCGGACTTATCTTTATCGAACTACCTCGATCTGTCTAACCTTCTTGTAGACTCTCTCCGAGCAAGTCGAGAGTGAGGTTTGGGAAAGGATTGCCCGGAAGTTCCCACACCTCGACCTCAGCATCTTGGACGAGCCTGAGCTGGAGGACGAGGAGCAAGAGCGGGTCCAGGAGCAGGAGCAGGAGTCCGAGCAGCAGAATATGGAGAAGGATCAGAAGCTGCTCGAGGACTCCTCTCGGGAGGTCAACGGTGGGAAGAAACAAGATGAGTCAACATCCGGATCAACCCCGACCCCGACCCAAGGCTCCGGCCCAAACCCGGACGACTCCACCGCCGCTTAGCCAAAAAAGAATTTTCTTTCTGCATAAACATTTAATCTTTGTATGAACAATTTTTACTTTCCTGCATTTTGATTACTATCGACTGCATCGTCCTAGCTTTACTTTCAAGCTCTGTCTGGATACTTTGAACTTTTAAATGCTCTCGCTATGTCTGACTTGTGTGATTTAGATATGTGCTATGCAAAATAGTAGCAGTCGGTGCGGCTTCGCCCCTCCGATGCTTAAGTCAGTAACTGGCTTTAGGAAAAATTAAGAATGAAATGAATAAGACGAGTTTAGGGGGTGTTTATCTGGATTGAGTTCGATCGTCCCTTGCGTTGGTAGACTTTAGTGGCGAGTCTTTCGTTCATGCGAAGGAATTCGTGAGGGGTTGGGCGATGCTTTGACGCTCAAGTCAGTAGCTGGTTAAAAAGTTAATGAGAATTGAAGGTAGAGTAGGGTTTTAGAAGAGCGTATCTAGGAGATCGAGTTCATCGATCTCATTTTTCTTAGAAATAATACTTCTTTAGGTGTTTGATGTTCCAGCTGTTCCCGATCTCCCTTCCGTCGTGATCTTCTAAGTGGTAGGCGCCTCAACCTACAATTCTGGTGACTTTGTATGGACCTTCCCATGTTGGCGCGAGCTTTTCTTGGCTTTTGTCTTTAGTGTTCTGAAAGACTCTCCTTAGTACCCAGTCTCCCTCCTTGAAAGTTTGCATACGAACTTTTTTGTTGAATAACCTTTCGACCTGCTTTCTCCTCTGGGCCATGTTAAGTAGTGCTTGGTCTCTTCGCTCATCGATCAACTCCAGATTTTTGATCATCTTCTCGTAGTTCTCTGTCTCTTGGCAGGCTTCTACACGCAGGCTGCTGCCTCGAACTTCTGCTGGTATGACGGCCTCTTCACCGTAGGCCAGGGCGAACGGCGTGCTTCCTGTCGAGGTCCTCAGAGTGGTTCGATAAGTCCATAGGACCCTTGGGAGTTCTTCTACCCACTTCGACTTGTGAGCCTCGAGCCTCTTCTTCATTGTTGCCATAATGGTCTTGTTTGTTGACTCGGCCTTTCCGTTAGCCTCGGGGTATCTTGGCGTAGAAAACACAAGCTTAATGTTGTATTGGTCACAGAATTCTTGCACTCTCCGCCCCGTAAATTGCATGCCGTTGTCTGTCCTGATCTCTTTAGGCACTCCAAATCTGCAAAGGATGTGGGTCCATAGGAATTTGATCACCTCTTGCTCCCTTACATTGGCGAAGGCTTCCGCTTCGACCCACTTGGTGAAGTAGTCGGTGGCTACCAAGATATATTCTTTCTGTCCAACTCCTTTTGGTAGCTTCCCAACTATATCCATCCCCCAAGCCATGAAGGGCCACGCCGCGATCGTGGCGTGAAGTGGTTCTGCATGGCTTTGATTTGTAACTTCGAACCTCTGACATGCTTCACAATTTCGCACGTAGTTCTTGGCATCTTTTCGTAGTGTCGGCCAGTAGAAGCCTGTTGATATTACTTTGTGCGCCAACGGTCTATCCCCTTGGTGACTTCCACAGTCTCCTTCGTGAATCTCCACGAGGATTGCCTGCCCCGCAGTAGGGTCGAGGCACTTGAGTAGTGGTCCCTCGATAGATCTCCTGTATAGATTCTCGTTGTAGATTGTGTATTTGGCCGCTGACCTGGTTAGTCGTATGGCTTCAGTTCGGTCTTCAGGTAGAGTCCCATCCTTGATATATCTCCGTATTGGTTCGATCCACGAGTCACCGATTATTAGGTCCATGATCTCAGTCTTCGGGGCAGCTGGTTCTTCGGCCCATATTATTACAATGGGCCTGTCCTGTCTTAACTGTTTGGTGGAGGCCAGATTTGCTAATGCGTCGGCCTCGGCATTCTTCTCTCGTGCGATGTGTTTCACCTCGCAGTCCTCGAATTCCTCCCTTATTCTTCGAGCCAGGTCGCAATACTTCTGTAGTCGGGGCTCTTTGACTTGGAAGTGGTCTTCCATCTGTGTGACCACAAGTTGTGAGTCCCCCTGTACTTGCAGGCGGCGAGCTTCTAATTCTTTGGCGAGCTGCATTCCTCGCACCAACGCTTCGTACTCTGCTTCGTTGTTTGTTGCTTCGAAGTTTAGGCGGATGGCTCTTTCAAATACCTCCCCCAATGGACTTCGAAGTCTTATGCTAGCCCCATTTCCATGGATATTGCTCGACCCGTCCACCTATAGGATCCAAGGTTCTCCAGCAGTTTCCTTGATTTCCAAGCTTGCTATTTCTCTTTCTGCATCGACCTGGAGCTTGGTGGTAAACTCGGCAATAAAGTCGGCCAGCACTTGCGATTTGATTGTAGTTCGTGTCTTGAACTTGAGACCATAACCTCCAATTTTCACCGCCCACTTTAGCAACCGTCCTAACAGACTTGGTTTCGAGAATATAGTCCGTAGTGGGTAAGATGTGACCACCTTGATGGGGTGAGACTCGAAGTAGGGCCTCAACTTTCACGATGCCGTCACCAGTGCCAATGCTAATTTCTCAAGCATTGTATATCTTGTCTCGGCATCGAGCAGTGGTTTGCTCGCGTAATGTACTGGCCGCTGCTTCCCAGCTACTTCCTTAACGAGGACTGCTCTGAGCGCATGCTCGGATACGGACATATAGAGTAATAAGGTTTCTGCTTTCTCTTGCTTGGATAGGAGTGGAGGGCTCGCGAGGTAGTATTTCAATTGTTCGAGTGCCCTCGCGCACTCGTCTGACCATTCGAACTTCTTCCCCTTCCGAAGTACTTGGAAGAATTCGTGCGTGCGGTCAGAATATCTGGATATGAAGCGGCTGAGCGCCGCCAACCGGCCCGTGAGTTTCTGGACCTCCTTCGGATTTTTTGGGTGTGTGATCCCTCTTACTGCCCTGATTTGTGTAGGATCTGCCTCGATTCCTCGCATGGTAATGATGTTTCCCAGAAACTTTCCAGATGTTACCCCGAATGTACACTTCGCGGGATTCAGCTTCATCCGATATTTGTTCAGGATTTCGAAAGCCTGTCGCAAATGGCCCACATGGTCCTTTGCATCCTTTGACTTTACGAGCATGTCATCGATGTATACCTCCATTGTCTTTCCGATAAGTGGCTCGAACATCTTATTCATGAGCCTCTGGTACGTCGACCCCGCATTCTTAAGTCCGAAGAGCATGACCTTGTAGCAGTATATTCATTTGCTCGTCATGAAGGCCGTCTTCTCTTGATCTTCGGGGTGCATTAGAATCTGGTTGTACCCCAAAAATTCATCCATGAAACTTAGTAGCTCGTGCCTCGAGGTTGCATCGATGATACAGTCGATGTGAGGTAGCAGGTATGGGTCTTTCGGACATGCTTTGTTTAGGTCCGTGTAATCCACACAGACCCGATTTTTTCCATTCTTCTTCTTGACTACCACAATGTTGACGAGCCACGTCGGGTATTTTACTTCCCTTACGAACCCGATATTTAATAATTTCTGTACCTCTTCATCGATCGCTTCATTCTTTTCGGCCGGGAACTTTCTCCTCCTTTGTTGCACAGGTCTGTGGTTCGGATCAACCTTAGTTTATGCGTCATCACCTCTGGGTCAATACTTATCATATCCCTGTGCGACCATGCAAACATTGTTCGCTCGGCACTGAGAAACTCAATCAACTGAGTCCAGATTTCAGGCTCCAATCCGGCTCCGATGTTTGTCTTTTTCCCTGGGTCAGTCGGATCAAGTTCGACTTCTTCTGTTTCTTCTGATTCTCCTGCTGGGTTAATGGTTCACTTCTGGCAAAGTGCTGTTGAGCGCATATCGCTTTGAAGCTCGCACAGTAACACTCTTTAGCGGCATTTTGCTCGTCTCAAATCGTGCAAACTCCCCCAGCTGTAGGGAACATGACCACTTGATGGAACGTCGAGGGGACAGCCTTCAACTGGTGCAACCATGGTCGTCCTAACAGACCATTATAAGCGCTAGGAGCGTCAACGACCATGAATGATACGTCATAATGTGTCCCCCCACAATACGTCGGGAGTACCACTGTCCCAACCGTCATCTGGACACCACCGTTGAAACCGATCAATGGGGTCTGTGATCGAACGATCTTCTCCTCGGGGATTTTCATCTCTTTAAGTGCATGCATGAACAGGATGTTCGCTGAACTCCCATTGTCGACCAGGATCCTCTTCACGAGGCAGTTCGATATTAGTAGTGATATTACCAGAGCATCGTCATGAGGATAGCTCAGCCCCCGTACCTCCTCGCTGGTAAATTCAATCGGGTGGTGACTCGGGTTCTTTCGTGGTGCTACGGCTTCTTCTCTGGTCAATTGTCTGGCCCTCTTGGTTGCGGACTTTGTGATTCCGCTGATCTCTGATCCCCCAGTTATACAGTTGATAGTTCAAACCGGTACTGGCGATTTTGGTGCGCCTGCCCGTTTGGGCCCCGGTTCATCTGCTCGCTTCTTCCGAGTCCATGTCTTTTTTCCCCGATCTGACAAGTACTCAGCCAGGTACCCTTTCTTCAGGAGCTCGACCACCTCGAGGTGCTGGGCGCGGCAATCTGCAGTGGTATGACTGTGGTCATTGTGGAACTCGCATAACTTCTGTACGTCGCGCGCGGCCGGGTTGGCCTTCATCTTTGGAGGCCACTTCACCTTTTCCGGCATTCTTCGGAGCACATTCTGGACCAAGTCGGCCGGTATGATTGAGAGCGTGTACTTTGGGATATACGAGCCCAGGTGATTAACCTGAGGTGGCTTGCTATAAGGGTGCGACCTAGGAGGACGCCTATCTCTCTACTCTCGGCGGCCCTCTTCGCGCGTGCTGGGTCTTCCACTGTTGCGGTGCGTCCGCCGGTAGGGCTCATCCTCTTCCCACTTGATGAGCGCCCAAGCACGGTTCAGAGCGTCATCCATCGTCTAGCAAGGATAGATGGAGATCTCTCGGTACAGATCAAAATCTACGTCGAGACCCTTCGTGAAGGCTCGCACGGCGGTGCTGTTGGGGCAGTTGGGCACCGCGACTAGCTCCTTGTTAAATTGCGACAGGTACGCCCTCAGAGGCTCGCCCGGTCTCTGGATCACAGCATAAAGATTGTCCGGGTTCTTATCGAGGCGCCTGCTGCTTGAATACTGCCGCAGAAATAATTGGTGTAATTCTGCAAAAGTGGAGATCGAACTTCGGGGTAAATTTATAAACCACTGAAGGGCAGGCCGAAGCTCTTGCACGTACATGCCTCCATCAGTGCCCCCGGAATTGCCAATGCCAACATCTTCTGCCGATACACAGCTATATGGTTCTCTGGGTCCGATATCCCATCATAGAGGACAAAATTAGGCGGAGCGAACCTGGCCGGGAGTTCGGCCCCGACAATATCTGGTGAGAAGGGAGACTCCGCATAGCTCTCGCGAGGGATCGTCCTTGCTGGCGCAGGGAGCCCTGGGATCCTGGAGAGCAACGATTCAAGGTGGCCGAATCTCTATTCAAACCTCCGCTCGATCTGTTGAATGGCCTGCAATCCTGATCGGTTCAACTGGCCGGCCTGGTCTTTGAGGGTCGGTGGATCTTCTAGGGTTCTCTCGACGGTTGCTCCTCCTGCACGATTGAACTCCGCCTCTAGATTTCTTGTGGTATTACTGGTATTTCTTTCCGTGCTTCGAGGCTCTTCGACTATTGGTTGCCTGTTACTATTCTACAATTGCACCCTCCGGTTCTCTCTCTCGAGGAGCTCATACCTCCTCGCCATCTCTTCAAGCGTGCCCCGCGCGCTCTGCACCTGCGTCACCAACCTTGATACATGGGGATCTTCAAGAATGTTGGGTGGTGGCGGCAGGAACGCCAGCTCTTCAAGTGGAGTGGCATTGAACTCCCTCATCAGGTCGTTCACCGTTCTAACTGGACTGGGTGGGCGCGGAGCCCTGCCATCTGCTGCGGCGGCTCGCCCTCGTCCTGGTGCTGTCGGGACCCCTTGGCCTGCTCCCACCGGGGCCCCTCGTCCCGCTCCGGGGTTGGATCCTCTTCCTTGACTCCCTACCGGAGCAGCTCTCTGGTCATCAACTTCGACAACATGAGTGTTGCCTGGATCGTCCGCCATTCCTGCAAAGAAAACACAAAAGTTGTTCTCGAGGCCCCACGATGGGCGCCAAATTGTTGAGGTTCGATTTATTCAAGGAATCGAAGCCCCGAGAATCGTGAGCAAAATAGATGAAAATACAAGAATTTGGCGAACTAATCTATTTCAATGGAATCAAACGAACGTAAACAATGGTAACTAATCTAATGGTTGTTTGCTGGACTAATAACTGAAAATATAAGCGTAGATAAATGGTTGGTTCTTGAGTATATTTTCCGTCCCTTTTCGAGCAGAATGATGGACTATTTATAGGGATAGCCTCTCTCTAGGTTTTCCGCATCGTTCTCAACTGTATGGAGTCGAGCCCGCAAATCTCGGGGTGGTTTGCCAATCGTGGGGGGCTTTGACGGTTCTGAATTCCTCACGTGATAGCCGTTGGTTCGCCCATTGATCTTCGACCATTGAGTTGCTGAGGAGAGGGGTACGCGGTCTTGTGTCGAGCTCCTTTTTTGACCAGATAAGATATCAGCGAACTCGATCGAATAGCTAACGATGCTAATCGAACTACTTTTAGCACTATTCAAACTGCTTTTATTACTCGAACTGCTCTTTACTAGATCTGACCCAGTTCGAACTGGGCTTTTTACTCATGTTGGGCCGACAATGTTGCTGGCCTACGGCTAGGCTCCGGCCCGGTGCTTCTGTCGGGTCAGATCTGGTCCGGACCGCCAACAAGTATAAACCATAAAAATCAACATAAAAGCAAAGATTTAAGAAGAAGAAGAAGCCCCAGTAAGAATTTGTAATCGGATTGAAAAAATATTCCAATTCTAAGCCAATATCTGGCCAAAGTTTGTCTATTCTTCCAAGTTTTTCCACAATTCTTCAAAAACTACTTTGCTTCTTCTCCAACTGTCCTTCCATAATTTCTAATTTAAAATACATATATAGAGGTAAAATGTCTCCTCTAAAACAGATAACTCGTGGGAAAATTTTTCCTTAAAGTTGCCAAGGAAAATCAAATGAAAACGCACTTTCAGCTTACCTTCATGAAGACCTACTCGACCACCCTACCGTTCGCGTCCATATAATGTAAAATACCAGCCTCTAGCCCGATCTAGTTGAGGTCACGCCTCGACCGCATCCACATGCCTGTTTTTCACCCGTTTTGGCATGTTCGATTGATTTGTCCAATTTTATCAGAGTAAACTTAATATGCACAGCAGAATTGAATTTATTATTTCGTTAAGCTTGCACTTATCCAAGCTGATAGTGACGAGTTAGCTTGATTTGTCAAATCTTTGCTTCAGGGGCTTAATGTCAACTATGCTTAGAATCATTTTTTCAGTATACAGTATATTGCAACACTTGAGTGTTGAGTTTTAAAGGAAAGTAAGCTGACAGTATGACAGAAAACTTTAAATGATAGAAGGATGTAATTGTGGTTCGGACTCTATAGGTCCTACATCCACTCTTCAGACGTTAGTGTAGAAATTCACTAAGTGTAGGATTTACAAGGTGAAGGGTTTCGTGAACTGAATCACGAAGTCCGTTTGCCAAGGATCGTTAATTGGAATATCAAAAATAAATTGCTATGCCTATGAAAGCCTAGAATTCGATCCTGGGACCTGTGGGTTATGGGCCCAGACCAGGGACCAGAATGCAAATAGCAAATAAGGCCTATCAATTAATTAATTCCCATATTCAACCCAGAATATAATTAATTAATTAATATCGATTCATGCCACCAGAGAATCAATACTGTCCTACCTATTTGCTACCACGTTTTGAGGAACGGGTTGCATTGGACTCGGTTTATCCCCACATTTAAGGTTACAGACATTCGTTAATTAATTTAAGCTCTGACAAGCTATTTAATTAATTAACATCTTTAATTCCTGAATCAATCCACTCAAACCTTTTCACTTATGCTTGAACTTAATCAGCCTGCAGGACTTTAGCATAACGAACCTTTTGAGCTGTTCAGGGAATGTCACCATCCTATACTGGATGTGGTTACCTAGTTCAGATACCAGACAGTCATACACAAATTGATATCACCCAAGACTGCAGAAGTACAGGTTCAACTAGAACCTTCTCTACAACTCAAAGTGATATACAATATATGTACACTTCTGTATCCTCATATAGGCTTAAGATTCCATCGAGTCATAGAGATCTAGATTCTTTTAATGTCAGATAAAAGAATCGATCTCGACTTAGGTCCTCATCAGTGTGTGCCCCACACCAGCATACCAAGACATCCAAGATAAGATGCTTATCCGCATATGCTGCAGCCTACACCGACAGTTTATCCTGGAACTGTCTCAGCTGTGATGACTATTTATATCTCGCTAGGTCAGACGATCCATACGATCTTCCGTGATCTTCTACACACCGTATGATCTCCCTATCGACGAGATAAGAGGATAATTGTGTTTGCGACACATGTTTGTTAATTCAGACAGGAGATGAACATACAACAATTATGATTACCAGTATACTAACCAATAAACCTTGTACATAATATACCAATCATAATGCTTTCAGTATATAATCCATCACAAGGTGCTCCTACGTTCTATCGTTTGCTGAAGAATGACTCATCCTTCAGTCCATAAGCTCACTCATCTGGTCCTTTGCTTGCCCTTCACTTCTCAGCTCCTTGGAGTGTGGGCCTACCACGCAGTCTCCTCGTCGCTTGAATGGGGTGTTTATAGTTTCCCCAAAACTTCACCATGGCGGCAGATTGCCCGTAAGAGTCAGTGTACAAGATGTACTTGACTGTTGTAATTTTTCTTAGAGAGAAAGATTACCAAGAAATAACTCAAGAACTTGAAAGTTTCGAGTCTCGTGTTCACAGAAGTAACACACAAAAAAGCTTAAGAGCCTCGAACGTTGAGTAGTAAGCTTGGTATAAATATTCGGTTCTAGTTCGCAATAATTTTGGTAACCTTCTTTTGTTGAATTCTCCGGTATTTATAGCCGTGAGGTTGAAGGTTTGACTTAAATGTTCGTTATAGACAAATTTAATGATGTCCAATCGGATGTCTCTGTTGACTCTTCCACTAGGCGGGTAGGTGGTGTTTTTTCCAGATGTTCTACACCTGCTTGGCTAATCTGACAACGATAGTGATTGTTCGCCTTTGTGTTAGAATGGAAGTGTTGTCAGCTTTAAGAATCTTGGACTCGTTGTCCTAGGTATCGAAACTTGGAGTTTCGTGCTTGCAGACTTTAAGGAATCTCCAATTCTTAAAGTCTGTACTTGTCAGTATGTTTCTCAAATGATTCTTCTTGTCTCTTTGCGCTGGGACCTGGACTTGAAAATCCATGCTGGTGCCGTCATACTTGCAAGTCCATGCTGGTGCCGTCATACTTGCAAGTCCATGCTGATGATGTCATCCTTCAGTATATGCTTGCTCTCTATGCTGGTAAGTTTGGTATACTAGGTGAGACCATACTTGTTGGACTTCAAACTCATCAGTTAGACTCATATTCTTCCAGACTTGCAAGTTTGGCTCGAACCTTGGTCTGTTGAGTCTTTGTGCATTCTAAACTGATTTACTAGTCTAATCTTCATATTAGTTCCAGATTACAAACTAAGATGGCTTTAACATACTTTGACCCACCAAAACATAATGGCATGAAAAAATTTCTAACAAAACTTTCCTAAAAATTTTCCCCTTTTTGGTGTGGTCAAAGTCATCTCTAAACTAAGCTGATGCGGGGCAAAAAATTTCAGAGTTTTTACAAGTAAGAAACTATCAGTCTATAAATCAGAGAAAGTTCCCCCTCAAGTTCAACCTACTATACTTAAGATCTTTTCCCTTAAACTGGGAGATATATTGCTCGATTAAGAATTTCAGGTAACTTCATAGCATTAAAATCTTAAGTGAAAGAGAGTTTAAGAAGCTTGTTGATTACACTGGATTGTGTAAATTCAGCGATGAAGATGAAGACCATTTGTTGGATAAAACTAATTCTTAACTTCTTATTTTTTCTGAAATATTATTACAATACAATTTTTTGTGCTCTTTTGCTCTCATGCTTAATATAATATTATGCATCAAATATATATATATATATATATATATATATATATATGTAAATTAAATAAAATCAAAAAGAATTATATTAAACACAAAGCCTATTATGTTTGTTTAAATACTATTATATAAAAAATATTATACTTGTATTATTTAAAAAAATAATAAATATAATGAATTGTTGAAATGTGATGTTTTAAAGTAAAAAATGACAAATATAATTTCTTTCATATTTTTATTGTTGGCTATTGCATATCTAAAATATAATAAGAATAGTATAAAAATAATATAAATTTAACATGAAAAAAGATTTGGAGGGAACAATTATTCTAGACTATTTTCATTTGATATATTATATAGATTTTCAAATTTTTGAATAATATCATTTTGAGATGGAGAAAAATTAGTTTTAAAATTATTTTTTTGAAATAATATAAATTTGATAAGTAATTAAAATTCAGAATAAAAATTATAAATCTAAGTTACTAATCTAAAGATAGTATGAAGTAGTTTATTAATAGTGAGATAAAATTTAGATAGGTTGGTGAATATAATAAATTAAAAAATAATATTAATTTTGATGTGATGAGTTTTGGAGGTAAAATGGCAAAATAGTAAATAAGTTGAACTATTTTCTTTTCATATAGTATATAGATTACTGAAAAGGTTTTTTCTGGGGATATTATGAAAAATCACATCGCTTGTTTGATAAACTGGAGCAGAAGGGGATGTTGATCTCTCTCATTTTAATACACGGATGGATGCATACTGCACAGAAAACAAACTTGACAAAGTGTTGGAATTACGTGTGTTTTCTAAGAATAAGTAATTCTCTTAATTATACACAGAAGAATCTGAAATTTTATTTGGGCCTTATTTGTTTCCATATTAATTCCACTAAATAATAATCTAATTATATTATATATATTGTTCTTATTAGTATATTATCTAGAAAAATATATTAATATAATTAATATATATTGTACTAATTAGTACAAAATTTTAGTCCATATCTTTCAAAGACTTATTATTTTTTTTCTTTTTTGTTAAGAGTTCGATGAGAGAGCTCATACAATACAATAAAATATTGTCGAACTTCTTCAAATTTGCAAGATATTTATGGGAATTTCTTAGAATTATGATAACTGAACATCGACATTAGCTGATTACACGCTCGCCACTCATATCTCTATGACATTCTTCTTTAATTCCGGTATAACTCTTTCAATCATTTAACAGTTTCGTAATTTTATTTTATAATAAAAAAAAATCATTTTCTTCCTACTACTGTTTTTGTGGAATAGAAGCAAGTTCTGTAATACAACAATTTCACTTTTGATGAGACGGTTTGGTTTTGTTAATAAATTACATTCTTGAGATTGTTTGGCAGAGTTGTCCAAATGACTTGATGACAAATTAATAATGCTATAAAAAATCTGTAACTTCTAACATCTGAAAATATTAATTATAATTGAAGATGTGCATAATGTATCGTGTTGTACGGGTACTTATATTGGTGTATAAATTGATCAATGATCCTTTTTAGCCAAATTATTCGAGTTATTTTTTTAAAATGTATTTATTATAAGTTTAGAATACGAAACGAGATCAGAAGATTTTATTCGAAAGAGAAGATATTGATCCAAATCAATGTGTTTGTTCACACATTGACTTTTCTCTTTCATAAAAATGGATGCCCAAAATTGGCTGCTACCTTCAGTCACAACTCAAAATTTCCCTTAAAAAAAAAAACAAAAAACAAAAACAAAACAAATTCATAAGAAATATCGCAACTCTTTGTGGGCTTCTCTCAAATTCATCAAAAACCCCCCCTTGCATTGATCCCTACTTCCAATTCTCGAATCGAATCAATCAAGAATTATCAAAATGCAATCTCAAATCCAAAACCTGGCCGTCGCGGCCGCCCTTCTCTCTCTTCTCCATCTCTCCTCCGCCGCGGCTCCGACGGCGTACGAAGCAATCCAAGCGCACGGTTTCCCGGTGGGCATCCTCCCAAAAGGGGTAACCCACTACGATCTCGACGAATCCACCGGGAAATTCAACGCCTACATGAACGGCTCCTGCAGCTTCTCCTTGGAAGGGTCGTATCAGCTGAAATACAAATCAGTAATCAGCGGCTACATATACAAAAACAAACTCACTAAATTATCTGGGGTCAGCGTCAAAGTGCTGTTTGTGTGGCTGAACATTGTGGAGGTGAGGAGGAAGGGCGACAACCTTGAATTCTCAGTGGGAATCGCGTCGGCTGAGTTCTCGATTGATAATTTCTTTGTCTGCCCTCAATGTGGGTGTGGCTTGAATTGCAATAGTTTGGATCAGGATTTGAAAAGGCAGAGTCTTGTGAGTGATCCTCTTGTTTCTTCGATTTAACCGAGGTGTGTGTGTAATGGTTGTTTGTCAGTTTTCTTTGGTTTTCTTTTCATAGTTTGTTGAATGTAATTTTCATTGTTTGATATTGGGATTAGATTTTGGGCATATTTGTGTAACGTTTTTCATTACTATTTGTTGTTCATTAGCTAGAAAGAGTATGTAGATTTAGAAAAAAGCCCTTATTTCTGATGAAGTATTGAATCAGCAGGCCAACTTCAAAAGAAAGTTGAAAGTGACTAATGAGTGCCTTCACTAACAAAACTAGGATTCATTGTCTACATGTTTTAATCTCTAGTCATCTAGTTGTTGTGATTGTGATTTAAAAAAAAATGAAAAATCTCTAATTACTAGATTAGAAGTAGGGTTCTAAATGGATCTAACTGTTCATGAGATATTCGAATCTCGATTTGGAAAACAATTCGTTCAAGCTTGTTTAGTGAAGCTCTTTTATTAAACGAATCAAACTTGAGTTTTATAGTATTCGATTTGTAAGCAAGCTCGTTAATTAAAATTAGTAAGAAATATAAAATTACTCATTCTGTCCCGTTAGATTAGTCTTGTTTTTCATTTCCGTCTGTCGAGTTATATTAGTCTCGTTTCTTAAAATGAAAATTAATCTCCACTAATCAATAAATTATTAATTCATCTTATCTCTATGACTTTGATTATTGCGTCAAACGTAAATGAGACTAGTCCACCGGGACCAAAGAATAAGACAAATTCTCAGATGAGACGGTCTCATCATTTTTATTATAAAACGAATTTAATGAAATGATGTGTTTTTTTTAATTGCAAATGATGTCTCACCATTTTTATTGTGAAACGAATTTAATAAAGTGTAATTCTAAATACAGCCACAATTTTACTCAATACAGCCCCATACACATTTTAAAATATTTATATTACTATTTTACCCTTTTTAAAATATAATTATATTTTCTAAACATAGCTATAAATTGAGTAATTCTAAAAACAACCATAATTTCTCAATATAGCCTATTAATTATTTTTATAAAAACAAAATTATTAATAAAAATTACTATTATTTTAACTTCAATTTTAAAAATCAACCAAAAAAATAAAAATAAAAATAAATTGCATTGATTAGCATAGCCCCACTAATTAACAGCCACAATTTAAAAGAAAAAGAATAAAATAATTCTCTCATCATTCGATAAACAATTTACAAATTAATATTCATAACCTCCATCAATTCAAGATTCATTATATTCATAACCTCCATCAATTAATTTTTTTTATTATGGTAGATTTTGAAAATTGAATAATTTTCATTAATATTTTTATTTTTATAAAAATAATTAAAAAAATAGTAGATTTTAAAATTTGAGGTTAAAATAATAATTTTCATTGATATTTTTATTTTACAATAATTAATAGGCTATATTGAGAAATTATGGTTGTATTTAAAATTACTCAATTTGCGGCTATGTTCAGAAAATATAATTATATTTTAAAAATGGTAAAATAGTAATATATATATTTTAAAATGTGAATGAGGCTGTGTTGAGTAAAATTGTGGCTGTGTTTAGAATTATCCTTTAATGAAATGGTGTGTTTCTTTATTGCAAATGATATAATTTTTAAAAATGAAATGATGTATTTAATTTATCGAAATGATTATTAAGGTCCGTCTCACAATAAAAAAATGGTGAAACCGTCTCTCAGGAGACCAACTCAAGAATAATATTTTTATAATTTAAGAATAACAAGAATTTTATATCTTTGTAGTAATAAGCAAATCTTGAATTTAAGATTGAATATGATATTATTTTTTTATAAAATAATTTTTTTCTTTAAAAAAATAATGAATATTTTAAATAAATTCGAAATATAGAAAGTTTATTTATTCTAAATAAAGTTGGTAAATTTCAAAATATTTTAATAAAAAAACTCGTTTCAATAATAAATGAGTTAAACTTGAACACAACACTATTCGACAAGGTTGGTCTAAATTTGATTACACCCTACTTAGATGTAAGATGTTATATAATTTGATTAAATTGAAAGTCATTTCGGTTTTGGATTTGAGATCGAAAGGTTTAACTTTAAGAATCCAAATACCTCCTAACAAAGTTAAAAGAAATATCTCTCTCCCTCTCTCTCTCTCAAGAAAAATTCAAATTAAAAAGTAATTCTTCCATTCATCAATTTGATCCAAAAATAATAAAATCTCAATTTAATATATAATCGCCACGAAAAATAGTTTCGCCACCTGAGAAACTCAGAAATACGATATACAACAGCAGATACTATTTTTTTTTTCTTCCTATAATAATCTTTGCTAAAGAATTGAATCCTTAAATTCTGCTAAATCATCCGTATCCAGCAACGGCCATGACGAAATCGAGATTCGGACCGGTTCGGTCAAATTCATTTCACTTGGCTCTGACTTTGCTCCTGATCAGCATCTTCCTCAGCTCGACCGGGTCCAGCTCCTTCACCTGGCTCTCAGGCCGGTAGTATCCGGTTACCGGGTCGGGCACCCATGAAGTCTCCTCGGATCCTCTCTTCAGCATCACATTCGGAGCCCCGACTCTCCCGCCTTTGGAATTGGAAACCACCCCCTGCGACGCAGCAGAGTATCCCCTCCTGCACCAACCACATTAATAATATCAATATCCACAACATTTAATCTCGTTAAATATTTTATTTTTCTCAAAAAATAAAAAACCATTTACAGCAACAAAAATGTGAAAGACAAGATGATCGGACGGAGGAGCAGACCTGGAAACAGCGGTGGTGATTTGGTTGGCGATGAAAGAAGAGATGGTTTTAGCGTTGGAGAAAGAACGAGCCATTTTTCTTTTCCTTTGGTGGGAAGATGGAAATTAATATATTGAGTAGAATATTTGAGGGATCCTCTGTGTGGAGAAGTGAGAGAGAGAAGCGGCCATATTTATAGAGAGAGAGAGAGGGGTCTGAAAATTGATGGGGGGAAAGAAAAGTAGTACAGGGAAAAAACAAGGATGGAGAGGTGAACCCGGAACCCCACCATTTTCAACTTGCTGGTGGTTTCTTCTCTCCTTCGCTGACACCGCTCAGCATTTACAATATTCCTTTTTTTTTCCCACAATTTATTAGAAATCAATTCTTAAAAAATAAGTTGAATAAATTCAAATTGTGTAAAAGGTTCAAATATATTGGCCCAAGTTTTCAGATTTATTCTAAATTATTTAAATAAATGTTCAAATTATTTAAAATTATGCAAATATATTTCATATTTTTTCTCAATCAACATAAACTTGATTATATTGTTGAAAATTATAGTCAACAAATTAAGTTTTTGAATTTAAATGTTTAGAATGATAGTTGATTGTGCTTGAGTTTGAATTAAAAAATAATTTAAGCAATGTTAATTCTGTTTTAAATAGTTTGTATTGTATATTTAAATATTCGAATAATTTAAAATATATGGCGTAGTTCAACCTTTTAATACTCAAATTGTCCAATTGGAACTCATCCTATCGAATGGACTCGTAATTACATATTTAGAATAATTTACATTACCTGTCAGTGTGAGATTTGTAGTTCTAGAACCGTTGGTCCAGCTCAGTCAATGGTTCAGCGTTGATTCTTTCTTTCTGCCTCCTCCCTTTTAGACTATTTCCACTAGAAGATTTTTATAGAAAATGTTGAGGTCCCATTTTCATAGTGAAGTTTTTGAAACAGTGAACGAAAGTGACGAATAACAATAAATAAATAAATAAATAAAGAGAAAACGTAATATAAATAATGTAACTGTTTGCCTCTTTTCCCTTGTATTGACAAGTATAAGTTGTATTCTTCTTCCTTCTCCATTAGTAAAATATTTTGGCAGTGTCCGAGGATGTAGGCATAATTTGTTCCGCAACAAATAAAGGGTAATAAAGACAACAAGAATGATAATTAAGTAAATTGAAGACAAATATGACAAGTTTATGAGAGCAAAATGGCGAAGAAGATATGCATTAGGTTGATCCGGCAAGGGGGTCGACTAAGCAATTTAACAGCTTTTTTGCTTGACTAAGAAAAAGATAATTAGATGAATAAAAATGAATGTAAGAATTCCTTTTAGAGAGAGAGAGAGAGAGAGAGAGAAATGTTTTGAGATCGTCAGATAGCTGCTCAACCACAAAAACCTTGAAATCAGTTAGGGCTAAGGTGCCGACTGATTATCAACAGCTGCCTAACAAACTTGATTTGAACAGGCTGAGCACCCGTTGGGTTGGGTCTGCGCTGTTTTACAAACTTATGATGGATAGATTCGTGAGCTGGGCCACTACAGCATGGCCACAAATATATATAGAGCTTCTTAAATAATCATAAATTTAATAATATTAAATATCCAATGAACTGAACGAATAATTGACAAATTTATCCATTCATGTACCCACTAAACATGCATGTTACAATCAATCCGTTGCCGCCGCCGGTGCAGAAATTCAGCCAAATCAGACGATTTACATTAATAATAGAATAAAGCGCGACGGTATTATTTCACTTATGATGTATGTGCTGTTTTAGACGATTTTGTGTATTGTGCTTGATAGAATTGAAGAAATCGATGCAGGCTCTATACAAGCATGGGTTGTTTATGAGGAGGCCTATGGTGTGTGAACTGCTACATTTTTTGTGTTTGGCTGGTTTCTGATTTGGAAATTCTTGTGGCCTATTTTATTTGAGCAGCATAAAGCACTTGCTTCATCATCTAGCTATTCTTCAATCTTGTTTGTTAACCAAATTCAAATCCATCAATTATTAAATGGGTAATTATCCAAAAATCCAAACTCATAATCTAGGGAACGAAGAAAAATTGAGATGAAGTGACTGACATAAATAACAGAAAAGCATTTGAACCCGATGTTGAAGTAGGCTCAGGGTTTAGTCTAGTCTTCTTCCTCAGCCTCCTGGTCAGCAATATTGAAGTAGCGCAGTTCATACACGTTGCGCTCTTTGTTGGAAGCAATCACCCGAAGCCAATCTCTAACGTTATGCTTCTTCAAGTATTTCTTCGTCAAATACTTGAGATACCTGTACATGAAATCATGCAGAGTCCAATTTAAGGGGGGAAAACAAGAAATATTTTGTAAAAAGTTCATCCACCAACAAACAAGTGATGTAGTTCTTGATATGCAAAAGTAGATAAGATAAGCCAGTAATTCGATACTCTCGACTAGTTTGATCTTGCATAATCCAGTAACAGATCTGAGCTTCTACGGCAGATTGTTGCATAACACCACCATTATTAGAAAGAACTTTATTTTAGGATTTTGCAAATTATTCTGAAAAACTTGTTACCAACATTATCAGAAAAACGATGAACAGATCCACGAACAGTGATAATTAAAAGCTTGGAAAGTAAATCACCTCTTGGAAAAAGCGGAATCAGCTGTGACGGTGATCTTGTTCTTCTCACGAGTTACGGTGACGGAGTCGCCGAGAGCGCCGGCTTTTCCGCCGACCTTGATTCTCTCCTGAAGGAACTTCTCGAGCGAGGCAATTTCCATGATCTTATCCTCAACAGGCTTCGAGCAGTCGATCACGAAGCTCGCCCCCTTCTTCTTCCCTCCTTTCGCCCCCGCCGCCGCCGTGCCTTTACTCATTTTCGCCGCTTCTCTGCAACCAAATCAACGAGTTCAATTAGAAATATTCCGAAATGGTGTTCACGAGAGTATTTAGGTATAGTTACGAGAAGATACTGAAAATGGATTGGAGCTTACGTCAATGGAGTCGACTGACTACTGCGAGATGTGTGCGTGTGGGAAGAGATAGAAGCGTATGGGAGAGAGGGAGAGCTGGTGGACTAGGGTTTTGATATTGTTAAATTCCCGGGTTGATTGAACCGGGTCATGGAGGGCTAATCTGATGCTGCATTTTGCATGGGCTTAACCCTGGGCTTCTGTGGTCAACCGCTTACACTAACACACTGACACATACAAAATCGGTTTTAAATACTTGCTCACCTCGATCCATTTCAATTAGTCCCTCAATTCCATTAGATTAATCCATTTTGATTTCGGCACAGAAATTAATATTTGTGAGTGTAGTGGAATTAATATTTTATTGATGTGAGGAGATTTTTTTCCATTTTAGGAAATTGGACTAATCTAGTGGGTAGACGAAAATGGAAATATGGACTAATCTGGCGGAACAGAGGGAGTATTTTATTATTATTGGAAAGGTCTTGGGTTAGGCAGACTTAAACGATTTAGCGGGTTTTATCTATTAATTCAAGCCCAAAAACTCATATAATATACCCTAATTGGGATTAATAAACTCTATTTGAATGGGTCAACTCATTTGAGTAGGATAAAACCCGCCTAAACCGTTTAAACATGCCTAACGTAAGTTTTTGCCTTTATTATTTGTTCCTTCACTATAAAAACATTTTATTTGGACCAACATATCAATATATCATACATTCAAATTTCACCAAAAATATTTGAGAATGTAAGTTTTAAATAAATTTATTTTAATTAAAAAATAATTTTAAAATAAAAACAAGAAGGGGCGTGTGAGATTTGAATCATTTGTATCGTTTAACTTAATACTCCCTCCGTCCTGGCTGAATTGTCCCAGTGACTTTGAGCACAATAACCAAGGAGTTGGAGTGTAAAGTAAGTTGAGTGGAATTAATATTTTATTGTTGAGTGTGAAAAAGTTGTCTTTTTAAGTAATGAGACAATTGAGGTGGGACGGAGGAAGTAGATGTTACTATATATCTCTCAAATTAAACTGGTAAAATAATTATTTTAAATTAAATTGCTCAAATACTAACTTAACAAATAATACAAAAATAAAATTGATATTTTATTAATATAATTGACATTTTAATTTTTAATATATATAAGGTCGGTTTCATACTTCTAATTGTCAATCAAATTAATTCCATCCAATTTAAAACTTTTCAAATCATCAAGTTAATTTAATTGGACCGAGACCATGCATACCCTAAAAACGAAACAATGAAATTTCCTCTAACTTCAATTTATTTAAGAAAGAAAGCCATGTTCTGCTCACACGTGCGAACAACGTTGCACTTTACCGCCTTTTATAACACAGGGTTTTACTCTTCAGCCAAAATTGAAAAAATTAGGGTTTTATCAAAACCCATTCTCTCTGCAAAATATCGAGGTGTGTTCTTACTTCCTTCATCTCTTTCGGTTCATTCCTTTTCTATAAGTATATGGTGACTAGATGCGCTCTTACTTCCGATTTATACGTATAGAGTTTTTGTATAACGGTGTAATTCCCTGCTTTATTTGAGCTGTTTTTCAGGAATTTGATCACGAAAGATCGTGTCTTAAGTTTACCTTTATCGGAAGCTCGTAATCCTTGTTGAATATGAGGTGAATAGTTATAGCATTTTGTGCATCATTTTGAATTACAAATTGGAATCCATTTTCACAAATAAACCCTAGCTTGGCTATCGTAGTAGTGAGCTCTGTATTTTACTTCACGATTTAGCCATAATTAGGCTGTTTTAATGTCAGTTAGTTATTGGGGGTGATTGCTAGTTACTTTTTCTTACTTATCGACGAGCATTTGAATTTCTGAACTTTGAGTGAGTTTTTATTGGTTATATAATCATACGCAAGTTTTCTTCCTCAGAGTTACTGATGTTTTCTATTGTTTTGTTGTTTCGCAGTAAGCCTATGGATGAGGATACTCCTGTAAGACCATCGACCTTAATTGTGTTTCTTTTATCGTGTTATTGGCTTCGTTTGTTATATTGGTGTCTAGTTACTATACTTTCATGTCAGTTGTTACTGCTGTTCTTTTAAGTCTTCACATTGAACAACTGAGCTGCAAGTTTCTCGTGCATAATTGAATACATAGGCAATAAAATCGTGTATTTCTGCCTGAATTTGTTTATTTTTTCTGCTCAGTTAGTCACATCAAACCCTCATATATGCATCACTTTTCTGTTTCCTTTTCTCTGCTACAACCTGGATTTAACAATGGCTTTATTGAAACATCCATCATCCAACATCATATACTAATTGGTTGCATGAATTCCTCTTGCGTAGCGCTCACTATTTTTTTTGTTTTTGTGCAATATATTCTTTCAAAGCATCCAAGAATCACCTGGAATAATCTTCTTACAGGTGAAGAATGAGGAAGAGGAGTTCAACACAGGTCCACTTTCTGTTTTGATGTTGAGTGTGAAAAATAACACACAGGTATTATCATATATGTTAATGGGAGCTACTGCTTTCACGTTTTCATTTTTTTTTTCTTTGTACCATTATTGTTGTTTTTATTCCTGCCTCAATGGACTATGCAGAACAGGAGCTGAGTTCAACTATTATATCTGTATTGAGTTGCCCTCTTTTTGTACACCTCCTAATGTTATTTGATGTATCATCTATTGGCTGCTAGGTGCTCATCAACTGCCGTAACAACAGAAAGCTTTTGGGCCATGTTAGGGCTTTTGACCGCCATTGCAACATGGTGCTGGAAAATGTACGAGAGATGTGGACTGAGGTATGTTTTTATCTTCAGAACTAATATTTCTCATCAGAAATTTTATTATCATGTTGGGTTTTCCTGCTATTAGTGTTGTGTAAAAAAAGCTAAAGCAGTAGGTTTTGCTAGTTCCTTAAGTCTAATTTTAAACCCTTGGATAGGTGCCCAAGGCTGGGAAAGGCAAGAAAAAAGCCCTTCCAGTGAACAAGGATCGTTTTATTAGTAAGATGTTTCTCCGTGGCGATTCTGTGATCATTGTCCTCAGGAATCCCAAGTAACAGGTATCAGCATCGTCTAACTTTCAGACAATGTCTTGCATATTCAATGCTATTTATAGATACAATTTTATGTTTCTGGCTTTATATTCTAGTACCACACTAAAACTTTGCATTTCATGCAGGTGCGGATGAAGGCGTCCACCCCTTCAGACTGCATTATATCGATTATAGTTAGACGTTGCGACCCTCTTTTAAGCGTGCATTTTGCAGTTGTATGTGAGTACCAAGCAGTTGGGTGTCTCTTTTTATGTAGATTGGTATTTGATTCGTGTTTCATCATTTGTAGCTATTGTGCATTTTGATGAGAGCTCTTATTTGTTTACACATGTCTTAGGAGAGTATAGCTACAAATAGAAAGCGTGATCGAAAAAAAAAATTGAATCAAGTACCATTTTACATAACAAAGAGACTCCCAGACTGATTGTGTCGGTTAGTTTGTGAACATGAGCTGTGCATGTGCTAACATGCGTGGCGAATAGGATTCTGAATGGAGAATCAATTGAGGAAGTTTGTATATATGTATAATGGGTAAAGCGTCTTAGATAGATAGATTTTAAAGCAGGAGATTTTTTTATTTAAATTTTTTTTTAAAAAAAGAAGAAGAAAACAAGAAACATGCTATTAATGTAAATTTAACAAAATAAGCTCTCTAGGGAGTAGTAGCTATGCTGGCATTAAGATATAGGGAAAAGAATAATAGAGAGTAAAGTTTTAAGCAGAGGAAGAGGAAGAGGTGTGTTGTTGTTTGTGGTCGCCGAATATACGTTGGCGGAAATCGGAGACCATCATGGGTAGACCCTTACGGAGAGCAACCTTGGGCTCCCAACCCAGGAGGTCCTTGGCCTTGGTGATGTCGGGCTTCCTCTTGTGCGGATCATCTTCTGTGTTCGGCCTGAACTCTATCTTTGCATTTGGATCGATGGTCTCTTGTACCACCTGCACCATCATCAACCCATCATTTATTTATGTATTCATTCATTCAACCCAGAAGATGAAGAAGCTGTGCTGGCTGGCAGAGATTAGTAGTTTTTAATACATACCTGAGCCAGTTCTAGCATGGTGAACTCGCCTGGATTCCCCAGATTGAAAGGCCCCACATGCTCCCCTTCCATCAACCTCATCAGTCCCTCAACCTTCAAATTGCAATGCAATCAAATATATATGGATATTGAATTACTAAGACACATGGTGAAGAAGTTGTGAAACTACATACCAGATCGGAGACGAACTGAAAACTTCTGGTCTGCTTGCCATCGCCATAAACAGTCAATGGCTCCTTCCTCAACGCCTGTGCAACAAAGTTGCTCACGACGCGGCCATCATCGATGCACATACGAGGGCCATACGTGTTGAAGATTCTTGCAATCCTCACCTAAACACACCACAACACACACCAATTTTTGTCCATTCAATTCTTCTCATTCATTCATATATGATATCGTTTACATTCTTGCCGAATTAAATTTGTAAATTAAATATTTTCACCTCTACGCCTGCGCCTCTGTGATAATCCATTGTCAACGTTTCAGCAGTCCTCTTCCCCTCGTCGTAGCAGCTTCGCACACCTGTCCACATCAACATCACTCACTTTTTTATTTATATATATATATATTTTAATGCTTAAAGGACCCATCTACCCTCCGGCAGCCCATGTTTTAAATATAAGCGTATGCTTAATTTATATATGCAGTACTAAACAAGGAATAAGCTAACAACTCCCGCCCCCACCACCAACCGCCGCGAAACAGCGGTTTGTGGAAAAAAATAAAATTGAAAGCGATGTCAGTGGACCCCTAAGTGGTCGCCAGATATTTCATTTAATTTCGTTATGAAATTAGAGAGATCACATCAGGTCAAAAGGGCCGAAATTGCAACACCACCAATGAATCACACGTGGCGTTCCAATTTTGCGAGATCCCTCGACGGCGCACAACTTAAACCGCCCAGTTAACCTACGCCGCCCCGACCACAGTGTGGCCGCCTTCAATTACTTTCTTACAGAATTTTTAAATAAATTTTTTTTTTAAAAAATTAAGAGAAGTTGTTACCGATTGGGTTGACGTTGCCCCAGTAGGTCTCAACTTGTGGGTGTTGCAACGGATCACCGTACACCTCGCTGGTGCTCGTTAGCAAAAACCGCGCACCCACCCTCTTCGCCAGCCCCAGCATGTTCAACGTTCCGACCACATTCGTCTTGTGCGAGATCCCAAATTAAGGATTCAAACAAATTCCCACTGAACAATAATGATGTTAAAACTAAGAATACTTGCAGAAAAAAGGATATGATTGTCTTGACGGGATTGTGCTTGTAATGGACGGGCGAGGCCGGGCAGGCGAGATGGTAGATCTGGTCAACTTCCAAGAGGAGCGGCTCCACGACGTCGTGTCGAATGAGTTCGAATCTCGGATTTCCGAAATGGTGCGCGACGTTCTCCTTTCTGCCGGTGAAGAAATTGTCCACCACAATCACGCTGTCTCCCCTCGCCATCAGACGATCCACGAGATGGCTGCCGACGAAGCCCGCGCCGCCGGTGACCACGATTCGGAGGCTCTTACGCTTCAGCCCAAGCGGGATCTTTCCGACCGAGTTGATGCCGAAGCCGGTGGCGAGGTGACCGTTCTGGTACATGGATCGGTGGGGCTGGGACCGAGTCAACTCGGATGGGATGTATGACTCGGGGACCGTCGCGGTGTGTGGGTTTGAGGAAGGGATGACGGTGAAGAAGAGCGTGGCGATTGCAATGCCGACGAAGATGAAGACGAGGCGCTGCTCGCGGAGGAGGTAGTGAATCGGGCGAGTCACGCTGAGCCAGGGCTTTGCCGGCTTCGGCGAGTAGGCGTCGCTGGCCTGGTGCGACTCGTGGCCGCGGAATATCAACTCAGAAGCCATTTTCTTCCTTGTGTTTTGAAAGTTGAGATCGAGATCGAATCTTGATGCGATTTGAGAAGAAAAGGCCGTGTGAAACAGAGCTGTGTTTGGTGACCCAGTCGAGTGTGTGGGCTTTGTGAATTTTCGTCAACCCGCCGTCGCGTGGAAGCGTGGGGTTGATGACCGGTGTGGGTTCGATGTTTCGAGGGGCCGCAGTTTAAAAAGAGGTGATTTCGTTGGCTGATATTACATAAATACCCTCCAGTTGTAATTTTGTTTTCTGTGATTACAAGTCTTAAATGTGTTTAATAATAATTCATAAAAAAACAAGCCCATGTACCTTTAGATATATTCAAAAGTAATAATTACTTATAAATAGTAACCGTTTTTATATGTGAAATCAATTATCCAATACATTGTATGACTAATTATAATTAATTATATATTTGATAAATTAAAAATAATTAATTATTTAATATAAACATAGATTAAAAATAAGATTATTATTAGATGCAAAAATATGAATCGACATTTATACGTATTCAGCAAAATAATTAATTATATATAATAGTAATGGTTTTGCATTTAGCGATTGTTGACGGTGGATCCAACAATGAATTTATTTTATTGTGTAAAATTTCTCGTGTTTATTCAAAACAAGCTTACGATAGTTCTTTGTCTTCTTTAGAGAGCACTTGAAAGATCCTTTGTTTTTATGTTATGCTTGTATATTCATTTGTTTTTCATTGCCTCTTGATATCTTCCTTGATCCCCATACATGATTGCCTAGTTGCTATTAGGTGGGCGATTAAGGTTCATTTGCCGCTTCTCTTTCTCTTAGAACTTCTTTCACTCTCTTATTAGTTGATGTCAAGTTCTTAGTGGATATTATATATGTACGGTTAAGAGTGCTTTATCGGACCAACTTTCTATAGAAATTATGGGCCAAATTTGTTACATAGAAATTAGCATCACGTATTCGTCATGATTGAGCTGGATTTTTAGATTGAATCGAGTTGGAAACCCAATCAATAAATAAATATAAATTAGGACTATTAAATTAACGACCTTGAATCTTTATTCAAAATAAAATGGTAGCATATCTTTCCGAGTAAAGTATTGTGGAAGAGATTAATGCTTTTTATATTCTTATGTTTTTATACAAAAAAAATCATCACTATTAAGATGTTTTCGAAAAAGACGTATATTAATAGATCCTGATTAATATAGAGTGAGCTCATTTTTGTAGATTGAAAGATCTTATTTCAATGAGAAGAACTATTTACTTTATTAGTTTCCAAATCTTGTACGAACTAGAATATAATATTAATAGTATATCATAAATATTACATATAGGCTAGGATTAAAATAACCTAACCGAATTAATTAACGACTGCCCTAAGCAGCACTTAAGCTAGAAAAATGTCAACCTAATCAAATGTAATTGCTCAAGTTGTGAAATATTTGAAGTCTCTCTCTCTTCTTTTTTCCCAAAAAAGGTGAATTTTTTTTGCAGCCAAAAAAGTAAATCATATAAAGAAAATATGATTAATTGTAAGAACTGCCAACCACATGCTTATAATATTGCATTCTAGGCACCAAACTCCACATACTTATTTTTGCCATAAATGTTTTAATCCATATTTAGAATTGATAAAACAAAGTTGAAAAGAAAAGGAAGCATCACCTGCTATTTAAGTGATAAAGTTTTTTAAGAAAAATTAAATGTGCAATATATTTAGGTGATACACGTATATTTTTAAATGTTTATCAAATATGCTTGCACATTATAATAAAATATTGGTGTAAAATATATTTCGTCAACATCTACATTTGGAACGGTTTTTTTTTTTATTTTTCTTTTTTAAATGGAGGGGTATAATAGGCTTTTCGTTGAGATTTGGTCAATTGAATGAAAGCTACTTAAAGGCAATTTGGTGGAATCTTTGAGTAATTTGAACGCTCCCTTTCATGTGAAAAGTCAAAGAATGCCAACCTTTACCCTTGTAAGATAATAATGATAATAATTAGCAATAAATTATATTAATTTCGAGTTTTTATTTATAGTGGGTAATCTTTTTTAAGTAGTAAAATTAAATAAATTATAAATGATCTCCTTTTCAAGCAACGTGAACTATATATAATGGCAAAAAAACAAAAGACCATCATGAATAAAATATCTCAACTTAATTTTTACACTTAATATCCATGCATATGAAATTAATCTTTTACAAACACACCTCACATGAGTAAAAAAGGATTTGGTTTTGTGTAAAAAATAAAACGTGTTAAAAAATAAATTAACTCTATTGGAATTTACTAGTATATATAAAATTGACTTGTAAGAAGGTAATTTACAAAATTTTATCACTTTCGAGATGGTCCTTTTTCATTTTAGCCAACTAATATAAGATACTTAACACACCCCTGTGCCCCTTATCAAATTGTATTCATTCTAATAAATCGGCTTATAGGAAATATCAATATCACAAACAATTGAAAAATTATTATTGGATCGCACATTATTGTAAAATGATTGACTCCAATATTATATTAGTTCATTAGCTCTTGTAAAATTGTTTAGGTTCGGTTCGTACAAATACGGGATCCGGAAACTATCGATTCGAATAATCTGAAATTGAAGGAAATAACCACCAATGACAGTATGAATAGAACAGATATAACATGATGATGTAAATATGCGATAAATAATGATTGAGACTGTTAAATAAGTAAACAACACAAGATCGGGTGATATAAATAAGGAACATAATTAAAACAATTATTCAAACGACCGGGAGGGGCAGAGCAAGCTCTGGCGAAGTGCAATCATCAGCTCGAAAGAAAATGCAAAATTAGTGCGAGAATATTAATTAGGCTAAAAGATAACTAGTTGCCGATTTTCGGCTTACAAGTACCTATATAGGGTTTGTTGTAAAACGATTAGGGGTGAGCAAAACCAACCGAAACCGCCAAACCGAACCGAACCGGCGGTTTGGTTCGGTTTCGGTTCGGTTTGGATTTTTAAGATTTTCGGTTTTCGGTTTGGTTCGGTTTTTAGACTTCGGTTTCGGTTTATAAACCGAACCGAACCGCCAATATATAATATATTTATTTTATATTTTAATTCTAATATAGTAGTAATATTATTGAAAACTTAGAAACCTACCGTCTAACCCTAAGTCTGTTTACGTAACTTACGTAAACCTCTCGTTCACGACTTCTCATCTCTCCGACTCTCCCAATCCCTCAAGTTCAACCCAGCGGCGCAACCTCTCTCACGCAGTCACGTCGCAGTTCCCTCTCTCTCGCTCAGACTCGTCGCCGCGCCTCCCTCTCTCTCGCTCAGACTCGCTGCCGCGCCTCCCTCTCCCTCGCTGCAGACTCGCCAGCCGTGCCTCCCTCTCTCTCGCTGTTGCAGACGGCCGCGCCTCCCCCTCCCTCGCTATTGCAGACAGCCGTGCCTCCCTCTCATCGCTGTTGCAGACAGCGCGCGCCTCCCTCTCCTCGCTGTTCAATTGCGCTCGCCGGCAGTAGGCCGGCATCTCCCTCGTCTCGCCGGAAGCAGCGCTGAAGCAGTCAGCCCAGGTATTTTTTTTATGTTGTTATTCTGCTATTATTATTGCACGGCATTGTTATTATTATTCTGCTGTCATTCTTCTTGTTATTTTTTTATGCTGTTATTCTTCTTATTATTATTCATGCATATGATGATATGTGTAAATTTGAATATGCCTATTTGGTTCGGTGCCAATGTGTTCATATGTGCATAAAGTTAATGTGTTCATGCGAATATTCAAATTTAAAACATATAATGTGTTCATGCGAATGAAAATTTGAGAGATATATTCTGGAAGAATATACACAATTTTGTCTTTGTATTTCATGTATTTCATGCATTTTTTTTAGGGTTTTATGTATATATATTGGCATATAGCTGCGCCTTTGGCCCTTTGTATTAGTTGATATAATAAATGAAGTTTTTGACTGCCGCGTTTGTATTTGGACTGCTACTGCTATATATTTTGCTGCCGGTTGCTTTTTTGTAATGAATTGTTGCTGGTTGCATTTTTTTTCATAGATGGATGAACCTGATCAAACAAATTCAACTACAACAAATACAAGGGTCAAAGGTGGAAGGTCGAGATCCGATGTATGGGACCATTTCACTACATTTGATGAGGGAGATGGAATGGGAAGAAAAGCCAAGTGCAACTACTGCGGTAAGGTTTACTTGTCTGATCCCAAAAGGAATGGAACCACTACAATTAGAAATCATTTGAATGCATGTAAGAAGCTTCCATGTACTGATGTTCTTAAACAACAAAAGTTGTCATTACAACGTGTTAATGAGGGGGATAATAATCCATGTGCTACTCTTTCTAATTGGAAATTTGATCTGGATCTATGTAGAAGGAAATTAGTGGCAATGATTATTAAGGATGAGCTTCCTTTCAAGATAGTAGAGGGTGAGGGGTTTATTGAATTTATTGCTGCTTTGCAACCTTTATTTAAGATTCCTTCACGTTGGACAATATCTAGAGATTGTTATCAGTTGTATTTGACTGAAAAATTGGAGTTAAGTGATTATTTTAAGAGATCTGGTGTTACTGTTTGTATTACCACTGATACTTGGACTTCTTTGCAAAGAATGAATTATATGTGCATAACTGCCCATTTTATCAACAAGGATTGGACTCTGAGTAAAAGGATTTTAAATTTTTGTACGGTTGAAAGTCATAAGGGTGATGAAATGGGTAGGCAAATTGATATTTGTTTGAAAGAGTGGGGGATTGCAAAGATTTTTACTGTTACAGTTGATAATGCAAGCTCAAATGATACATGTGTGACATCTTTGAAATCAAGATTATCTTCTCGTGGTTGCACTTATGTTAATGGAAAGTTTTTGCATATGAGGTGTGTTGCTCACATTATTAACTTAATAGTGAGTGATGGATTGAAAGAAATACATTCATCAATAAAAAAGATCCGAGATGGTGTTAGATTTGTGAAAAATTCCCCTGCTAGAATTGTGAGGTTTAATGAATGTTGTGCTGAAGAGACTATTGAGTGTAAGAAGATGCTGTGTTTAGATGTGGCTACTAGGTGGAACTCAACTTATCTTATGTTGGATGTTGCTTGTAAGTTTGAAAAGGCTTTTGATGCATTTCAATTTAAGGATCCATTCTTTAAATTTGATCTTGAGGATGGGTCTCCATTGTATGCTGATTGGGTGAATGCTAGAAAGATGGTTGAGGTTCTAGCACGTTTTTATCACTTGACTGTTAGGATTTCAGGTTCATTATATGTGACTGCGAATGAGTTCTTTCATGAGATTACTACAGTTAGTTGTTTGTTGAATAATTGTATGAAGAGTGCAGATGGGGATATAAGTGTGATGGCCACAAAAATGAAGGCTAAGTTTGATAAATATTGGGGGGATCCGAAAAAAATGAACAAACTTCTATTTGTGGCTGTTATTGTTGATCCTAGATACAAGTTTGAGTTTCTTGAGTATGCATGTGATGAAGCCTATGGATCGGAAACTGGTAAAGTCATCTCTAAAGATGCATTAGGTGCCCTTCATGAGTTGTATGATGCTTACAAGTTGGCACACCAACCTCAAAGTGATGCATCAATTCGAAACGAGGATGATCCACAATCCGAGGTAGATGATATTGACCATTATCACTTAGGTGATAAATTCAAAAGGAGGAAAATTTTAAGTGGTGAGTCAATTGAAAATGATTTAGAAGCTTACTTGAGAGAAAGTGTGGAGACAAAAATGCTAGCGGCAGGGAAGAGTTTTAATATCTTGGATTGGTGAAAGATTAACCAAATTAGGTTTCCTATTCTTTCTCTAGTTGCTCGAGACGTATTGTCGATGCCTATTTCTACAGTAGCTTCTGAATCAGCTTTTAGTACTGGAGGTAGGGTTCTTGATGCTTTTAGGAGTTCTTTGTCTCCTAAGCTTGTGGAAAGTCTTATTTGCACTCAAGATTGGTTGAGGAATTCGAAGACTTTGATTTCAATTGAAGAGGATTTAGATGGTCTAATGAAGCATGAAGAAGGTTTGTAATTTATTTGTTAATAATTTATAATTTACTTCTTTTACATTGATAAGAATTTAATTATTCCTACTTTACATTTGATTGATTCTTAGGTTTGGAGAATCTTAGCATGGAGGAGTTGGCTGAGAAGATGAAAGCACGTGATGAATGTGAAGAATGAAAAGGTTTTGCAAATTATTTACTATTAATTTATTATTTATTTTTATTTTTTTTGTTTATTAATTTGTTATTTGTTTGATTAATTCTTAGGTTTTAAATTGAAGGAGTTGTCAAAGGTGAAGAGAAACAAGTAGTAGAGGAGAATTGAGAATGAGAATTTGTGTATTTGGAGTTATTTATGAATTTGTGGATTTGAATTGTTATTTGGAGTTTTGTAATTGGAGTTTTAGACTTGTTTGTTTGGAACTAATTTTAAAGTTAAATGCTTATTGTTTTAAGATACTTCCATTTTTGTTTGAGATTTTTGCTACAGCCTACACGAGATTAATATTATTATAAGGTATTGTCTATTGATAAATAGGAAATGTATGTTTTAATTCAATTATTTTGAAAAATTGGTTGAAGATTTGCGATTTGAACCGAAACCGTGCAGTTCGGTGCGGTTTGGTTCGGTTCGGTGCAAACCGCCAAACCGAACCGAAACCGCCTATTCGGTTCGGTGCGGTTTCGGTGCGGTTTCCAAATTTCTAGCGGTGCGGTTCGGTTTGATTTTTCAGGTTTTGCGGTTTGGCGGTTTGGGCGGTTCGGTTCGGTTTCCAGACCGAACCGACCGTTGCTCACCCCTAGAAACGATGACAATTTAACATACCAATTAAAGACAAGAAAAATAAAGAACACAAGATTTACGTGGTTCGGCAATGTGCCTACGTCCACGGTGGAGCAGTCGAATTTTATTGATTCAGTATATCTCAAATACATCAACATATCATGTATTTATACTAAAACCCTACAAGGTGTAAAATTCCCAAAATACCATGTACCGTACCGGGGGGGGGGGGGGGGCGCCCCCCCCCCACCCCCGGCCCAACTAATCGATCCGCCCCAAAGGGGCAGATGCCTGCTGCGAGCGGAGCTCCGCTCGATGCGCTTGCGCTCCGCTCTCAGCAGGCATCTGCCTGCCTCCTTCTTTTGTCAATATATGAGCCATACCAACAAATCTCCACCTTGGCGAATATATCACCTCCTTAGGAGAACACAATAGCGAGCATCCCTGCGAGACACACCAAGCAGGCCGGGGGGACCATGCAACTCTAGCATGCAGAAACATTCAACAAATCCAAGCAATGCTTGAATTTGTCAGAAGTAACAGCCTTAGTCAACATATAAGCAGCATTCTCTTCAGTATAAACCTTCTCCAACTGAATATCACCTGAAGCAACCCATTCCCTGATCTTATGGAACCTCACATCAATATGCTTCGTCCTAGCATGATATACTTGATTCTTAGCCAAATGAATGGCACTCTGACTGTCACAATGCAATAGAACTCCACCTTGTTGAACACCCAACTCTCTAACCAATCCAGCAAGCCACACTGCTTCCTTTGCTGCTTCTGCTAAAGCAATATATTCAGCTTCAGTTGTAGATAGAGCAACTATAGGCTGAGTAGTCGACCTCCAACAAATAGGCCCTCCACCAAAAGCAAAAACATATCCAGTGGTAGATCTCCTATCATCCAAGTCCCCAGCATAATCAGAATCTACATATCCTATAATAAAAGGATCCATCCGCTGATCTCCAAACACAATACCAAGCCCCGCTGTACCCTTCAAATATCTAAAAATCCACTTGACTGCCTCCCAATGTTGTTTACCCGGCCTAGACATATACTTGCACACTTGACCAACAGCATGAGCTAAATCAGGACGAGTACATACCATGGCATACATCAAACATCCAACAGCACTGGCAAAAGGTATCTCCACCATATCCTGAATCTCCTTATCCGACTTAGGGCACTGATCAGAAGACAGCTTGAAGTGGTTTGCCAATGGAGTGCTCACCGGTTTTGATTTATCCATCCCAAACCTGTGCAGCATCTTCTCCACATAACTTTTCTGAGATAACCACAGCTTCTTTGATCCTCTATCTCTGTGAATCTCCATCCCAAGAATCTTCTTCGCAGCCCCTAAATCCTTCATCTCAAATTCCAGACTCAAAAGGTTTCTCAGATCAACTATATCACGCATATTCTTAGCAGCAATAAGCATGTCATCAACGTAAAGTAACAGAAAAATACAAGAACCATCACCAAGGCTCTTAGTATAAACACAGCAATCAAACTCACAACGCTTGTAGCCAATCTTCACCATATACGCATCAAACCGTATATTCCATTGCCTCGATGCTTGCTTCAAACCATACAAGGATTTCTTCAACCTGCAAAATAAATGCTCCTTCCCCGGATGAACGAAACCCTCTGGCTGCTGCATGTAAATAGGCTCCACGAGATCACCATGCAAGAAAGCAGTCTTCACATCCATCTGCTCCAAGTGCAAATCCCGACTAGCCACCAATGCAAGTACTGCCCTAATCGAAGTATGCCTGACCACAGGGGAGAATGTCTCATCATAGTCAATCCCCTTCTGCTGCGAGTATCCTTTGGCCACTAATCGAGCCTTGAACTTTTCCCCTCCTTTTTCTGTTACTGATGACTTCCTTGTGTAAATCCATCTGCATCCAATAGCCTTCTTCCATTTTGGAAGAACATCCAGCTCCCATGTCCGATTCTTGTGCACAGAATTCATCTCTTCTTCCATTGCAGCTTTCCACCTGTCTTTATTCTCACAAGAAACTGCTTCCTGAAAATTATGAGCATCCACACTAGTAACATTAAGAGCAAATGCTACTATATCCTCATAACCAAATCTGACTGGGGCTTGTATATTTGTACGTCTCACTCTATCCCGAGCTAACTTATAGCTCTCCTGCGCATCAGTTGCACCACCATCACCATGAATAACATCATCAGGCGCAGAACTCGAACTCTCTCCTTTATCAGAAACTGTTGGAATGTGATCCAACTCCACCTCCACCTGCACCTTATCTTCATATGACTGCAACATCGACTTCTCATCAAACACAGCATCTCTACTGATCACCACCTTCTGCTCAACAGGATCCCAAAACTTGAAAAACTTGAATCCCTTCACACCTTTCTTATAGCCCAGAAAGATGCACTTCTTCGATTTCGCATCAAGTTTTGACCTCTCATCCGAAAGAATAAGAACATAAGCAGGACAACCAAAAATTTTAAGATGATCAAAACTAACATCATTCCCTGTCCATAATTCTTCTGCAACTTTTCCATCCAAAGATGCACGCGGTGATCTGTTTATCAAGTAGCACGCCATATTCAAAGCCTCTGCCCAGAACTTCTTCGGCAGACCTGCATTCAGCCTCAAACATCTTGCCCTCTCATTCAACGTCCTATTCATCCTTTCAGCAACTCCATTCTGCTGTGGCGTTTTACGCACTGTGAAGTGCCTCTGAATCCCATGCTCCTCACAGAACTCCTGAAACTTCGTGTCCTTGTACTCAGTACCATTATCAGACCTCAAATACTTGATTTTTCTCCCAGTTTGGTTTTCCGTCTCAGCCTTCCACAGCTTGAACTTAGCAAAGACCTCATTCTTATGCCTCATGAAATACACCCAAATCTTCTTCGAAAAATCATCAATAAAGGTCACATAGTACAAAGAACCTCCCATGGACGCCACTCTGGCAGGTCCCCACACATCTGAATGCACATAGTTTGCACATTTTGTCTTCCGTTTCCCGGTCCCAAAACTAACTTTTGTCTGCTTGCCCAGAATACAAAACTTGCAAAAATCAAGTTTGCACATTTTCACACCATGCAGAAGACCTCTTTTATGCAGCGCAACCATACCACTTTCACTCATATGCCCTAGACGCATATGCCACAGCTTCGTGTTATCATCACACGACTCAACAGAATGAGCTTCCCCTACAACTGTATTCCCCAACAGCTTGTAGATATTTCCTGTTGTAATCTTCCATTTCATCACAGTTAAAGCACCTTTAACTATCTTGATGGTTTCCCCATCTTCATCAGCTTTCATCAGAAAACCATTCTTGTGCAGAGTACCCAAAGAAATCAAATTCTTTTTCAAATCAGGGATATGTCGAACATCACAAAACGTCCTCACGGTTCCATCATACATCTTGATTTTCACATCACCAATACCAACAATATTACAGCATCGATCATCACCAAGAAAAACTGAACCCGAGTTACCTGGTTTATTTGTCGTAAACCACTCTCTGTTGGGAGTTATGTGATAAGAGCATCCAGAATCGAGAATCCAAGCATCAACATACTGCGCAGTCGAAATAGATAACATATCACCATCACTGCCATCCGAATTCTCATTCTGAACCATGTTGACAGACTTCGATGACCCATCCTCAGTCTGTTTCTTCCACTTTGGACAATCCCGTTTGAAGTGCCCTCGTTCCTTGCACTTAAAGCACGTTACTGATTTCTTCCCCTGTGATTTGTCCCGCGACTTGGATCTGAAACCCCGATTTCCTGAGTTATCCCTCACCTGTTTTCTCCCACGATCCTGGTTACCCTTAATATACAAACTATCACCAGATGACGATTCTCCAGATTTCTGTTTCCTCTGGTTGTGAGCCAGCAACGCTGAAGTAATCTCCTCAGTCTTAATTGTTTCTTTCCCATATGTAAGGGTAGTCACCATATGTTCGTATGAAGAAGGTAATGAACACAGCAAAATCATCGCCTTGTCTTCATCCTCAATCTTGACTTCGAGTGAAGCCAAATCTGTGATAACCTGATTGAAGATATTCACATGTTGCCCTAGATCGGACCCCTCCTGCATCTTCAGCCCGTATAACCTTTGCTTTAGATACAGTTTAGTCGTTAGGATTTTCGACATAAACTGCGATTCCAGTTTCTTCCAGATCTCCTCCGCAGATTTGAGATGCATAACATGATACATAACTTCATCTGCAAGGCACAGCCGAATCGTCCCGGCCGCCCGTTCCTGCAGATCCTGCCAATCATCATCAGTCATCCCCGCAGGCTTCTCTGCGCGCAGCCCTTTCTGAATCCCTTGCTGCGCCAATAGATCTTTCACCCTTGTCTGCCATAATCCGAAATTGTCATGACCATCAAATTTCAAAATCTCGAATTTTGATCCTCCCGTCATCTCCGTCGCCCAATCAACCAGGCTCTAGATACCAATTGTTGTAAAACGATGACAATTTGACATACGAATTAAAGACAAGAAAAATAAAGAACACAAGATTTACGTGGTTCGGCAATGTGCCTACGTCCACGGCGGAGCAGTCGAATTTTATTGATTCAGTATATCTCAAATACATCAATATATCATGTATTTATACTAAAACCCTACAAGGTGTAAAATTCCCAAAATACCATGTACCGTACCGCGGGGGCCGAGCCCCCGCACCCCCGGCCCAACTAATCGATCCACCCCAAAGGGGCAGATGCCTGCTGCGAGCGGAGCTCCGCTTGATGCGCTTGCGCTCCTCTCGCATGCCTGCCTCCTTCCTTTGTCAATATATGAGTCATACTAACAGGGTTTCTAGAGTGTGCATCAGAGTCGCTGCGGGTAGTTTGTCGGTCTTTTCGGGGTCATTGCAACGTTTCTGTTGTTAGTGGTTTCCGATGCTTCTGCGCCCTTATCCAAATCTCCTCTTGACCGTTGTGCAACTTGGTTGAGGCAACTCCTCGCTAGCCGACCTGCTCACTCTTCTTGGCGAACTATTATTTATGGTCAATAGCTCGCTGTCGAACTACTTCTTACTTGGATCGGTCCGTAGTCGATTGGATTTGCTGCTTGGTGGGCCTACTTAGACTTTTGAGATGGACCGTTTGATTCATGACCCTACAAAATCAATTTGGAAAAAATATATATACTTCATTATTATAAGGCGTGACGCAAGCTCCGTTAATATGAAAAAATAAATTGGATTCATTTGTTTTGTGTATAATTCATTTCATAAAATAAATTGTCTTTCATATAATAAAGAATTAATAGCCTGAGCAGTGAACATGGGACTTGTCTCGTTTGAGTTTTATATGTTTAATAACGATATTTTTTGTCGCCACGATTGAGACCTCGTAATATATTTTTATATATTATCGACATACATAACTTCTTTAAAAAATTATAGATTATCGACATTACATCGTCGTCCTATTTATTTATAATTATCACGCACATTCTTAAATAGTACTAAATGTGAAGAAGTTTTGTAATTCAATATATCAAAATATGAGATTTAGATAGTAAGAGTTTTAATACTATTAAAAAAGTTGTTACATATATAATTTCGGAAATTATTACATTCCATGGAAAACTTATCCCGACAAGAACGTAAATGTTGAGATCCCACGTAGTTAGATGTGAGTGGTGGGTCCCACGAGGGAAGGATTTCGTTTGCACGTCGCAGTGGATATCGCAACCCACATTTACTCCCTGCTCTACACGTCCCATCCCATGCATCTCCGTGATTCCATACTACATAAATTGTTCGTTTTTCTTTTTTTCGTCCCCAATATTAATTTATTTTTATAAAATAAAAAAAAATTGTACTTATGAATAAATTATTTATTGATTATCATGTCCGATTAAATTATGATAATTTGACCGAGACCGAGGGAATATTTGTTTGGGTGTATTTGCTTGAAAAAAAAAATTTAATTATTATATATTATCACAATTTTATTTTTATAATCTCCAATTTTAAGTCTTAATTAAAAATAAAACTAAAACAAAATTTATTGAGAGATTTATTAAGAAACGACGAATCATTGATTAGCACTCATTATAGTTAGAAACTCAGAATCCAATATTATTAATGTATTGGTTTGATTTATGTAATTATAAAAATATCACTGTTTACTGTGCAAATATATATATTTTTTGTAATTTATATTCTGAGTTGATCGAGATAACGGTTCAATCATTAATCTATAGATAGAGCCCAATTCAAAAATTCAGAAGTTAATGCGCTCGATTCAGCCATATCGACGCTCATAATCTTATTCAAGTATCGATTATAAGATTAAGGCCTATAATTCCAAATTTAAATTACGAAACAATTTTTTAAATATAAATTAGGAAAGCACATTTTTTTTAAAACAGAATATACTAATTTAAATCTATCAAAATTCTTAACATTAGTCGAATCTATGAGGTATTGAATACAATCCATTTCACATTATCTCTTACAATTTGTTTTTTCTCTTTACATAAAATTATAAGTGAGATCACTCAACTAGTCAACTCATGCCATCAATCATCTTGTTCTTGATCATTTCAGGATAGACTGTCAAACAAAGAAGAAAGAAGCACTACAGGATTAATAAGATGACGAGAGGGAGAACAAGAAGACGAAGATTAGTACGTGACCTTCCAACGAAGTGGTTAAAATACTTTGTTTATGACCAATTAATCATATATTCAAGTAATGTTAAGATCACTCTACCCAATCTAAATAGCATACTCTAATTTCATAAGGATGATGAAGACTAACCAAAAGTATTATAGCCTAATGATAATACTTACTCCTAAGAGGATAAAAGATCTAGGATTAATCATCTCCAACCCCACTGTAATAATATATTGTAATTTAACTTAAAGGACTAGCTTCTGTAACATATCAATTCACTGTAACCTGCTGTTATTAGCTTTTAGCACTACATAGTCTTGTGTAATTTAGTCTCGCGTGGCCAACTTTGTGTAAGCAGTTTTTATTCATATAAATAAAGATTAAAATCATGCAGAAACACCCCATATCAAAATGTATACATGTGATGCAGCAGCATCTCAAATCAAACAACCCAAACATTATGGTAATTAAGATAAATCCTCACTTGTTCTTGAAGATGTGAACATAAATTTCTATCAGAATCAGAGTTGGAAGAAACATTGATCTCTATATTAATAGTGTGAACAGGAGGAACAGAATATTAGCCAAAGCATTGTGAGCTAGAGATAAATGTAACAGCACCTATCTAGAACTCAAAAACAATGGTAGCAAGCTCCACTCAACACAAGCAGCGAACCACGAATTATTTTATCGATGATTTCAGAACAAAAAAAACAAAGGACAAGAATGATCTTAACCTCCAACTAAAGGATCCATTGTTGTGTCATTCTATGAGCAGCGCATAATTTACCTACAAAGCTTCTTTGCTTTTTGCAGCATTCTTGAGAATTTCTTCGGAGGGGATTTCGAGGGTAGCTCCAGCATGCTCTTTACCAGGCTTCACTTCTACACTAACAGTTTTTGTGTTAACAAGTATAATGTTTGATAGAATCACTGCAGATAATTTCAGTTTCCATCCATAGACAGAGGGGTGCTAAAATGTCAAAAATAAACGTTGCTTCTTTATTTTGGGTGTATAGTGAAACTTCTCAAAATCTACTGAATGATTATAACAAGAACTAATTGATCTATATGGAGTCTATGAATAGAACAGCAATGTCTCTCAATAATATGATAGCTTTGGACTTTGGAGATATTAAGCTCATTATATTTACTAAGGAATTGCATAAACAAATATTCCCAACACAACAAATAATGCATAGATTAGAGCTAGTAAAGAATAAATCCAAGCCCTCATTCATGAATCTGATTCGCAAATCGCAAGAAACATGACATTAATCGATGCACGTAGTTACCATAAAAGAAGCATATGTTTCATCTCAATCAAAATCTCAACGGACATTTCACAAACAGGTGGCGCGCATATTGGATCACCAAGAGAAATTCAAAAATATATAAGTTAAATAGGTTCGTAAGGCAAATGGGGGTTGTTGATTTCATCATACCGTAACCGCCGCGTTCGTTGAGCTTGGCTTGAACGATCATGGTAGAGATGAAGTGGGAGGCCTCACGTGCCTCTTCCATGAGGCGGCCGAGATCTGCGGGGGAGGTCACGTGACGATTCTCCTCGAACTTCTTCCGCACCTCGGCGGCGGACTGCTGGAGCATCAGCGTGTCGCCGGCGAAAGTCTTGCGCGTAGCTCTCAGCAACGCTCTGTACGCCATTAAAGCTTCTGCCCCCATTTTCTTACCACGACGTCGTTTCACAGCTCGCGCAACAGCGATCCGCAGATGTGTAGAAATGTTGAAATTAAATTTGAAGCCCAAAACTCGAAGTTAGTAAGAAATTATTTTATATTAAATAAAGGGTTTTAGTTTCAGAGATTTTATTCAATTAACAGTAATTTCTAATTAAATAATTTTAGATGTGTTTAATTTAAAATTTTGTATTCTTTTGTTAGGTTATCAAATTTATTAATAATGCATAACGTGTGCGTGGTTGCCAAAACATCAATATGTTTTTTTTTTCATTGTATCAATTATTTTCTTTCTTAATATAATTTCTAAATTATAAAAAATTATTCAAGTTTAAGACTAAAATAAAATTTCTTGAATTTGAATAGTGTTTGTTTAAGACTAAAATAAAATTTCTTGAATTTGAATAGTGTTTGATAGTTTAGATATGGGTGATTCTAAATGCAGCCACATTTTTTCTAAACGCAGCCACTTTAAAAAATAAAAATTTAAATTATAATATAATTTTACAATATTACCCTTATAGCCTCATTTAATAGAAATTAACTTAAATCTGCAGCCCCATTTTCATTTGCAGACCCCTCTTCATTTTCTGGAAATAAAAATATAAACAAATATTCAAGGCAAAAAACTTTTCATTCAAAACGTCTCTCACAAGATCATTCAGCAGAAAAAAGAGTAATACAACTCCAAAATAACGAAAACATGACAAAAGTATCTTAATCCCTTGAAACAAAATTCTACCGACGATTATAGCAGTAAAAGCGTAATTACTACCGACAATTCAACAGTAGGATTTCTGGAACCTGGAACGAGCACCGCGCCCTCCGAACTTCTTAGGCTCGCAGCGCTTTGGATCAGCCACGAACAAAGTCCTGCCATACCTGATGAGAATGTCCTTGATCTCCTTCTTCGACTGCTTGTCCACGTACTTCTGGTAGAAAGCGACGAGAGCCTTTGCGATGGACTGGCGGATGGCGTAGATTTGGGAGGTGTCGACGCCAGCGAAGTGGTGGCGGCCGAGGAGAAGAATCGGCTCAAATGCCTTGTGATTTAATTTGGAATTATGAATTATGAATCTTCTTCAATATTCATCTCTTGTATTTCAGTGCACCTTTCTAAATTGTTTCCTGTTATTATCTCTTAATGATTAAAAGTTAAAACACCAAATCACCAGAGAGAGAATTTTGAATATTTGCTTACAAATTAAGCCTCAATTTTTTTTTCCTGATAATGAAGAGGGGCTGCAAATGAAGATGGGGTTGCAGGTTTAAGTTAATTTTTATTATTTTAATTTAAACTTTAAATGGGGCTACAAAGGTATATTGTAAAATTATATCATAATTTAAATTCGTATTTTTTAAAGTGGCTGCGTTTAGCAAAAACGTGGCTGCATTTAGAATCACCCTTTAGATATTAAAGGAGAAAGATAATAGTTTGTTTTAAATTAATGTTTTTGCTATCATTTGGTATGAAATCAATTTTTATTACTCTATAATTTAATTTAATTTAATTTTTTCTAATTTTATTTTATGACAAATCATCCGCAGCTATATGTATTTCATAAATATCGATAGCATTTAGGAGTGAGCAAAACCGAATCGAAAACCGCAAACCAAACTGAACCGTTGGGTTTTGGGCAGTTTGGGTTGGTTTGAAATTATATGTGGTTTAGGTTTGGGTTGAATTTTTAAAAAAATTTGGGTTATCGGTTCGGTTTGGTTGGGTGCAGTTTTAGCCGAACCGAACCGAAATTTATATACATATGTAAATTATTAAATATTTTGTATTTATTTATATTATTATATATTCTATATAAAATATAAAATTTATTTTCTACAAATTACAAAATATAAACGTAACAAATCAAACCCTATTATTTTTCCCTAACTGTAATCGCGTGTTTATAGCTTCACACTATTCCTCTCCTCGGCGATGTGAATTTTGATTGAATCATGTTTTATGTATTAGATTTGTGGATTGTGGATTTTTATTTTTATTACATTTGTGGATTGTGATTTTTTTATTGCATTAAATTGTGTTAATTTAGCAATTTTTTGAAAAAAAACTTGAGAATTTTTTATTAAAACCGAAACCGAACAAAAACCGATGATTCAGTTTGGTTTGGTTACGATTGGGTTTTAATATTTTCATTCGGGCGATTTGGATTGAGTTTTTGGAAATTTGCGATTTAACGATTTTGTGGGTTCGGTGCGGTTTTCAACTCAAACCGCTCATTGCTCACCCTAATGGCATTTTGTTAATTGAACTAAATTCGTATTATCATACAAAGCCAAAATTTTCAACCTAGAGAGAGAGAGAGAGAGAGAGGAAGAGGTGAAAATGGCGTCTGGGTGGGGAATCACGGGCAACAAGGGCCGATGCTACGATTTCTGGGTCGATTTTAGTGAATGTATGTCCCGCTGTCGCGAGCCTAAGGACTGCGGCCTCCTACGTGAAGATTATTTCGAGTGTCTCCACCACTCTAAAGAGGTATACCCATTTTTCGTTTCTACTATTACGTGAGTTAGATATGTTCTTTCGATTCAATTGCGGGGAAATTCACATCTTTTGACGGGGAGCTGTAGGTCTTAGTTCGGATTTGTTGATTTTTTGTGTGAAGGTCGAATGGGTGGATTGTTGGGGGGTTTGGAGCTACACAGCAGATGGTATCAATGATTTAAATCGTTCAATTGTTTGATAGGGCTTAGATTTGTGCTCTAGCGCTTTTGAAAATGTGATATGAGGGAATGACTTGCAGTATCAACACGTGGTGTTAGTGAGAGTTTCTTATAATCTGGCTCGTTCTTAGCAATGAGTTCAGATTCTGAAGTGATGTGGATTTGAATGTGATCAAAACCAAAACGAGATGATATGACAAAGTGATGTGAGGATGATGCTTTAAGTGATCCTTTACTAACAACAGGATTATGATTGGATCAGTTTGACATAAAAAAAACTTTATTGGTTTTGCTTTCTCAAGGTGTGATTTCTTAGTCTGGAAGAAAAGAAATTATTTGAGTGATATGTTTGTTAAGACCTTTCTGTAAGGATCTTGACTGAGATTTGGAGCTAGCTTTTTGAACTTTTTTAAGATACACACAATTGTATACAGTTTCTATTCATTGGGAGGTCAAAACACAATCTTTATATGCATTGTTGTCTGCAATCTCAATCTTAATTATGTGAGAAGATTTTTGAACACTTTTGGAGAGTTTGATGAAGCCTCTAAAACAAACAAGTGTGTACCTTCTATAGGATTCTATTCATAGCAAAACCTGCTGTTACTCTATGTCTAGGATAGGTTGGTCCAGCCAGCTGAGCATGGATGATTAAGAATATGGATGCTAAATGAATACTTACATAAGCCATGAAGGTTCATATTCTAACAGCTGAACGAGTAGCACACTCACGTTCTCTGTTTATCCACCTCACCGGCTCACCCTTGTTGTGTTGTTGCGAGTTCTTTTTTTCTGGTGATGCGTGATCCCGTGCCAAACTAGTTACTCTAAACCAGATTTATATGCTGTTCATGCACTAGCCGGTAACAATGCATTAAAACGGCATGGCAAGTGAATGCCTTGTGTAATAGTGTTGCATGTATTGCAGTTCCAACGGAGGAACCGAGTTTACAAGGAGGAGCAGCGTCAGCTGAGAGCAGCTGCAGGAAAGGGCAAGGGAGATGGAGATGGTGGTGGCCATCATTGATGGGTGCTTTCAACAGAGCGAAATGTGGAGTAAGGAATCATTGATTTTGCTTGGAACTTTGTTGGAAATAAAACATAAATGAGTTGTATTTATGTGATATCAGATGTTATATACAAGGAAACAATCAACATATTTAAAATGGGAATCTTGGGCCAGAAACCGCTGCTCTATGTTTTGTTGCGTATGTATTTATTGCCCATTGCCCCCATCTGTAGGTAATACTTTGTTTTCTCACTTTTTTTTGTGTGTTAATAACTTTTTTTTTTTTTGTTATAATGCATTAATTTAAAATCTGGAAGTCTTTAAGGTTTTCGGGCTCATAATCTCTTGATCACGATCGAGATGTTTTCACCACTGTGTTCCGAGATAAGAATTTGTGTGCTCATTCTTTATAAATATTTAAACTTACATTTTAAGACAGTCTTTAGATAATTTTGAAGTCGTGACTTCTTGTAAACCTGACTTGTTTTACAATGTGTTTAGTACTCCCTCTGTCCCGCCAGATTAGTCCATATTTCTATTTTCGTCTGTCCCATTAGATTAGTCCACTTTCCTAAAATGGAAAAAAATATTCTCACACCAATAAAATATTAATTCCACTACACTCACAAACATTAGTTTCTGTGCCGAAATCGAACTGGACTAATCTAATGGGACGGAGGGAGTATATTATTAAGTGATCCTTGCACATTTAAGTTTCATTTTTAAGAGCAAATTATGTATTGCCGCCACCCCTTTTTTTTTTTTTTTTTCAAGCCCGAAGACTGGATCCGGGGATATGGATTATTGTAGGAGATTTTTGTTTTTAAGGAAATTAGGGGAGGGTGCGTATGGTTTGGTCGAAATTGGCCATATCAAATTAATTTTGCTGGTTTAACTGGTCTTAAAGAAGTTAATTGGTCGGTTTGATTTAAAAAAATTCACACGACAAGATTTGGTTTGATTGGTGATTTGAAGAGTTAAATTGGCGGTATATATAAAATTACTTTATATAATAATAATTAAATATTACTTTATCCAAATCTAAAAAATCAATTTTATTGATATAAATGCTTGATTTTTATACTCTTTTGAATTGTAACTTTATAAATTAATTTCTATTTTTTCTCTCTTACAATTGCAACCTCATTTACTTTTCACTTCTCTCCAATTAAATAATTAAAAGCAAGCGAATTATATTTATATTAATTCTATTTTTTGCTTCATTCGTACATAGATATTCAAAATGACCAAAGCGATATACAAATTCATTATTTGCACTATTAGCTGAATATTTTTTCAAACCTTTCAAACTAGTCGTGTTAATATAGCTTGGTCAGTTTAATTGGGAATAATTATTTGGTTGATTTGATTTGGCTGATACTTCACCCTTCAAACCTACCAAACGGACCGTGGACACACCTAGAGAAAATCCTTTTTGCTAAGATGTGTATTGTATATGCAAATCAGTTTCTGTTGATTATCCTTTAGAGTTTATAGTGATAAACATATATTAAAATTTATTCTTTAGTTTTAATTAGAGTGATAAACATATATTAAAATTTAATCTTTAGTTTTAATTATCAATACATTAAGGATTATCATTTAAAATATTTTAATTAAAATAATTTATAATCAAAGTCTTGATAAGGTTACATAACAAATAATATCAATACTAATTTTGATATATATTTTTATTATGATTATTAAATGGAGCATATTTATCGTGATGAAAATATTAAATATATTTGATACATATGCAACAGGTATCTTGTGAAAGTTGCGAGGTGGGGAGAATACAAATAATAAAGTTATCTTGTGAAAATTTAAACTCACAAATACAAAAATAATATGATTTTGAAACAAATTAATATGAGGTGTGTATTAGCGTCCATTGATGACCAAATAATGTGTAATACCCCGTATCTAATTTGTAATCTTGTCTAATTAAGTTGGATGTAATTATAAAATTATCTCAATTGAGAAATAATTGAGAATGGTTTATTTTGGAATTTGAGAGTTTAATTGAGATTTGTACTCATATGTTGAGATTTATCAAGATAATTATGTAAATATTTGGTGTTGGAGAATGAGATTTGGATGTTTATGCATGTATTTTTGGAGTTATTGTGTTGGGAGTTGTTATTTATGTATACACTCATATACATGTAAATTGTAGAGAATATAATGTAAATTATACCTTTATGTATATACATGATTATAGCAGTATTATATATTGTATAATATAGTAAATATATGAGTATATACCATATATTATTATCCCTTACCTTATTTCCATCGAGAGAGAGAGAGAAAGAGCAGAGAAGCTCCATTTCAGACACACCACCTCGCCACCTTCCATTTCCGACGAGCCACCGGCCGGCTCCGGCCACCATAAGTCGCGAGACCACCGCCATCTCAAAGCTCTCACTCCCAGCTTTATTTTGAGCTAAGGTAGACTTCGTGGGGTGGAGAATCGACCAAGTTATTGAGGTAAGAAGGTGGGGCGCTCATCATCCCCAAATTTCCAGATTTTAAATTTGAACCTCAGTTATGTGTGAAATTCGTGAGCTAAAACATGTATTTTCGTGTTCCTCATGTATTAGTGATCATTCAGAGACTGAGAACTTCGAGTTGTGTCGCCGGAAATCGCTTCGTCGCCGTCAAACACCACCATTTCCGGTGAGAATTTCCCACTTGTAGATTCGGCGTTTAGATTGCAATCCATTGCTAGAATCGTCATCTAGGGAGTCTTAGGAGTGTAATGGTATGATTGCATGTGGATTTGGGTGGGTGAATCGCTGGGAAATTGGAGTTACAGGGCCGGAGTTCACGAGGAAGACTACTCGTCTCGAACGGGACGAAGCCATCCCGTTCGGGACAAGCTTCGCAAAATCGGAAAATTGGGTACAGGGCCATCCCGCTCGGGACGGGATGATCCCGTTCGGGATGAGCCACGGCCCTTGGTTAAAATTTGAATTTTGTTCGTTCCGTTCGGGACGAACACATCCCGTTCGGAATGGACTTCGACCCTTGAGTACAAAACATGATTTTTAAAGTATTTCTAACCCCATTTCATATCCTTTCAACCCCATTGATTATGTATTGAATCGAAACACATCTTATGCAAAGAAAATGAGTTTGGTATAGATAAATATCGAGATTTCAATTCCGAGTTGAGAATTTAGCATGAATTGAAGTGGAGAGTTATAGATTAACAAAGGGGTTGATCATGAGACTTATGTTGGATTGAGTTGGTTATAGTTATGTATATTATGGTCCTAGAATTATTATTTTAAAGTGATGAACCTTGACTGATTGTAGGAAATTGAAAGCGGAGGACCGATAAGATCAAGCATCTAAATTAAAGCCAAGGAAACGAGGTGGGAAACTATTTCAACTATAAAACAAAATGCGTGTTTTTTTTAAAAAAGTGTGTAAAATGTTTTGATTTAAAATGAAACTGCTATGCTTGTTTTGTGTTATCATTATCTGTCCTCTGTCATTTCCCAACGATAAGAGAGAATAACTAATGAGTTTGGAACCAGGTTCTCATAACTGCGCTAGAACTCAATTAGTACATATGGAATAGCGATTCCATATGATGGGAATTGGAAGATATAAGGTGGAATTTGTTATACATGAAAGTGGAATTGTGAATGAGAATGATGGTGATTGATTGTGAATTGTGATTAATAAGCGATCGGGTCTCAACAAGGATTTCTGAGACTAGTGCACTCTAGATGACAGTAGGTTGAGTGTTTATTCATTCCTAACTGATCATCGTAACTTGGAAGTCGGCCAACTTCCAGTTACAACCCTGACACAGATATGATAACATCTAAAATAACACATGTGGAATAAAATGTTTTGGCTAACACGGTTCTTTTCAACAAAACCCCGTGTTTAGCTGTGTGAGTTGCATAGCATGTTTTCTATATGATGTATGTTTTCGGCATGTTTCTCACTGGGTACGAAAGTACTCAGCCCTCGCGATATTTCTAAATCGTGCAGGTTAAGCAGCAGGAATGGAGGTAGCAGGTGTAAGCTGAAGAAGGAGAATAAGTGTGTTTTTGAAAAGTTTACAGATCCTGTGACATGTATCTTCATATACATGTCACCATCACGCTATGCACACAGCTGCACCGCTCTCTGAAAAACCCTTCCCTTTTTAATGTTTTTAAGACTGAGATTCTGTTTATGTTTAAAGACTCGAAGGATTTTGTAACTGTTAACTATTTTATGATTTAATGTGAAGTCTTTCTCTTATTGTTTATTTGAATTGCACTTCGAAAACCTGAAACATCAATGTAACGTGGCCCCATATTGGGAAGGTCAGATGGGGCGTTACATAATGTCGTTGAAAGAATTATTCGAACGTTATAATTGTTATTTATGGAGCACAAAAAGTCACCAGTATAGTGAGAAATCATGATTTGATTGAAGATATTAAATAGTTTAGAAGAAAGATTGAGTGTATAAACTTCTAACAAATATGAGAGTAATAAGCCAAATTGCATGTCAAACAATTTCAAATTGAAATTTAAAATGTATAAAACATGCACCAATGCATGCAGTTTAATAACTATCTAATGATGTAACAAATAATCTTATAATCATTAAATATGAAAGTTTATTTTCTAAATTGTTTAAATAATGTATAAACATTGTTTAAATTAAGACCAAAACTTTTGCTTATTAAATAAAAATTTCAAATTAATCAAAGTGTTAGGAACTAAGAAACTAATTCACCTTGTTAGTTGATGTTTTGGTGTTATAAAACTAATTTTTAGTTTCTAGTCAATTTCTACATGTAATTCTTGTATAAGATGATTTGAGTCATAATAGAGAAACTGCAAGCTGAAGAAACTAGAAGCTATGAAGATCGAGAAGACAAAAATTTAGTTTCTAAACTAGAAACTAGAAAAGAGATCGAGAAGACAAAAATCCAGTTCCTAAACTAGAAATTAGAAAAGATATCGAGAAGTCTAGTTTCAAACTGAAAAGTTGAAGAAACTAGAAGAGAACTAGAAGACCAATTTTTGGAAAATGGAGTTTCACATGTGAAGCAACAACTAGTTTTATGAACAAATATCTCAGACGTTCAAGGAAGAGCTTGATAAAGAACAACTACTTTCACATAGAAGGAAACTAGAAACTAGAAAACTAGAGGAATTCAGTTTTAAGTTTCAAAGCAATGAATAGCACGTGAAAAGTGAGAAGACAAAAGGAATTCGAGTGGAACTCAATTCTTATCTAATATTCCTTAAAGAATGTCGACCAAAAATCATGAACAAGGAATCTTCAGTTATGGGTTCCTCGAACTGGCAAACTAGCTCTGACAGAGCAGGTGAATGTATACTGCACAAAAGCAAAAGCAGACCAGAGCAGGTGCAGAGCAGATTGCTACAACATAAAAAGATGGCAATGATTGGACATCATGCTATTTATCTCTAACAGACAGAAACTGACCTTGGGCAATCACTCATTGTCTATCTCTCTCTCCCTTTTTCTTTATATTCTTGTTGTGTTTAACCTGGCTGAACTCACTTTTCTTAAGTGTGAGCAGCGAAACTTACTTTTCGCTCTATTGGTTATTCGAGAAATGTCTGTCCAATTCAAGGGGAAGATCAGTTAGAGTATGACAGAACTAAGGACACGCATACGGACATGCTTCCTTTTCTTTCTATCTCTTTGTAAGTAGTTTTAACATATCAAAAATGGGGAAACTGTTAGGAAATAAGTTTTAATTCCCTCCTTAATTTGCTGTTTTTATATGTCAAAACCTACTTTAGCACTAAGTTTCTAGAGTTCTAAAATGTAATCGATGCATAGGGTTATTCGTGTTGTAATAACACTTAAGTGTTGAAGACCAAACAAAGGATTTTCTCAAGACGTGAAGAAGTTTTCATGCATGAAACTTAGTTTGACTAAGTATGGTCAAATGCTATACTGAGTTTGGGTACTCAGTATAGAATTTACCATACTGACTTATGAGAAGTCAGTATGATGGTTGTTTATACTGACTATGTAATATCAGTATGGAAGCCTTACTTCATAAGCACGTGAAACATAAGGTGAAACAAACTCAGTAAGACTTAAAGGCATATGATTGCTAAGTAAAAGTCAGTACGAGGATGTCCATACTTGGATTTCTCTGACTGAAGATGAGTCCGACTAGAGCATGTAAAAGTAGATGAAGTACAATCTTTTTCAGAGCAGAGTAGATAAAGCACGGGCTATGATTGGATCGTCCAATATTTTCTCTAATAACTAAAATTTCGTGTCTAACGGGCAGAATTTCAAATAGTCGAGGAATCTCCTATAAGTAGTCCAACAGTTCGAATGAAAAACAACTAAGAATCTCTCTGAAAAGTTAAGCTGACACTCTGCCAGTCTTTCTACTCAAAGGTATCTGTTTACCCCGTGATTCTGTTCACGAGACTTGAGTTTCCAACTTAAGTTAAACATTCGTGCTACGTGGTTCAAAGCACGAGGTTAAGCTTAAAGCTTATGCAATCATTTTGGTGAATATTACTTTTTAAGTAATATTCATAGCAATCAATATCCTACACTGTGATTATGATTCTCACGGGCATCTGTTGGCCAATTTGAGTGTTGGGAAGAACGTTCAAACATTCATCTACCTGTAAGAAGGTTGTGGGGTGCGCCCTCACTTCGACCTGAAGACTGAGTCAGCTTGCTAGGAGTTTTCAAACGAATGTCGATAGCAGACCGAATGACGGAGTACCAACGAGCTATCCATAGATCGAAGGAAGACTTGTAACCTGATACTTAGTGAATTTGTCTATTAAGTTCGGAATAATGGAAGTAGGATGTTAAGTCCAAACCACTATAATATCCTGAGTTATTTATTTGCTTTCATTTAAATTCAACATACTTACTTTAAAACCTTCAATACTTAGTTAAGTATTGAAGTGTAAAATTGTGAAACTCACTTAATCATTTACCGAGCTTAAAACTTACTTCCTTAAACCCGAAACTGAGTTTCAGTCAGTTTCGAAGAACAAGTGGTATCACGCGCTGATGTTCTTATAGATCAATGTTGTGTTGAGTCGATTAGGACTAGATATATTTCCTTGCATTTGTTTGTTTCTTGTGTTCAAGCTCATGTACACAAAGATGACTCATATTACAAAGCTTCCAACGTATACCCCATAGAACTTCAACATATGGAAGAAGAGATATATGATCATGCTGAATAATGTCCATCATGAGATGGCAGAAGTTTTATCCACTGGACCTATTCAGGTCACAAAGGTGAACACACAGCTTGGAGGAGCTGCTGGTCCGGAGATTGTCAACAAGCCATATGCTGATAGTTTGCGGCTAAAAGCCCGTGATAGTCAAGGTATGAAGAGTACTTGACTGTTGTATTATTTCTTGATGAGAAAGAACACCAAATAAACTCTAGCTCGGATGCCCAGAGTCTCGTGTTCACTATGTGACACATGGCAAACTGGAAAAAGCATTGAACTTTGACTTTGCTTTGAAAGCTTTGAGTATAAATTTTGACAGAGTTTTGACTCACTCGATAATAGGTCGTTCGGTGTTTGATCTACTGAAGTCCTCTGCAATTTATAGTTGAGGATTCAGAGATTTGAATTTAGAGCTGTTTAGAGATAAATCAGATGATGTCCAATCCCATGATCTATTCTCTACGGCGGGTATGTACTTCTCCGAAAAGCCTGCACCTGCTCCTGCTTTTCTGACTTTGACTGTTGACTTTTCACCTTTGTGTCAGAACACTACATTAATTAGTCTAAGGAATCAAGACTTAAGTCTTGAATTTTCAGACTTTAAGGAATCTCAAATTCTTAAGTCTGAACTTGTCAGTACCATTCCTCATATGATTCTTTTTGTCTTTATGCGTGGGGATTGGAACTTAGATTCTACGTTGGTGCGTTCAGTCTGGCAACTCCATACTGGCTGACGTCACTTAGTCTGAACATTGATCCCCGAATTGACTCAGTTTGATATTGGAAACTGGTTATCAGTTTCCAGCTTGAGTTTCTAATTATAACTCAATTAAAGACCTTATAGGACTTTACAGTTACGATCAAAACTGAGGCTAATATAAAGACTCTCTAAGTTAGTTTTGACCCACCAAAATAAAAACAAAGATAAGAAAATTTTCTAACAAACAAATCTCCTATCACATTTTAATTCATTGGGTCATCACGTGTTGAATAGTTTAATTTTTTAATTTTATTTTTTTTAAATTATGTTAATTTATATACCAGCAATAATAATATAGAGTATAATTCCATAAAATTAAAATATGAGAATAGAATTCCATAATTTTATAAAATGTTGGATTGATCTACATAATACCCAATTTTCGTTATATATATATATATATATATATATATATATATATATATAATACCCTAAATTATTGGTATTTTTGAAAAAAATATCCCAATCTATTTTCATAAGTTAAAAGTACCCTAATTTTTACTTTTATTTATGAATTATACCATGATCTATTAATATTTTGGAAAAATACCCCAATGTATTATTATTAGTTAAAAATACCCCAATCTTTAATTTTGCTTACGAATTATACCAAAACGAGAAATATTATTAGCTCACACAAATATGGCAGTCAAACCACTATCTTCGTCTGTATTAAATTTAATTTATTAAGTAATCAATATTTTCTATATATTCTTAAAAGTATTTAAACTTCATGTTCTACTCTATTTATTGTTTCCTTCGGTTGGTGTAATGTCCAATCCAAGACGAAGGTGCATACATTTCGATACAAGATTACACTTAAAAATATGCATCTATATATATATACTAAAGCAAAGAAGTGTGGAAAAATAACCGTTCCCGCCAAAACTATAGAAAAATGTATATCAATATTTTTAAACCAAATTAGTTAAAAATGTTGAAGTAGTAGAGTTGGTATAAGGTGTTGATTTAAAGTTCTTCCTTTTTAGAGGTATTGTGTTCAACCCTCACATGCATCATGAAAATACATTTATAATTTTTTTTTTTTTACACAAATTACTTCATTTATTTCAAAATAAAAAGATGGGAAAAATTATTCCATCAAATAAAATCATTATTTTATTTTATTTAAATATATTATAATAAATTAAATAATTATTAATTAATACTAATCATAATAATTAAATTTATACATTAAATATAGTCGGTCTTATTTTCAATTTCTATATTCCATAATAGAAGATAATTATCTCCATTCATTGTCAACAAAATGTTTTATTTTTTATCAATATTTCAATAATTTATATAATTTCGATAATCAACCTATAATTAAATTTATACAATAACATGCAAACCTAAATGATGATAACTAATCAAATTATTTTAAAATTATATTTTTCAAAAACCGTAATATAGTAGTATTTAATAATTTTAATAAATTAATAAGATAGATTAATATAACATTAATAAATATATATTTATAATTTATATAATCTTTTATAACTTATATATTAGTTTTTATAAATCTGGTACAAATTCATTATTTTTATAGTTTAAAACATTAAATTATATGTAATCTATATCTATATATATTAAAGGCGAAAAATTGTTATTTAATTTAGGCGGGAACAGTTATAGGTATTTTTCACAACAGAAAAAAAACACAATCCTTATTCAATTTTTATCTAACTATATTGTGGTTTAATATAATTTTTATCTTACTAATTTCACAACATCAATTGCAACATGGTTTTTTTTTTAATATTTTCCACAACAGAAAAAACCCCTTATTTAATCTTTATCAAAATATATTGTGGTTTAATATAATTTTTTATCTTACTAATTTTACAACATCCTATTGCAATGTATTTTTTTTCGTGTAACATAAATTATGATCATAACACTTGCTTAATAATAAAGAAAACTATGACAAAAAGCAAAATAAAAATTATAATAAACCAAAATTTATATCATTAATATTACCATCTACAAACGAAAATTTGAAAATAGCGTGAAAATGATTTCATGCACATACCAGTAAAAAAAATACTTTTTTTTTTTTTGGAATTTTAGTCAACTTATTTACCTAAAAACATTGCAAACCCTCTATTTAACGAGTATTTTTCACATATTATTTTTTGTTTGAGTAGTAAATTTTACTTTTTTTTCCTCTAAAAAGATATAAATACATACATAAATAAATAATTTAAAATTTTGAAGGGATTTGGAATTATTTGTATCAGTTTAGGATGTTGAGGAATTTAATTAATTCAAATAATCATGAATGAAATAATATTAATATTAATGGAAAATAAATTTATTTGAAAGTGTAATAATCATCATCAAGTTTGTAAATTTTATGAATGGTGAAAATATTTGAAAGAAATTTGTAAGTCTACTAAAAAGTAAGCGTAATCGGAGAGATATTTTATTTAAAGTGTTTATATATATATTTTTTTATATTTCCAAATCTATGTAACTCTAAGAATTGAATATATTTCATATAAAATTTGTGTAAACAACTCATTCAATAGTTTCATCTTATATTTATTTTTTGGTAAATTAATAATAATTCAAATATATTACAAAAAAGAAAGTCAAAGATTTTACTTTTAGAAAATAGGTTGTCCTTTGGAGCCTACACATTTATTCCGTGACCATTTAATCCGCGGTTCTTTTTTTGTTAACTTTTTTTTTAATCCCAAATTTAGTATTTAGCTCGGATTATTCGAATCAACCCATGAATTTCACGCTAAATAAATCTTTCTATATATTAGGAAAGTCCAAATTATATTTGCGCATCGCCGGGTATCAATCTAGTTGAGAGAAAAAATAAGGAATTCAAGCAACCGAAGGAAATAAAAAAAAGAGTAGAACATGAAGTTTTAAATACTTTTCGGAAGATAAATGCATTTGAATATATAGCAAATATTGATTATTTAGTACATTAATCTAATACGAACGATGATAGTTATTTTGACTGCCATTATTGCGTGAGCCAATAATATTTATCGTTTTGGTATAATTCATAAACGAAATTAAAGATTGAGTATTTTTAACTAATAATAATATATTGAGGTATTTTTCTGAAATATCAATAAATTAGGGTATAATTCATAAATGAAAGTAAAAGTTAAAATATTTTTAACTTATAGAAATAGATTAAAGTATTTTTTCAAAAATATCAAAGTATTTTCCCCTATTTATCCTATATTATATAATATAGGTTTCCACTATCCACAAGATCTAGTCAAGTTATAATCAGTCCAATTTTAGCTTTTAACCCTTTATTTCTGTCTTTCCAAGATTACCCCTGTTACCTTCAATCAGCCCCGTTTAAAACCCTAATAAAATTCTCTCACTCCTCTCTTCTATCTGGACCCTCTCGCAGCGCTCCTTTCTTCTTCTCTCGGTAAATCGCCAATTTTAAGCCTCTTGTAGATTATTATTTTTGTTATTTACGCTGAACGAAATATTTAATCTCGTTGACTGTATTTTCTCTTGATGTACGATTTATTGATTTTCAAGGTTTCATTGATGCCTGAATTTATCTTCGTTTTCTTCGTCCATGTTTTTATAGTTCATGAATTTCAACACAATCTCGAGCCAAAGTTTTTCGTTTTTCCTACTTAAGTGCATTGGGTTGCTTGTCATGATGGTTTTCATCTGAATTATACTTATGTCCGTGTTTTTTTAGCAAGATTGGTTTGTTTTCAAGATATTGTTTTGTTAAACTATTTAGGGTTCTTTAATTGAACTTTGTGTGGATAACTAGTGTTCTAATATTTCTGCGTTCTTTTGTTTTGTTTTGTTTATTTGTTTTTTTTTATAGCGAGAATGAGTCGCTCTAGCAGAACTCTCTATGTTGGCAACCTTCCTGGGGATGTCCGCGAGCGGGAAGTGGAAGATCTATTTTACAAGGTTTTCCTGCATTACAGTTCTTTCTAATTTGCTTTCTCAATACTAACTTGCCAATTGAATTAGTGAAACAATGATAAGTATGACATCATATGTTTGTAATTGATAATATATTTATTATACTTGCTAGGGTTATAATGTTAATTAAGTGAGGGAATATAATATAAAAGTATAAAACACACTTAGATAAATTATAATGACTATAAATTTAAGTTAGTTTGGAGGTTTTCTTTAATGATATATGAAGTCTGTCTTTTATATTTGTAGAGTTCATTTTTAACTCTTCGATACATTTCAAAGTTGCGATATTATATCCACAATTTTGACATTATTCAATTTTAATACTGACAGTATGGACCAATTGTGCATATTGATCTTAAAATCCCACCACGTCCTCCTGGCTATGCTTTTGTTGAGGTATGTTTGAGTTACCTTGAGTTTTTTCATTCATTCATTCAATATTCTAATCTATTATTTTCCACGACAGTTTGAAGAGTCCCGTGATGCTGAAGATGCCATAAAAGGGCGTGATGGCTATGATTTTGATGGGCATCGTCTACGGGTGGGTATTGTTTGTGCTAGTTACATATCTGCTTACATCCATTATCTAGGTTAACGTTTGTGGTGTCTGGTTGCACAGGTTGAGCTAGCACATGGTGGACGCGGTAACTCTTCATCAACAGATCGTCATAGTGGTGGAAGTCGTGGTCCTCGTGGTGGAGTTTCTAGGCGCTCAGAATACAGAGGTGAATACTTGTATTCGTATGTGAATGCCATCTCAGCCATCTAATGTTGAAAATTCTGAAGTTTCTGCAATTTTATCTCATTTGTCCATGTTTTCCAGTTTTAGTTACTGGCTTGCCTCATTCTGCTTCATGGCAAGATCTCAAGGTGATTATACAGTTTGTTGGTGCTCAATTCTGGAAGAAGTTATTGTCTTATATAACTCCAGATAGCTGGCAGTTGGTCTTATTTGTCTTATGTTTATAATCTAGGATCATATGCGTCGAGCTGGAGATGTCTGCTTCTCACAAGTTTTTCATGAGGGGAGCGGTAAGCTTTATATCAATTGTTTTATTTAGCGCCTGGGTCATCAAAGCATGTAAGACTTGGTCCCATTTCAAATATTTTTTTTTGAATGTATTTATTCACTTCTTTTCATTTAGTTATTACGGAATGCGTCCCTCTAAAGGACCATCAAGAGATGATACTACACATATTTTGTCTTATACTATACTCTTACAACCCATTCTTTGCTTGCGAGTGACTTTGTTCCGTCATACTTGATTCTTCTTAAGAATGTTACTTTCTGGTAATGCGGGCTGTTTTGATTGGAGTCTCAAAGTTGAAACATTTTTGTGTATCGTGGTACTTTATTCTTAATGTGAGTGCAACTTCTCTTCTATTCCTTTAGGGAAGACGGGGATAGTGGACTACACAAATTATGATGACATGAAATATGCTGTAAGTCATGTTCTTCTCTTCCGTATTATTTTTTAGGGGTGTTCGCGGTCCGGTTCGGCCGGTTTGGAAGGAAAATTTCAGCCAAACCGGTAGGTACGGTTTGAAAATTTTTCAAACCAAACCGGCCAAATAATTTTTTGAAACCAAATCGGTCAAACCATATAAAAACGGTTCGGTCCGGCCGGTTTGACGGTTTGAAAAGAAATATGTTTCAACTTTCAACAATCTACTATAATTTGTAGAAAACTAGGGCCTAAATACAAATTAATTATTTTATATTATTTGTTACTACTAATAATAATATAATTTTATTCTAAAAATCTTATATTTATAATTTAATGTAAATCAAAAGAAACACATGGGTCAAATGTATTAAAATTATAAACTTAAAATTCAAATGTAAAATTGAAAGAGATGTGTAAAATTATTATTATAAAGTTCATGCTTAATTTATCTTAAGGAAATTATATAAAATAATATTATTTAATGTTAATACTTATTAGTTTATTTTTGATAAATAAAAAATAAAATTAAAACTATAGTATGTTGGCCAATAAATTTGAACATGGGTTAATTGTATGAAAAAGTAAAAACTTAACAAATGAGCTACAAATTATATTAATTAATTATACTATCTATATATATATATATATATATATATACATATATATACTGCCGGTCCGGCCCAAACGGCCGGTTTGAGTCTCCAAACCGTAACCAAACCAAATTTATCCGGTTTTAAAATTTTCAAACCGCCAGTATGAAAATTAAATTTCAAACCGGCCAAACCGGCCAAATTAATACGGTTTGGCCGGTTTGATCGGTTTTGGCCAAACCATGAACACCCCTATTATTTTTCTTGAAACTAAAACATGTTTTTAAAAGATGAAATTAGAACTGTTAAATGACTAATTTTCTTCGTTGTCTCTCCTGCTGAAATAATTTGTACCTTGCAAATTATATAGTGATTTTTTTCTCCATTGTAGATCAAGAAGCTCGATGATTCAGAGTTTCGTAATGCCTTCTCACGGTCTCGAGTACATGTAAATCTCAATGCATAAGCTCATGCACAATTTTCTTTCTTGGTAGTTTCAGATTACAAGGTCGTATGCCTCATCAAATCTTTTCATCTCAATTAGGTGAAGGAGTACGATTCTAGCCACTCTAGGAGTCGGAGTCGTAGTCGCAGCCCTTCTTACTCGAAAGGTAGGACCAATGGTCGAAGCAGGAGCAGAAGTCTGAGTATTAGCCGAAGCAGAAGCCGAAGGTTGAATGTTGTCATGAGATAACTCATGTTCTTATGTGTTTATAAACATCTGGTTTTGTGACCATTCTCACTGTTACAAATTTGCTCGCAGCAAGTCACCTAAGGGAAAATCTTCACGGCTCTCAAGGTCTCGTTCGAGATCTCGGTCTCGTTCTGGGTCAAAAGCACGCTCCTTATCGAGGTAGAATATTTTGTTCTTGACTTTTTGCAGAAGAGTTTGATGCTTTGGTTTCACTTCTATTTTGTTGGTACTTGGTATGCATTTTTCAATGTCTAAATCGGATGAAGTTCATTGTTAGACATTTTAACATACTGTGGATAACAATATAATGCTTACACATTTACGATATTAACAATCTTTAACATGTTACTGTTGCTTTGCATTAAGTGCTTTGGAACAGAACATAAATAGTACAATAGAAACTCGGGCATATCAACTCTCATTCTAAAACATTAGATAGCAAACTGGAAAAATTAAAAAGATAAACAATAAAGAATTAAAGCTACATCTCTATTTATTCTAACACATCATACCCGATTTTTTCATGGATAATACTGAATAGCCTGATTGATGTCATGATACTTTTCCTGAACTTTTTTCTCTGCAATAAAAGCTGAATGCTGAATAATGCATAATTCGTAGGGCTGATATTGCCCGTATCTGTTGTAGTTACTTTGTTTAGCCAAATATTCCAGTAAAATATTCATTCGAACTATTTAATTGAACAATGAATTCCTGTAAAATATTCATTTTAACTGTTTAACTGAAAAATGTATGATTATTTGCTCTGCATTGACAGCCCTTGCTGGAGATTGTTTCTCTTGCTCCCTTCCCTTTCCAAACTTGGCCTTTCAATTTTTTATTTAATCCTTGTGTAGTTATAAAACATAGTCAACTGTCAAAGGATCTGTTTTTATATCCTTCACAAACTTGGAATTACATTTTTTCTTGTTTTTAGATATGGATATATGCACGATCTGGGGATTGCATATTAGGATCTGGTTGGGTAATATTGGTTCAGTTGGCTACAACTCTTTTGGTTGTGGAGGTATGATGTTTTCTAGATGGTAACTTTAGAATCCTGCTCGATGTCTCTATTCTAATGAGCATCGCTAATGTCCAATGGGTGCTAGATTGGGAACATGAAGATCATGGATTACTTTGGTGAAGCTGGATATTGGACTAATTGGTATTTGAATAAGACAACTCCTTTTTGCAGTGGAAAAGTTTAAGCAACCATCTGCAAATGGTGCTAAGCTATCAACACATTCTATCGGATTTTTTTTTTATTCTTTTGGTATCTTTGCTAGTCACGTATTCTGCATTTATGCCAAGCTCGTGTTTCTTCATTGCTTGGTTGCTTGCATGGGTGGAATTAATATTTATTTGTTTAATTTTGTTTTTGTTCTCATGTGTATTCTAAATGTTTGTGAGTTTCATCTTACCGAATTTGGTCACGGTCACTATGACGTGGAAGGGGGCAACAAGGCTCTTGGATCAAAGTTGTTAAGAGGGACTAGGATATTAAATTGGGTTGTTTCTGGACCTTTTGCAGATCTCCTTCAAGATCCAGATCACCTAAACCAGCTGTAAGTTTAGTTCTACTTTATCAACTGCTGTAGTTCTTTTTTACCGTTCTTGATGAGCTCAGGTTGCAGTTATATTGAGATATGGGCATTTGATGCAATAAATGCACACCAATATGCTTTATATTTTTCTTCCTTTTTTTTTTGTTTGACAATTATAACACCAGAAACGTGCAAGTTTGAGTCCAAAGAGGCGCAGTTTGAGTCCGAAAAGACGCAGTTTGAGCAAAAGCCGCAGCAGGAGCAAGAGCAAGAGCAAGAGCCCTAGCCAGAGCCGCAGCAGGAGCCTTTCCAGGTTTCCTTTATTTTCAGATATGTAAGTATTACGACAAAATATTATCTCCTCAATTGTTTTTCTTTTGACAGGTGAAGTTCACTTGATGAAAAGATTAATGCTCTGTCTGCCTTATGCCTGGGTTAATCTTGCACCACAGTTTGCAGTAAAATCTGAGGAGCTACAGTGTATCATGACTTATGGTCGAATTTAAATTTCATTTCCTGGGTTTGTCTTAAGATAATTTAAATTTAAACCTGTTTTATATTTCTGCAAGACTTGTTTATTCTGATTCTAAAAAATTCGAAAATGTAGGCATATTTATCGTCCATGCTATTTATTGACTCTGACTTTGATGACATGGTTCTTCCCTTGTATCTTGTTTTTAAAAAAAAGAAAAGAAAATTGGAGTACATTATTTAAGTGGGGATAACTTGAATTTATGATTGATAAAATATTTAATTATTTGTACACCCATTGTATTTTCTTAACGTGTGCTCGGAGATATTTTCTATGCCTGATGTGATGGATTAGCCTTAGTGCTTGTACCAAAACTAGTCATCGTTTTTCAACGAATGTGAATGCAGGCACATGAGATGTCTGCTCTATATGTGTAGGGGGGGGGGGGGGGGGGTTTCCTAGATTCATTTTAATTGGATGCCAGAAATTTTATTTATTTATGTTTTGAGCAGATGCGAGAATTTTATCTTATTGCGATGCGTATCATATCAACTTTTGTTGGGCAAATTCGATGGGCCCCGGCAAATATAAAATCTATGGGATTTCTAAACCTACTTATTGTATTGCGCCGTTCCATCAAATTTACCCCATTTGGTGGATATTCTCGGGATGCATCCCCACATGTCCCCATCGGATTTACCTTATTTGGTGTAGGTTTAACTAATTATATTATTCCAATTTGGTCACACCTACTTTCTATCATCTCTACTTTTTTATTTCGTTGATTATTATATTAGGAATCGATCATGAAGAATTTTTCTATTGCACATGAAAGCTTTGCCTACGTTTGATTATCATTTTTAAAAAGATAAGATACCTTTATATATTTGGGAGACAAGCTTTCTATAGCGATATTTTCAAAAAGTAAGTAGAATTTTTAATTTTCTCCGACTCCCAGTCAAGGAGGATGGATAAATCAACGTTCCTAATAAAACAACTTGTCATGTAATATTTATATATATTTCCGTAATTTGATGATCGTGTCTCATTTTCGCTTCTTGTGCAAGTTCTTTTTTTATTATATATATATATTAATTAATTATAATAAGTGTATAATAATAATCGAATTTTTTTTACTCACATACCCGACCCCTCACATCCATCCTATTTTTTTGGAGAGAGGTAAGTGACATTTCCTGCCACACATTTCCGAATGCACAATCTATTTTTTGCAACGTCAGTCCCTAAACTAAACCGGATCTGCAAAACATACCCCTTCCGCAAAGATAGAAATACTCTACCTCCACTCTTACAATTCTCCTCTCTCTACAACCGTCAATCTCATCTCTCTCTCTCTCTCTCTCCCAGTGATTAATACCACCTCTGCAACAATGGCTGAAAGTGTTTTCTCGAAGCTCTCCGATGACGTAACGCTCAACATACTCCACAAGCTCGACGACGACCCGCGCAATTGGGCTCGCATCGCCAGCGTCTCCTCCAAATTCTCCTCTCTAATCAGGACAATTTGTTGCAGAACGAAATGCTCGCAGTCGATCCCCTCCGTCGTCTCCGATCTACACCCGGCGGCGGAGGATCCCGCAGCTTGGTCGTCGCTCTACAAGCTCGCCGTCTGCTGCCCCGGACTCCTCCACTCCGGCGTCCTCCTCGAGAACTCGGACTTCGGCCTCGAACGCGAAATCGGCCCCGACGAGAACTATCAGGAGCACAGATTGTTCAAATCCAACGGAGAAGAAGCCGCCTCTTCGAGCGATCGTGATCGCGAGCGCGAGCAGGCTGTTTCCGTTCCCGATTGCGTGTGGTCGTTGTACGACGATTTATTGTTCGATACGCTGTACGGAGATACCGAGATGGAGGCGGTGGCGGAGGCTGAAACACCCGAAATCCTGCCGGAGATTCGGGAGGCGGAAGCCGATGCTTGTAAGAAGAGGAGGATCTGTAGGTCGCACTTGGCGTCTGGGATTTGGAATCTGAGCCGCGAACAGGGGAAGAAGCTGCTGGGGAGCAGATTCAAGGGGGATAGTTTGTACATTTGCGATTGGCCGGGGTGTGTTCATGTGGAGGAGAAGAGGAATTACATGGTGTTTAGGGGGATATTCAAGAACTTCAAGCAATCAGGAGTTTGGAGAACGATCAACGATGGGAGCAGGAGGAGCAAGGTTGATTTGAATTGTGCGTATTGCTCCTCCAAACAGACGTGGGATTTGCATTCGTCGTTTTGTTTGAGGCGATACTTTGGGTTCCATGACGACGGGGAGCCGGTGGTTCGAGCTTTCGTCTGCGAAAATGGTCACGTTTCTGGAGCTTGGACTGATTTGCCTTTGTACACTTGAACCTGCTTGCTTTGCTTATTTCAGGGTACAAATCTTGTAGATATATGTCAGTGTTGCTTAAATTTAATTGGCTTGATTTTGAGATTATTTCTAAATTTCTGAAGTGGGAATGAATGGAATGCCAGTTTGAGGAATAATACATACCACTTCTTGATTGCTGCATAACCATGAGTTCCACATTCCTAACAAGCACAAATCTTGATGATAAAACAGATCTCACATGAACTTTGTAAGACAGATAGAACTTGGTTTGGTTCTCTACTAATTCCAAGATACCATCAGATTCATGTAATAAAAATCCCAAGTTCTAAGCAAACAGATAAAAATGAAAAATCGGTTGCATCAATTTCCTGGCTTCTTATGCTGGTTCCGTCAATAATCGATTCTTTTCTAATTTAGGCTACCTGGTTCCTTCAACTCTGATATAGCATAAATTTTAGCTTTTGGATTGATTGAAAAAATTATATATAGCTGCTAAACTAGCTCAACTCAAAAACACTCGTCAAGTTCACATGGCTGTGGAATCAGTATCATCAAAATTTTCTCGGACAAAAGCCTATTTAACCAACTCATCAACAATCAGGAGATGCGATTTTTAAACCGACATTCACAAAATCAGTACAAAATTAGGTTAGAGGCGGACATACCAGGTCCGGCGACTCCGACGGTGGTCAGAAGGCTTCGCGACGACAACAAGTTTGAAAGCCGAGTTTCCCGGCGGCGGTGAAGTGAATTGTTCCAAACTATGATGACTGTCTATTTAACCCTAGCACCATTACCGATTTCTCCATATCCGCAAAAATTCCACAGGAAATAATGCTCGAGTTTTATGGAATTGTTGAAGATTATAGTTTCTTCGTGGGAGAGGGATGGGGGTGGTATTGTTTAGTTAGAAAAAAGCGTTGAAAATGAAGGAAAATTTATTTAGTAAACGTGAAACCGAAACCAGAGGCCGCGCAGCCACCGTCGTGAATCGTGATGGTTGCTTTGCTTGCGTTTGCTTAGTTTTGTACTTGCCGTTGCGGATGGGATCCACCACCTCTACGGTGACGTCACTTTCGTCTTATCGTTTTCTATTGTTTCGAAAATACTATTTATGTAGTTTTCTAATTTATTTATTAAAAATATTTTTTTTATTTAACCATCTCTATGTACAATTATACTTAAAACTATTAGGCATATCATTTATTCTATAGCTTATTATATCTATTTTTCAGCTATCTACAAGAAAAAAAAAATTAGAAGAAATATTTAAATGCAATTTTGTTTTTTGGATATTTTGATCATTTACGCTTTATATTACGGTTATTTTAAGAAGAATATAAATCTTAATATTCAAAGGTAACAAGTATTATTAAAATGAGAAAGCTCTCAAGTTAGGCAAGCCTAAATGGTTTATGTGAGTTTTAACTCAAGATAAATTCATTTAATATATTTTAATTGGGGATTAATAAACCCTATTTGGGATGAATGAACCCATTTAAGAATGGATAAAAAATGCCTAAACCGTTTAGGCGTGCCTGACGTAAGTTTTTGCCTATTAATATATATTCCCTCCATCCCTTTTTAATAGTCAGATTTAGTTTGGATATAATAACTAATACATGTGAGTATAAAATGAGTTGAGTGAAATTAATATTTTATTATTGTGTGTAAAAAAAATTAATATTTTTAGAAAGAAAACTATTAAATTAGAGCGTATAAAAATGAAGAACAAGATTATTAAAATGGTTTGGAGAAAGTTTTAGTCTTACCTATTGCAAGAAACCTGCAAATTGAAATAAGATAAAAAAAGCCACGTTCCAAAAATAAAAAAATAGAAAAATGGAAGTATGAGTAGGAATTCCACCTTTGTTTTCTCTCTCCTCATATCGCCAACTTGAATTCTTGCCATATCTTTCATTTTCGGAAATCTCCATTGCTCAGTTTTTAATGTCTGATTAGTTTACTTTGATAAAATTAAGGAACACCGGATGTAAAAGAGTTCAAAGCTAAAGTTAGAAAGATGAAGTTCTGCAATAAATATGAGGAGATGATGCAGGGGCTGGGGCAGAAGAAATTACCTCGGATTGGCTGTCGGAAACTCGAGAACATCTTGGAAGATTGCCGAAAACAGCTCCATTCACACGATGATCAGTACAATGGCGATGGGCTTTCTACTGATCACCCGAAACACTGTTCAGGTTCTTGAATTCATTTAGCCGCCACAACTTTCATTTATTTTTTTTCCAAGGTGATTTTAGTTGGTTTTCTTGAAGATGAATCATGTTTCTACTCGTAGCTTATATATACGACTCGATTGGTATAAAGGGTTTGATGCTGACTTAGTTTTTCACCACTGGCTGCGTTCAATTCTTGGAGCAAGTTAGATTCGAGCTGGGATGGGATTAGTTTCCAATGGGAAAACTTGGTGTTGTCTTGTAGAGAAGATGTCCAGATTTACTTTTTTTGATCCTACATTTTGATTTGATTTTGAGGTTGTGGGCTGTCCAGACTTAGGATTTGGTGAATTTGGAACTAGTTATGGTAGTTCATTTCTTAGATAAAAAAGAAAGTGTATGCTGTATAAAGTCTATGTGTTGCTCTTTGTTGGGACATAAATGTTTGCTCTTTCTAATTATATTGACTCAAATCTTGATGTGTGTTAACCAGTGTGTGAGGGGACATTTTTCCCTTTGCTTCTAAAGGAAATGACTAGAGTAGTAGGATCCTTCAATAAACGCGCGCAACGATTGCTTGATCATCACCTCGCATCAGGTTGCTGCAAGTGCTTCATCTGGATGGGAGATAGGTTGCTAGGGAATGACATTGAGCTGATTCAAGAATGTGAGAATCTCATAGCTTATGCTAGCATTAATGCCATTGCAATGCGCAGGATACTTAAGAAATACGACGAGGTACATAAACCTAAAAAGCTTGATGAAATTGAAGAAAATACTCTACTAGTAGGATTCATGTTCCATTGATATTGACTGTGCACATATTTTGTTTTCTGCAACACAGATTCATTATTCCAAGCAAGGTCAAGCTTTCAAGTCGCGTGCTGTAAGCAAGCACGTTGAGATCCTTCAATCGCCATGGCTCTATGAACTCATGGCTTTCCACATAAACTGGAATGTTTCTAATGCAAATGTGGGAACTGCTCCTGTACTATTAGAGGGTTTCACTCCTGTATTCGACTGCAGGAAGCCATCTCTGTCTTTTGAGCTCTTCGATTCAGTCAAGCTCAACATCGAGCTGACCTGTTCGATTTGCTTGGTGAGTAACACCAGTTTAGACTCTTCTGTGATAAAATCAACGATCTCTTCCATTGATTTCCTGATTTGTTTTTCTTCAGGAGACGTTGTTTGATCCAATATCTCTTGGTTGCGGCCATCTGTTTTGCTACACGTGTGCGTGTAAAGCTGGCTCGGTTAGCATTGTGGACGGGTTGAAGGCAGCAAGCCCTCATAAGAAATGCCCAATATGCAGAGAGGTAGCATGCCAACTATTTAGTCTAGACTAGACTTGTATCATCATCATCATCTCTCTCTCTAAACAACATTGATGTCAGGTTGGAGTGTTTGAATCTTCTATGAATTTGGAAGAGCTGCATATGCTATTGAAACGAAGGTAACACTACTAACACAAAGCTTGAGCTCTACATCCACACATCTTGCTGTGCTACTAACTTTACTATACTCTCTGCAACAGTTGTCCTGAGTATTGGGAAGATCGACGTCGATCGGAGAAAGCAGAGAGGCTGCAGGAGGCGAAGCAGCACTGGCAGTCTCAGGCAGCACGGTTCATGGGTATTTGACCTCAAAATCTCACTCAATTTGGTATCTATCTTTGTTAGTTGTAGCCTTCATATTCTTCATTTCTTTTCTGTCTTGCACAAAATGCTTGTATATAATTTGGGAATTTTGAAAAAAAAATGAAAAACATTCTTTTCTCATGTTCAAAATTCTCTTCAAAAAATTTATCAGATGCTTCTCTTGTTTGTGAATTTCATGTTGCTTTCCCATCAAATATCACATTTTTTAAACATTTATAAATGCATTAATTAAAGTCGAAGCTATGAAGTATTGAACATATTCAAGAAGCTTAAATCAAATAATTCAACTCTCAACTTATTGGCGGAAAAAGTAAACAAGTTTGGATGTGAAAGCTGAATTAGAATTTATGATAGAAAGCCAATGAGGAGGGGCTTCTTACAACCTACGACATGCTACACGCATTCCTTCGGAATATAAATTATCAAATTCTTTAATAGAATAATAGTTTTAAGATAATTACAAATTGCTTAATACTTTAATTTTTATTCTTGATCTCACATCAACTAGACCTATTATTGAATAAATTCTATCACATATTCGATTTCGATGCTTATCATAAATTGGTGTAGGTCAACGTATGAAAACCATAGTATACATGTGTTATAGAATTTATTTGCAACTTGGTTAGTCAAATCCTAAATTAGACTCATTAAAATCCTAGTATTTATATAATATGAGCAATTTGGATACTACATTTAGTTTTTATAATTTAAATCTTCATAGACCATGTGGCTTTTGAATTAATATTGCAGGATGACCAATATATAAAGTATTATTTTTGGGCGGTTATTTGTGTAGTTAGTTTATAGTATTGGCCCTCGGATTTTAGTTTTTTACTTTTGTAAAATTAAAACTTATATAATTTTATTTTCTATGTAGTAATATTTATATATTTAAATAATAAAGTAATTAAAATAAAATAACTGATTAAATAGTACTCCATTTAAGCTCCAAGTAGACAGTTTGGGCATTAGATTGTACGGATTGCCCAACTTGGGAGAAATATCGGTCAAATCAATAGTTATCCTTTGAAATTTTCAAAAAGTCAAATAATTTAAAAAAATATAGGTCAAATCAATAGTTATGCTTTGAAATTTTCATAAAGCCAAATAATTATGTTAAACAAATCGACCAAATCATATAAAAACAGTTTGTTTGACCGGTTTAAAAAGATTATTTAACTAATAGTGCAAAATATTGAAATTAATATATCATTTTGATTGTTTTGAATATGAATTCAAAGAATGATACAAAAGAATAAAGCTAATAGAAATATATTTCACATGTTATCAATTATAAATCAAATGAAGTGAAGTGTTGTGGCAGATTGATTTAATTATATAATTTATATTTTAATTTTTATCAAATAATATTTAATTAATATTAATTTAATTATCTTTTAGTTTCTGAATCAATAATCTTCCTTAATATAATTAAAAATATTACAAATATGACCAATTTCTTACCCTAAACCATTGATCAAACTAAATTATTCAATTTAAAGTTTTTTTTAACCATGTATGCCAAATAACTTTTCTCAAATCAATCAAACCGATTAAATGAATTTGATTTACTCGATTTTGACCAAACCAAAATGCACAACTATTACCTAGTGGGATATAAAACTATGATATTAATAGAGTAACATGATCATTTCATGAGGCGGGAAAATAGTCTTAGAATGAATTAATTGAGTGGTAGACAAACATTAGTGGCCTTCCTATATTCCTCTCGCACTATCTAGGGTTCCCCTCACGCAATTTCCATTTATATTGTATCTTGAATTTATTGTGGCACGATTTAGTTGGTGAAATAACTATTTTAATTAAAAATTTATGATTTTTACCATTTTGATATTATTCGTCACTAATGATAACAAATATCTTTTAAAAAAATGACCAAATCTTAAAAATAATAATAAAAAAAAATTCTCACCGAGAATTTTATATTTGATTATGGTGTGGAAGAAGATAGGTTTTCTTGTGTGGTAAATATTATATAGTTCCCACTCATAAAAGGTCATGATTATTGATTAATGCTAGTCTATATTTTATATGTTGGTGCTTCTAATGATGATATTCAACTACTCAAAAACTAGACCTATATAGGTAAAATCATATATGTTTATAAAGTCTAGGGCTTGTTATAGTTTAAATAATATTGAGTTTAATTTATTGTTTGTTTATGTTTTAGGTTTTCTTGTTCGAACGTATTTATGAATAAAATATATTAAAACTAATATTTGCTTCTAATAATACATATTATAATTTATACTATAAAAAACTCCAAACTTAGCTTGACCGACAAACAATACAAAAAATATCGAAAATAATATTTCAAAATATCTAGCATTCTACGTAAGCATGGCGCCACATATAAAAATTAAAAATTGAAAAAATAATATCGAAGTCGGTTTGGTAGTGATCTCGCTCGATTTTTAAATATAAATAGCCAAAATTTGCAAGCATTTATATACATTTCTATTTAAGTGGCAATTTCCTTAAAACCTAATTACTATAATTATGCACTAATTACTGAAATATTCACAAGTTTCCAAGGCCCAAACTAAGCAAAAAATAAACTAAAACTGCAAATTTAATAAATTTTTAAACGTAAGGTAGTAGTAGTAAATATTTTATCACCTATTTATACGATAAATGATAATAATAGTAATAATTTTTAGCATATTTAGGAAAATGCAAAGTTCCTGCAATTTTCCCAATTAAATTAGAACACGTACAATTGTCTTCGATCCCACGCTTTTATGCCAACAGTTTGCGTGAACTTCATAATTACAGACCACAAGCACAATTTGACTTTTTCATTTTATTTACACGTCATCTGCTTTTCGTTAAGCCGCACTTTACTGCTGGCGGAGATAATGAATGTATCTAAAATCAAGAGAGAATTTAAGCCTATATATATATATAATATAGATATATGATGGAAATTTACATCATTTTTGTTTTAGAGAGAGAAGGTTTTAGGGCGAAGGAGGGTAGAGTATTTGGATGCAGGAAAATGAAGTTCTGTAAGAAATACGAGGAGTATATGAAAGCGCAGGGAAAGAAGAAATTGCCCGGTGTCGGTTTTAAGAAGCTTAAAAAAATCTTAAAGAGATGCAGAAAACAACCGCATTTTGATGGATATGATCGTATCAATGCTACTCCCATTTCTCACAACACTTCCACTTGCCCACAGCATTGTCCAGGCACGTACTTCTATTTTTATTAATTTTTTTTTTAAATCATGAATTTAGGTTTGTGAATTCATGCCGATATATGGGTTTTTTCAGAAGAGAGTACTTTCTGGATTTTATGGAATTATTGATTGAGAAGAGATAAATTTTATGGTATGTTTGGCAGAAAGTTGGCTGATTCTCTTGTTCTAGAAATTTTGATATTGGCCATGTGAAGTAGTTCGAATTAGGATTATTTGGTAATGAAATTGAGAGTGGTGGAACGCTTCTTTCTTTCATGTTCTTGACGTTGGATTTTAGAAAAATTGTATTTCATTTGTTTGCTTTGATCACAATCCATTATATCGCCATAAAATGATGTTCGAGCAGTGTCTGTAGTATAAGATTCATTAGCTCGTAAACTTTATTCACTCCATCAACTTCTGATGCAATTTTCCTATTCCCAGTCTGGGTAACAAGTGATATTTGATTTGTTAGCTCAAAATCTTTATTTTTCTTGATCAAATTCTGATGTGTTTAGCAATTACTACAAAATCTCACCACCACCAGCATTTATACGTGCAATTGATTTGTTCAGCTCATAATATTCATTTTTCTTGATAAATTTATGATGTACTCTTGCAATTACAATGGTCTCGCTAGCATCTGACTTGTAAGCTCGTGACAAAACTACGCAGTGTGTGACGGGACATTTTTTCCGTCGCTTCAGGAGGAAATGTCAGCAGTAGTGGGATTCTTCAACGAGAGAGCGCGGAGATTGCTGCACCTACATCTAGCATCTGGCTTGAGCAAGTGTGTGATGTGGTTGAAAGGCAAGGTGAAAGGCAAACACATCGCACTCACTCAAGAAGGCCGGGACTTGGTCACCTATGCCATCATCAACGCCATTGCTATGCGCAAGATCCTCAAGAAATACGACAAGGTACGTCTCACCAACCAAACCCAACCCAAATCACCATTTAAACATATGTTCCTTTCTTCACCTGTAGATTCACTACTCCAAGCAAGGCCAAGCTTTCAAGTCGCAAGCTCAAAGTAAGCACATTGAGATCCTTCAGTCTCCATGGCTCTGTGAACTCATGGCCTTCCACATAAACTTGAAGGAATCGCGGCTCAGTTTGAGAAAACCGTCTGCACTCTTTCAGGGCTGCTCTCTCCAACTCAATGATGGGAAACCGTCTCTATCTTGTGACCTTGATTCGGTCAAGCTTGATATCGACTTGACCTGCGCTATATGCTTGGTGAGTTGCAGACTATACAACAAACAAAAAATGCTGTTTTTATTCTCTCACAATCTCTGCTGAATAATGGGTTCTGTCTACAGGAGACACTGTTTGATCCTGTTTCTCTTGCATGTGGTCACATGTTCTGTTACATGTGCGCATGCAAAGCTGCATCGGTGACCATAGTGGACGGTCTCAAGGCAGCAAGCCGCGATCAGAAATGTGCAATATGTCGTGAGGTATCACGGCATACTTGACAAGAATCAATCCTTCATGTACTAAAACTCATCCTTTTTAACTGATTTCAGGGAGGAGTGCATGAAGCTACAGTGCATTTGGAAGAGCTGCACATCCTATTGAGCAGAAAGTAATCTACTACTGTATCAATTATTTGCTTCTTGAATCTAAAAATGCATGAGCTTTCATTGTTAATAACTAACTAGTCGTGCATTCTTGCAGCTGCCCAGAATATTGGGCAGAGCGCCGCAAGGCAGAGAAGATAGAGAGGGTCAAGCAAACTAAGGAGCACTGGGAATCCCAATGCCGCCTGTTCACAGGCATCTGAGCTCAGCTCAAGACGCTGCCTCCATTACCCTCGCCATAGCTAAACGGGACTAGCTTCCGTTTTTCATCTATTGTATGGTTGTTTTCTTAGATTCTAAACTGAAAATGCATGCACATATATGTACACAATCTTGTCAAGAACCTTATGTTGAGAAATCTAAGTAATTTGCCTTGTTGATATCAATTAAAACATCATATCCTGATAAGAACAATAAACTAAGACCACTAAACCTTTCCAATTCAATCAAGTACGAATCTTACAGCCAGCATCGAACTATTTGTCCGGATCATTTTGATGTGCCCGCGAGCAACGGGTTTCTATCTTTGTATGTATGATATCGTTTGCAGAGCTTCTCAAGAGTTGCTACCGAGTGTTGCATCTTGTTTAGTTTGGTATCCATAAACATGCTCTGCAGAAGAAGGAACAAATCAGATATAAGATAATCAAAACAGAGAAATTGAAGCAGGGGTTCACTTGCTCTCCCGCGCACCTGATAATCATCAACATATTTCTCCACCAGGCGACTGACATGTAGCCGTTGAATGGCTGTAAGCGGCTGAAGAGAATTGTGTTTGCCATCAGTCCGCTTCTTTCCTAGTGCTGATTTCAATAAAAAAATAAAAATATATAGGATAGTAATAAATGCAGGAGAAATGCACTCGCCATCTTCTTCAAGGTCGCTGCCGCAGTCGATTGGATCGAACTCCTGCACGGCTTCGTCGCCGGAAGGAGGCATCTGGAGAGCATCACTCTCGACGATGTGAGGCGTGCGCGACCGAACGCCGAGATAATTGGGGTTCGAGACGACGCCGAACGACTTGTAATTCTCGATGACGCTGCCCTTCTCATCCCATTTTGAGAGGGGGTCGAGGAGAGATTTGAGTTTCGGGGGGAGATTGAAGGCTGGCTTGAATTGGTTAGGGTTTTTCTTCGGCAATCCCACCCGCACCTTCGGCTTTGATCGCTTGTACCTCCGCCGGGAACCACCCATCGCCGCGTTTTTAGCCTCTCGCACTGCGAAATTAGGGTTTTGGGAGAGTAGGGCTTAACAATCTGCTACACTAAAGAGTCGCTAGTTAAGATTTGCGACTTTTACTATTCAACTTAAAAGGCTTGTTGGGAATTCGAATGGAAAAAACAGTTGATTTGTGATTTGGCGCCAAGGGTAGATTCGTCAATATAAAGTTACGGCTCTGGCAGCGACGGTTTAAAAACTTGGCAACTGCTTCCAAAATGAAATTTCTGCTTCTGGGGTTCTGCAATTGTGTTTCTCTCTCAAGTTTCAATTTGGAAGTTTAAAATGAGTTAACATTTATCGTCTGAAGATTGTTTGCTTGATCAATGAATACTTCATCTGATGTTGTTTGCGTAGGATTGGTTCTCTTTCCCTTGTTTTTTTGGGTAGTAAGATAAAGGTTATTGAATTTTAGTTTTGAGTTTCAAATCGGGGTTTCTAAGCATTTCAAATCGTTCATTAGTTAGACCTGAGAACTTATGTAGAGAAGAAATGAGTGAAATTTGGGGAATAATTCTCTTCTATTTCATTTTCTCACTGTTGGTTATAGAAACATTTACAGAAGGGGAAAGCAAAAGAAAACTATACATTTGTGGAAAGGAGAAATAAACAAAAAAGAAACCAGCACGTAGGCATGATGGTGCTGATGTATACACCTGTTTTCATCCAAACACATTCATACCAGCTGCAATATCTGGAGCCATTTCTATTGAGTTTGAATTCCCAGCTACGCTCTCCTAAACTTCGACAGATACTAAGAATCCTTATTTTCTGCCATTTCTGGGATAGGCAATTTAACAAAGAGGTAAGATGCTGCTCCTTTATGCATGCATTTATTGCAGGTTAGAGGTAGATGATGAGACTGGTTCAATTCTCTTTTCTGACGTGGGTAGTTTGTTAAATTTGAATAAGGTAGTAGTGATTATATTTCTCTGTTGTGCAGAAATTCAGTGGTATGGGTGATAATGGCATGGGGAATGACTGAATGGAACTGTGTTGATATCCTTATTCATTTGGTATGTATCTAGTGAAGTCTGTGTTGATGGTGCATCAGAGTAGTTGCATGTTAGTTGAAGTTGAAGGTCGTTTTTCTAAAGAGGAAGGACCTATCATGACTCGACTCTACATCAAGTGGAAAAAAAACATACCCCAAAATGATTTCATTCTACTCCTACATCTATATATAACCTCTGATTAATTCATCTTCAATTCCAATACAAGTTGGATTTCGCTGTTGGGACACTACATGGGTTTTATCACGCTATATGTTGAGAGAAAGATGATAGTACAGCATCAGTCAGAAGCTTTGCAGAGTTGTTGACCGCGTTTAGCTGTGAAAATGTTGTTGGTGGAAAAACAATCTCTGTTTTGAAATGGATGATCATGGCCAGATATTAATACGAAACAAAATTAACTTGTTTTGAATTGTTTAGAAAAACGATATGAAGAAGGAATAAGATTCACCGTTTGGATCATACAAAAAACTACGCCAATCTATGGATATGTTTTATGTTTGTAGCCAACAAATGTTAGAATAGAATGTGTATTACCAGGGCAGATAACCATATCGTGAAATAAACCAGAACCTTCGCCAATCAACAGGAATAATAATGATCTACAAAGGCAAATGTCTCATCAAGAGTAGCGAGTGGTCTCGAAAAAATAATACGACCGCGCCTTCAGATTTGCGTTCATTCCAACCTCATCGGGCTCGACCGGCACCTGTCACAAGATAACCAATCAATCAAGATTTGCTTGAAATCATTAAAAAAATTATATATGTACTTTTTTTTTCGAAAAAAGGATGATCATAATAGCTGGCCATGTTTGCACAAAGAGTAGAAGACAGACCTCGATTTCCGGCAGCCCTTCCTCCAGCTCCACCCCTTCCTCGACTTGCTCCAGCACCTCGGGCACCTCCGTCCTCTAGACCACGGCCTACGCCCCTTCCTCTAGGACCTTCTTCTCTACCACCTCTTCCTCTTCCACGCCCTACCCCAGGTGGCCTTCTGTCTGAAAGAGCAGAGGCTTCTATGTCATTTTACGTTCAATACAGTCTAAGTTGTGGACAGTATTTTATGTGTGTATATATATATATATACACTTAAAATTCATAAAATCACAACTGCTTTTGTTGCATATTCAATAATATAACATGTATAAGAGCTACCAAATTCCTTGGGCTATATCTGAGTCAAAGATGAGTTGCTCCTTAATTATGTCATTAGGCAAAAGACATCGCAAGATTAAAATTAAGGAATTTCAATTGAAGGCTGAATTGCAATAAATTTACCAGATCGGCTCTTTGTCTCTTCTTGAACTTTATCAATAACCTGAAAAAGCAAGTAAAATTCATCAAAAGTTATCATAATATTCAAGGAAAACCTATTTATAAACATAAATAGGCAGCTGACTTTTGTGCACATAAATAAAAATTACTGAACACACTACACAAGTTGAATGGCTGGTCAGTTATAAATCAACGAGGAGAGGGTCTTTAATTAGTGATATTTTTCCTAGGGAAGGTCTCAGGTTAGCTACACCTAAATGGTTTTTTAGGCATGTTTTATCCAGTAACCCAAGCCAAACCCATATAATATACCCTAATTGGGGATTAATAAACCCTATTTGGGATGAGTGAACCCATTTGGGAATGGATAAAACCCGCCTAAACCGTTTAGGCGTGCCTAACGAAAGTTTTTGTCTTTTTCCTACTACATTTGTCTGGGATGTGTATGCATGAATTTGTCTAGACGTCATTACAATTACTGAAAAAATGGGTAGTTCGAAGGTTCCCTACTGAATAGAATATTAGAATTGGCATAAATTGATTGAAGTTCCATCAAACTATAAAAGCCTCACAGGAAAATCATCCACGGAACCCAACAGCTGGTAGAAGACATAATGTGTCAGTGCAATCCAAACAATGCATCAAAGAATACCTCATCTGGAACTCTCAGATACTTGATCGTATTACCCCTGACATAGCACTCCGGCATTCGCCAAAACCTATCTCCATCCTGTATATGATTAAAACCATTCACATGCATAACAAGAGGAAATATAAAACATGGCAGCACATAAACTGGAAATACTAGTACAAAATACAAGTACCTTTGAGGTGCAAATAACTTCACGGAGATGGATGTTCATCCACGTGTCACAGTTAACCAAGTGACCATTGTATGTCTCCCCATTTTTAAGCTCCACCAACTATCAAACATAATAGCAACAAAAACTTAGTCCACCTATCTCCCATAATCAATGTTCATATTCTTATCCTAAGAAGATCAAGAAGCTAATATTTGCAGCTAAAAACCAGGTCAGGCATAACTCTGAAAGAGAGGAATTAAATCATATATTCGCAACAATGTAAGAAACAGGAAGAGAGATAGCTCCTGGATACATAACAGGTCATGCAATTCTCAGAAATTGCGCTAGTAATTGAGAGAGAAAAACACAGAATAGAACAGAGATTAAGGACACAATTGTACCATAGGGTGTCCTTGGGCAGTCTTGAGCAACGAAAGCGGAAGCTGCGAACAAAAAACAATTTAATTAACCAGCGTCCAAATTCACAAGGATATAACGGTACCAACCAACATAAACCCTAATCGGCAGAACCGAGTAGAGGCTTACCATCTTCTCTCACACACAGTGATGAATAGAGCTATCCAATCTGTAAAAGAAACGAGATAACGGAGTCAATACAACATGACGAAAATGTTAAAATTCTAAAGAAATAAATAAAATAAAATCGCTGAAACGAGCGGGAAGTTGTGTAGAGAAGTCAGAGGTTACCGATAGTGAGGCGCGAAAATAGATCAAAACTACTAGCGGCGGCAAGCCTTTACAGAAAATGCAGAGTGGATCGCCGGATCCGTTGGGGCAAAATACGGAGAGGGGGGAAGAAGTGATGGAGAAACCTCTCTCTAGAATAGTTCTCTCTCTTCGGCGACTAAAAACCGGAGGAGAAAGAAGTAATGGAGACCAGCGACAGCCAGCCGACGTTTTCCTTTTTATTATTATTATTTTTTTTAAATTTGCTGGAATGCTTTTTAAATTATTGACGTAACTAGGGCGTAGATTAAATAATTATTAAAAAGTGATTAGAAGAGTTAGTGGGATAGGATTAGTAGGTTAATAATTAGGAGAGATAGTGGGGTAGGAGTGAGTAGGTTTAGTGGGTAATTAATTAATAAAATCTTTTCAAAAAAGGAAACCGATGTGAGTGTTCTGGGACGGATCAAAAAGAAAAATATTGTGAGTGTCCTGGGACGGATGGAGTATTTTTAAATTTTAATAGTCATATTTTCCAATTTTTTACCTCTTAATTAGTAATCTTGTTTTCAAAAAATGGTACTCCCTCCGTCCCGGGTCTCTTAAGACGTTTGACCGATCATGGAGGTTAAAAAAAATGATTAGAAAAGTTAGTGGGGTAGGATTAGTAGGTTAATTATTAGGAGAGATAGTGGGGTATGAGAGATAGTGGGGTAGGAGTAGAGGAGGTTTAGTGGGTGATTAATTAATAAAAACTTTCCAAAAAAGGAAACGTTGCAAGTGTTCTGGGACGGACCAAAAAGGAAAAGTTGCGAGTGCCCTGGGACGGAAGGAGTAACTTTTTTCAAATTCAATAATAAAATATTAATTTCACTAAATCATTTTACACTCACATATTATAATTATTGTGCCAAAAATAAACTAGATTATTAATCCGGGACGGAGGGAGTATTATTTTATTTTTTATATTTTTAAATACATTTTCTGTATTTAATTGAATTTGGATATATCATAATTCTTCTATAAATAGATCCATGAGGTAATAATTTATAAATTTCATCATGTAACATCGACTAAGAAATAATAAACACTAAAATAGGCTTGAAGAAGTTGGGTTATAGTGCAAACTCGATCAATTATTGTTTGCTGTAAATCCTTGGGTTTTTTATTTTCTATTTTTTAGTTTATTCATTCTTGAAATATTTTAATTCCGTGTTTCATACAAAATTACCCACAAGAAGGAAGGTCAACATTTGATATTTCAGTTAATTTTGAGCAATAAAAAATTTGAATCAAAATAATAAAATTATTTTTAGAGAAGATCGAATCAAATCGAATTATAAAAATAATCGGGCCATTATTTTTATTCCATTTTCAATTAAAAATGTATTAATTAAAGATATAACATAAAAATTTAAGCACACAGTTGCAAACTTTTAATAATAACTTTTATAATAAATCTTTAATATTTGCATATATTTATAAACATTTAATTATGAAATATTAATAAATTAAATATAAAAGAGTTCGCCTGTGACATTTCCCTTCATTCCGATCCGAATGCACTTTGTGAATAGCACGGAAGCATTCCGGATAAAATTTGGGATTAGAGCATTTTTTATCAGGAGTCAAAGTATTTCAATCGGAAAGAAGAGCATTCCAATTGGAATGATAGTATTATTTTCAGTTGAAAAAGGTGCATTCCAATTGAAATGCAACATTTAATTGAAAATGAGAACATTCAAATCGAAATAACATTATTTCGATTGAAAAAAATAAGCATTTTGATTGGAAAGGCACTATGCACAAACATGCATTCCGATCGAAATGTGACCCTATCTCATCATATGACATCATAAGAATAACACATAAACTCTACATCTAATAATAAAATAAAAGTAGAGTTCAATTATTAGTAATATAATTTTAAAAATAAAAGATAATATGTATAGAATTTTTTTTTTCCGGTTTTCAGATATTCTCCGTTAAACAATCGAATTAAAAACATCGGAATTTTGAATAAAAAGAAACCCAACTAAAAATTTGAAATAGTCAGACTGAAAATATCGACTATTCTTTGATTCCGTTTGGTTTTCGATTTTTTTTAGGTTCTCACTTGTAGTCGTCGAGATTAATAGCTTAGGAATTAGTATTGAGAATTGAATTTTTCTACTACTATTGAACTGTATCGAATCCAATCGAAGATTTTAAGTAATTTTTGTTTGACCAAAAAATAATCTGATATTGGTTATGTTAAAAGATTTTTAATTCAAACCCGAACTAATAGAAACTTTCAGTTCATTTTAGGGTTTAGGTATTATATTATGTTTATGTGATAATTTATAGATGTTAATTTAAGATTATATTTAATGTATTGTAAAATATTAATAAAACCAAGACCATAGTTCAGTTCAATTTGAACACATTTAGTAGAGCAATTAGATTTATAATTTCATAAATGTTTTGGTTGGCGGTTTATACAATTTGATTTATTTTTTATTTTTAACTAAACCGACACCATACTCGCCTCACCTTCCTGATAGATATTCGAACAAAGAAAAATCGACACAGAAACATCGAAAACTAGATGTGAACTAATAAGCAAAAGAAACAACAGAGATATAGTTCTGTTAAAGAACAGACATCGGCAATAACCATAAATTATAAATGAATGAACATAATATAATATAACACAGCTAAAATATAGAAACATAGGTATAATTCAAATTAACACCCACCAGTTATCAGATCTGTCTTGAGGGATATGGTCCAAAGGAGATCAGAATCGGATTGGACGTTCACTATTTGTTCTGTAACTAAGTTCGATGTGCTAATAAGACCACCAAATCTCATTTCTGTATCAGCTGAAACGCCAGCAATAGAAGAAGATCAATCAGGCTAGAACTTGGATACAATCCACCCAACTAATAACCATTAGAATGTGAAGAGAGTGAAAATAGTTAAAGATACTCACAGAGATTCCATTTAAGCCCCGAGGTGGTGCAACTTTTTGAAGTCCCATGAATTGGTACGAGGCCACAATGGGGTCCCTCAACGGTGTGTTGAACATAAATCTCGTGATGATGAGTACTTGGAAGAAGTTGGATGAGGCAATCATCGGATAGAAGAACTATGCGTGTACTCGAGAAACAGCAGAGAACATTGATGTTACCAACCTCGTGATCGAATCTTCCACCAAGTGCTCCAGCAACAAGGATGCAAATCTGATTGCAATAGGCTTTTAGTGGTGTGGAAAACAAGAAATGGAATGGAGAGAGAGAAGAAAATGGAATTTCAAATCATATTACCAATGAGATTGCTGAATCAGAAAGATTTGGTTTATTAAAATAGAGAGAATTCTAGACAGTAACAAACAAGCAAAACTTATGGAGCCTACTGGTTATTGTTTTTATTTTTATGTAAACTTGTTGTTTAGTCATGATAACATAAATAGTGTAATAACAGATGTATCTGCATAGATAATTAAGTAACAAATGCATAAAACATACATTTTGATTCTTCAGATTAGGTAAATCTCGAATATATGCCACACATTTATGTAAGTCTGTGGTGTCCTGATCATCCGAAGCATCAACTACTTTGGTTCCCTGCATCAATAAAATGCAAGTTACAATAGGTGATATGGTTCTCATGAAATGCAGAAAACCACAAATATATAAGGTGCAAACAAAAAGCTTATTTGGTACAATTTCATAGAATTAATTAAGTCTTGGCCAAGTCAGTGGATAACATCGGTATAGTGACCATCAACAGTATTTATCACCAAAACTCTCAAATAAGTCGGTGTTCTTCAAGTTCAGCAGCCACATTAAAGCTAAAATGATCAATAAAAATGATTAATTTATTAAAATAAACTCCGCAAACATACAAGATGTAAAAAAATCAATATGCAAATGCAAAATTGGAAAAGTATACAAAACAAGCCATGATCATTGTTGAGATCTAACTGTATCTAAACTTGCTAGGTAGCTGAGCTTGGGAAGTTACATAGCAAAGTACATCAGCAACTAACATTTGCACATTGCCAAGCATATTTCACACACCTCAACAAGGAAAGAAAAATCTTATGACTTAGATATATAATATACCTAAAAGAAAGAGATGGTTGAATGTTTAACCTAATCATACCAAGAATCAATAAATAGAATAAACATACCAAATCTTTGTAGAATCCTAAAACGTCTTCTCTAATGGAATCCATGTCACCCTTTATTAAGTCTGGCTTGTACCTGGAACAGACACATAACACATAGCATGAGTAGTAAATAAGAAACAGATATCTCTTCTTTGCCAATAATATCAAACTTATTTCTTCTTTTCACGAACAATCAGGTAGAATGAACACACACAACGCTAAACATAAGCTTTGAAAAAGATAAAATTACATAAATATACTCACAATAAAAAAGCGGTTTTTTTTTGTTTTTTTTGTTTTTCTGAAAAGAAGGCAACATTTCGCTTTGAAAACTCTAGCTCACTTTCATCCCGTTGCTCGTCAATAAAATTAAAATTCATCCTTTCTCATAAGTAAGCTCATAAACCCTAAATCAAATGCTATATACACTTGAAAGAAAAAATCGCCGGGAATTTTATTTAAGCAACTAGAGTCTATAAGTGAAACAAATTCGACATACATTCCAATAAAACGAGAAACGAACGCATTAATATTGATGAAACCTTTCACGAATAACTAAAGCGGCTTCGTCGGGGAACAGCAGCGGCATCTCATCATACAACCTGTTCGCACCACCGTCGGCGCAGACACGAATTCGTGCTGCTCTACAAAAAAAAAATCAAAAACTGAAAGACACTATCATCAAAATCAAACAAACAAATAGCTAGAGCAATCACCATTCTTCCACAAAAGCGGAGTGAAACGCGGTAGACTCCGGTTGAGAACGACGAGCACGTACGCGAGAGCGGCGCCGCCACCGGCGGCGGAAGTCGAAGGATTTGAGAGGAGGAAAGACGAAGAATGAGTCATCAACTCCATACCGGAAACGCGCTATCTCCAATCGTCAAAGTTGAGAGGAGGATGGTAGAGTTTTTCAGTTTTTTAGGTAATATAAAAATATGAGAATCAAATCCTACTTCGCTTTCGATTGACGCTTGTGATGAATGATAAATCGAAGTTTGTTCGACTTTTTTAACATGATCTCTGTCGGTCTATTGAGCGTTTTATTACTTTTTTTTTTATTTTTAAATTACTCTCTCCGTCCCATATAATTAGTCCCATTTGGTTTTGGCACGATAACCAATGTTAGTGAGTGTAGTGGAATTAATATTTTATTGATGAGTGTAAAAAAGTTTGCCATTTTAGGAAATGGGACAATTAGATGGGACGGACAAAAAAGGCAAATGAGACTAATTTCGTGGGACGGAGGGAGTATTAGATATCGTTTTAATTTCCCTAATGTATAAATTTTATTTTGCAAGATTGAATAATAAACATTTCATTTAAATTGAGTGAATGTATCAAACACATAATTTAAATTAAATAAATACAACCGTTAATAGGCAAATATAATAATACAATTAATTCCGTAACTCTATGTTGTCTATCTAAAGTGAATACGTAAAGGTAATAATACATTTAAGGGTTATAGTAGGTCCAATAACAATAAATATTAGGAAAGACAAAAACTTGTATTAGACACGCCTAAATAGTTTAGGCGAATTTTATCCATACCAAAATGAGTTCATTCGCTCAAATAGGATTTATTAATCCTCAATTAAGATATATTAAATGAATTTAGATTACCTATATGATTAGGCACGCCTAAACTGAAAACTTCCCATTAGAAGAAAGTATTTATTATACATGAATATTTAGAATTAGATGAGATGCACGTCTAATGAGGAAAGCGGACTATAATTTATAATTATCAAACTTACAAAAAACGACTAACCAATTGAAATTAGAGGCGTCGGGGAGTAAAATATAAATACCCTAAATGAATATTCATTTAACCTGCATCTACACAGACTACACAGCTCAACTTCTCAAGCATCGTTTGAACATGTTGACATATTTTTCTATGAAAAATTGTATAATTTTATTTTTCAATAAACAGTATCTATATATTTAAAATAATAAAAATAAATTAATTAAATATCGTTTAAAAACCAGCTAGATGACATCTGACCTTACAGAGGTCAGATTAACGTCTATGGAATTTTAGAATCATGTTTGTAGCATGGACAGTGGAACAGAAGCACATTTTTAGGCAAGATCAGATCAGCGCCAGTAAAAGATTCAACAAAAATACTACCTCGGTTCCGCTTAAATATGCCTTTTTTATTTTGATACATTAATTTCGGAGCTAGTATTTAGTAGCTAATTATAGTTAATAATAAAATTAATAATTGTAATTAACTTATTTAGATTTGAAGTTAATTACGATTGTCAATTTTATTATTAACCACAATTAGCTACTAAATACTAGCTCCAAAATTAATGTATCAAAATGAAAAGAGCCTATTTAAGCGGGACGGAGGGAGTAACTCGTTAAGGGACGATGAAACCGGATAAATATCTCGACGAATGATCATCCCATAATTCCACAATATGAAAGGTTTTTAATCAGCAGTAGAATCATATACACAGCAACGAGAAGGATAATTGATTTGAATATACTCAAGTTCAAATATACAGATGAGAGAGAGAGAGAAGTAATAATATATTCGATGCTGGATAGCTGTATAGACTAAGTATGGCAGAAAGAGCCAGTCCAAAAGGAAAGGGGTAAAAAAAAGGACTTAAATATTAAATAGAGAGGAACCTGACTGTAATTGGATCTTTTTTATGAGCACACGTCCGGAACCACCACCTGAGATGGAAGAATATGAATAACCCACCCACCCCCCCTTAAACATACAAACGCCATACACCTCTAGTAACAACTCCCATTCTACATGAAGTAGCTTAGTGATTTCTTCTTTCGTGATCCTCCTTCTCCGTACAGCTCGTTCCATTGGTTTAGCTCGTTCATATTTTGCGAGTCTGATGAAACACTCGCACATACCTGCATATCATATTCACACACTCTCATATTCAACTCTTCCCAAGCATCATTATCTTCATGTTTGTGTGCCTCAGCCTTATCAAAGTATAAGGCCGATGACATCGTATGCAACGGGTTAAAATATGCTCAAGGGAATCGAACTATGTCAGGGGCTAATATTATAGTAATTGGGGAATCAAGCTGTCGAAAGCTTAACACCATTTTTTTAACATGTCTAAAACAGATTCGATAAGGAACAAAAGCAAAGGTGAATATAGTCCAGATCAACTGAAAAAGCCAATGTTAGTTTCACCATCTGAAACTAAAACCTTTCTAAAGAAAGTTTCTCCAACTTTCTTTAATAGTAAAGTCAGAGAGAGAAATAGCATTAGAAGTTCATTAATTAGAATAAACAGTGAATTGTCCCATATAAAGAAATAGGATACGAAGATCAAATAGCTCGAGTGAATGAGAGATCCGAACAAATTTGACAAAATAATCGGCCATACCTGTTCATGTGCATATTTGAAATCCTCCATACTCAAGGGTCGAACATCTGCACTGCTATGCAACGCCGGTAACGGTCTATTCTCTGCCAGCGCTAAAGCTTTCTCCTATAATTTTATTTAACATTTGTAAGATCTACCAAATTAACTTTTGCATGAAAACAAAAAATAGCATACAAAAAAGGGTAACCTAAAATATAAGAGATTCAAATTCAGTTAGAAATATTTGAAAGTCAGTGCAGATGAGTAAAAGACATACCTTCTTCTCCTTCTCCAAAATCTCTCTAATAGGACAATGTGCAGCAGTCACACACAAATTCTGGAAACAGACAACTTTGCAATAAGAATAATGCAGATAAAAGAAGAATACAACCCCTCCAACACATTCACATGCACAAAGCGGAAAATAATTTAAAAAGTCCAGATCATGGGGATGTTACTAATGCACAAACCTTTAGATCACTTCCTGAATACCCTTCCGTCATATTTGCAACTGCTTCAAGATCAACATTTGGAGCAAATTCTTCCTTGGCCAAAATAACCTTCAATATTTTCTCCCTGTTCTGAGCATCTGGCAAGTTGACCATCAGTCTGCACCAATTCACACAAAATAAATGGCTGGTATGGGTTGCCTAGTATCTAAATTACATTGGGAACTGTTCTATTCATTTTTTTTTTGTTTTATCGTGCAATAGGTTGCGTGTGATTGACAAACCTCCGAGGAAGCCTCCTAATTACAGCCTCGTCAAGATCAAAAGGCCTATTCGTCGCTGCAAGCACCAAGACCCGTTCCTTATCCTTGGTACGCAAACCATCCCAATTCACCATGAATTCATTCTTCATTTTGCGCATTGCTTCATGTTCTCCAGGGTTTTCCCGTCTCCCTAACATGCTGTCGACCTACAGTCGTACAAATATAAGTAAAAAAGATGAGGAGTCTATGAATGACAAGAAGAATAAATGAACTACCCTAACGCTAGACATATATACCTCATCAACAAAAACAACACTCGGAGATATCTTGCTGGCCAAAGAGAAGACTGCTTTCACATATTTCTCTCCTTCACCAAACCACTGGATGCAAATAAAAAAAAAGGTAAAATAAAATAATAAAAACTGGAGCTTCAAGGAAAATAAATGTATGGACAATTAAGACTAATCAACCGAAGGTCTAATAGGAACTATACTTTAGATGTGATGCTGGCCATAGATATGTTAATAAAGTTTGCACCAGCTTCAGTTGCAACAGCCTTTGCTAGCATAGTTTTACCCGTACCAGGAGGCCCGAAGAGCAATATTCCCTTACAAGGCTGCAAGAATAACAAAATCCGTAGACAAGATTCAATACTTCATAGCATGTAAAAACAATAGACTTCTGACATCACATACTCATAGATTTATCTACCTTTGTGAGCTGTCCTTTTCCAAACAATTCTGGCCTTTGTAGAGGTAGCATCACCAACTCTTTCAAAGTTTCTTTAACATTTTCTAGTGCTCCAATATCTTCAAAAGTGACTCCAATATCACCAGGTGGAATAACCTCAGCAAGGAGCTTTTTCTCAAACTCGTTTTCAGTAACCACATCCTGAAACTCAAGCTGTCATTCACCAATTACACATGAAAATATATGCAGAGCATTAAACAAACCAATAAATGAAAATTTGATTTAGAGGCTGAATATTGCACCTTAAGAGATTTCTTTAAACTCTTATTCTCGCTCTGAATGCCATGTAGAATATTGAGCCCATAGCTGATACTATAATACAAAGCGAGGAGAAACAGTAAGAACCACCATACTAGCTAGTCATTCCTTCACCACCCCCCACCACCACCCCTTCAGAAAAAGTCATATTCCATTTTTAGCCTTGTTCATTGCTAAAGGAAATACTTTCAAACGCTCAGATTTCACTAGAAATACTTTCAAACGCTCACCTTTCACTAGAAATGACAAGTTTTGACTCAGTGTGCAAGTCTTCAGAGTGATGCATTAAATGATGGCTCAAAGCCCAGCCAATAACTTTTTCAATGCCTACAATGATATTGCAGTGAACATTTTAAGGATCATAAAAAATCGATGCATACAACACCAAATTTAAAGATTAAGTTATGTAAATCAACTGACTTTCATTACTCAAAGCTTGGTCCTTAATGCATAGTGATTCGAGATCAGGACAGCTGATGCCAATGCGACTAAGAACCTGCAATTTATGAGAAGTGAGAACAACAAATAAGACCCCTCAGTTGATATTTATGAAAACCATCAAACTAAAGGCAGATAGCAGGTGAGCAGAGCAACAGTGTGACCACACTAGTTGTTTCAGTTTAAAAATCACCAATCATCACAAAAACTAAGTTCACAATAACAATCAAATAAACATATTCAAATTAAGATTAAAAAAACATCCTACACATCATTCAGGCCCTATACTAAGGGAATATATATCAAAAACCGCCGAAGTTAATCTAATTGACTGAAGTTCTGGGAATGTCTGATTGATTCCCCACTTAATTGACAAATTCAAGCTTTCCAGTTGATTCTTCAGACATCGGTATCTTTTAATATACTTACAGAAATCTCATTTTTTTCTCCAGAACACCAAAATGCATCCAAGGATTCTCTCTGAAGTTCTCAAGATATATTTGAAGACTGTAACTTGTAAGAAAGGCAAGCAATGAGACAGAATTTGAGAACATAAACCACGGTATTTTGTCCATGTATATATAAGGAGCAAGATAATTGTTTAGAATACATGGCTAGATATATATATAAAGCAAACTCCAGGCTGATCCCAAATTAAAATTTCCATCCCAAACAGTCTGGCAGTGAGAGAATACAGTGAAGCAATAGTGGATAGAAGTTACACACCGTACAGATGCCACCAATATTTGACTGTGATTTCATTGTTTCAATATCCCGATCCAACTGCTGCTTCCAATCAACTAGCAGGGCCTCGTCCTGTCACAATTAAAAAACATTTATAGTGTACTACTAAATATAATGATAAGGATATCATGAAGAACCAAAACTCAATTACCTGGGGAATTTGTATGGTGACTTTATTTGGAAAAAGACGGCTGAGCTGCTTCAGTATCTTTGGAGTTTCTTTGCTTCTATCATGTAATCTACTAAAATTATCCTGTGAAAAAACCATCTCTATGATTCAAAGAGGTGAACATTCTAATACGATATAATGACTAGAAGCATCCTCTCATGATTTTTTCAAGGTTTACATGACATAACCTTTTAACTTCTGAGCTTGGAGATGATAAAGAACTAACCATGATTCTACCCTTAAAAAGGATGCAAGCTTGTACTAAGAACGATAGGAATAAAAAGTGGCTAGTTTAACAAGAGAATACCGGAAATGCAAGGTCGAGCAATGCTGTTTGGTTGCTTCCAAATTTTGTGAAAAGCAACCCACCAGGATGAGACTGTATTCAATGTACAAGAGTATGAAGTCTTTCCTTCCATTTTAAGACAAAAATAATAGAATAGAAAAGAGGGCTAGAATATCAAGAAAAAGTATAAAAACACAACTGAAAACTTACTTTCTCCTTCCGACTGTCTGTCTGAGTATGTGAGGCTATCACGACAATGTTCTCTGGTAATGATTCGAGCTTAACTTTAAAGGCTGCATAAGCCTCAGAATTTCCAACCATGGACTTCTCTATATCTTTGAGGAACAAGATTAATGGAGTAGTTTTGCATTCTGCGAATGCTACCTACAGAGTGAAATAGTGAATCTCTTTTCGATATTTATTTCACTAATTTTGAGCATATGTACATTTCAATGAGATGTACCTCAAAAAGTTCATTAATGGCAAGCTTGTCAATGTCATCAGCACTGGAGCTCTCAAGACGGAGTAAGTCAGCTGCACAGATAGATGATAGTCACCAAACTAACAGACCATCTTATTCGATACACTATGAACAGAAGGGGAGAGGAAATTACCTGCACAGAAGAAACCGTGATCTTCTTCACAGAGGCCCCCTAGATCATTACCTTCGGGAATAGTCCTATCAAATCGAACCCCAATTTTGGAGGAGCCATTATCCTCAAAAGCAAGCAACACCTTGCCTCTGAAACCATAGGTTGGACCCCTGTATAAGATATGGCCATCCCACATATTAATAAAGGACATCGTAACTTTAAGATGATTATCACACCCAATAAGATAGGGCAGTAACTAACTAGAAGTCAAGAAAACTTCATGCACAAAATTATCTTAAGTAGCCTGAAGCATGGAAAGATGTTTGCCAGTGAAAAAATATGAGAAAGCATCAGATAATTCTCATGATCTTCACTGGTAATCCTATATTGATATAAAAAATAAATAACCCCAAAGTATTGTCAAATGCACTAGAAAATTCATGTTAGGCTCTTAATAGCACCAGATCCAACCAAGAAGTGCACCCCGATAAAAAAACATAAATTACTATTAGAGCATATTTTCATCATAAAATGTGTGTGTATATATATATATATATATATAAGCAATTACTTCTCGCAGACCATGCCAACAGAAGTCAAATTAAAATACACAGTCATTCATATTCAGTAAACCAATCTTGGATATGAATTTTAAGTTCAATGTATTCTCATCATCAGTATCAATAAAAAATTTCCAAGAGTGTGCTCAAAATTGTGTCATATTTAAGATTAACAAGAACAAATAAGAAAGTAGAACTCCACTCCTGCTCAACCTTATATAGCATTCCATAGAAATAGCTCCCATATAATTGTACCGTGAACAACTAGGTCAAACAATCTTTTAGCGAATGATCTACTCAAAGTAGGGAATTCAAACAATATAGCAATGCCACCATCTATAGTTCCCACGTGTTTCTTTAGGATCACACACATCTTTGATTCCCTCAAATTGTTCAATAAGTAATTGCAGACATTCACAAAGTTCGCACAACAAACCAGAGTTAATAAGTGCATTCTCAATCTTAATCAGAAGAAATATTCTATAAAGTAATCTTTATACTGTATAAGTCCAATGTGATTACAAAAACTAAACCAAAAGCATAAAGGAGTACCCATGCAAAAACAGAGTAGCACCTAGAAAATAAGCAATAGATGATAATAAAGGCCAATGCCCAGTCATATTTAGACCCACAGAAACCTATGCGTAGACTGTATCTGGTTTCTCCAGTAACCATGTACGTAAGTATGAACTTGTCTTAAGACACTACCAAGATGTGTGCTTTGTACAAGAAAAACATTGTGAATATGAACAAAAGCATAAGAAGAATGCCAGTATAAAGGCCTATTTATGTATGTCTAGTGACTGAATCCTCAGATATACACACCAATCATCCACTTAAGCATTGCAGCATTATTACCGGGCTGTAGTTTGAGTAGGAGGAAACCCTGATGGTAAAGAACCCACATACTTCACTCGGTCCCCTACCATAGATAAAAAAATCAGTTAAAATACAATATTTACAACCTAAATTGTGATAAGGGTAATCGGGTCTTAGAATGTGATACCCTTTTTGAAGGTATGAGTTTTAGATGAAGCAGTAGATGCTTCCTGCTTGGGCTGAGCATGAGAGCTTATAGTAGAACCCCCAGTAATATCAGCCTCCACACTTGACGCTGGTTTTTTAAGGTGTGGACTCCGTCTGGAATATACAATTGCTCTGTCAGCCCTTGGAATTTCTTTCATAGAATCAACTTCTTTGGTTATCGGTCCCTAAACAAATAATTAAGAAATGCATCAACAAGAATTACACTAGTCGATTGGACAGCTAATAACAATATTAATATTTAAAATCAGGTGCCACAGAAGCTTACACCAGGTAACAGAATAGAGTCAACAATAAGAAGTCCAACACCAAAATGTTTAGCAAGTGCCTTTGCCAATGTTTCCTGGTATATTTCAGAACCTAGGAAAAGAAAAATCATTTAGATTGTTTGGGAACAATAAGAAATAAGTAAAAAGAATATATACAAAGCTGCATTACCTGCAGGACCTGACAGAAGAATTCTGGGGCAAAGGGTAGGAAGATCTGAAGTGAACTTCTCAATTTTATTGCACTTCAAATGTATGTATGTCGATAAAATAAGTACGTTTTTTGTGGTTTCACTGTCAGAAAGAAAGGAATTTAATCAAATTTAAAATCAAGACAACTATTAAAAATAAGAAATGAGAATCTGATCAAGGACATAACTGAGTATAATCTCCAAATAAGCAAAAATATAACAGAAATCCAAGTAGTCATTCTTAATTTTTCAAGTTCGCACGCAATTGACTGTAAACTATGCAAGTATTTAAGCATGTAAAAGAACCTTTCATGCCATGAAATGTTTAATAAGCAAGACTATTTCGAGTTATAGACATATAAGAGAAAACACGTGCTTTTCAAGATGGAAATAAGTATATACAAAGTTTAATTCAATGCAATATCTAATGTGAATAAAGCATATGATGCTGATTGTCCAATCTTATCTAGAAGCAGTGGCCAGCTAATTCGTGTGCAACAGATAACTGATGGTTCAATTTCCCTTAATCCCTCTATCGTACAATTACTGATATGAAAGCATCCAGTCTTTGCTATGAAAAATATTATGGTATGAGAAGCGCAGGTATCATGGAAGTGACTTCTACCTCAGATAGTAAGGAAAGTCCTGAAATGAAGCCTTGATATTATCGCAATGCAACATTCCTTGCCGCAAAGAATCCTTGTAGGCTTCACGTCTTGATGATATTGAAATGGGAGGATCAGAATCCTTACCTTTATCTCTGATTGCCCTATGCTCATCAAGCATTTTAGATATAGCGTCAAATTTGGGGGCTGTTGAATTAGTTAGAATTGGCAAACAGGGTCTAAAATCATTGATTTCTGGAAGAGCTTTCCCATTCACTGCAGCAGCATCGAAGTTCTTAATGGAGATATCAGGAGATAAAACACCAGCTTTTGCATCATCTGATACCATAGCGCAATCATTGTCAGAAGCAATATTCTTTCTAGTTTCTGCACAATTGTCTGACAGTTCACAAGACAAAGGTAAAGATGGTATCCCAGAACCATGTTTTGAATCTTCACCATCCTGCGGTGAAGAAGGAAGAAGAGGTTCTTCAGGTTGATTTGGTGATTCCATTGTTGATGTAACCGAAACAGCAGAAGGGTCCCCTGATCTTGCCTCAATATGCAAACCTTGCATGGGTTCATTATGAGCTTCTAACAAGCTAACCGGTGTAGGGTCATCCATCATAGACACACTTTCATCAGTGAGTTGTTGGAAGACCTAATAGTACGTTAAGGGCGATATACAAACACATACTTGTGCATTCACACAGCAAATAATATATTAAGCACAGAAAGGTACTACAAAATCAATATAAAGGATACATAAGATTGCTTATCGGTCAAGCTGAACACAACTTCATCTCCTCCATTTAGAGGAATTGTGGTATCTTTGTAGTAGTTCTTCCCATTTACTTGCACGGCTCCTTTCGTCCCAGTGATTTCAAGTAGTGTGACCAAGTCTCCTCTCTGGATCATACACAGAACAAGAAAGAGATTAATACAGAGTTCAGTGTGGTGATGAAAACCAGAAGTTACTGAATTGCAGTTCACCTCAGCTTCCATGTGCTTCAGTTTGCACAAAGATTTACTGATTGTTGGATCTCTTACGCACAAATCACATTGTTGGCCTTGGCCAACAGTGAAAGTTGTGTCAGACAAGACAATATGCGGATTCTGGGAGGAAAACATCATATGAATAAAGTTCCGACTAAGCAAGATTTAAGGGTGGTGAAAATCAGGATGGTTCAGCATAAGCACAAGCACGACAGCTCTCATGTATCCACCGCCAAAAAAACACTCTTCAAACAAAAAGAAAAGTTGAACCAACCCAGTATTAACCCCTCCAAAAGAAGGCCTCGGTCGAAGTGAATTAATAATAACTAAGAGAAGGAAGGTAACAAGATGAACCCACCCCACCCAAGTCCCTCTAGCTATCCAGGATAGCGTTGCTAAAATAATTAAATACCAATGTTTAAAAAGTAAAGTAACAAGGATCCTTTAAAATTCAAAGATTAAAGCCCTTGCAAGGTACAAGAAGGATCCCCCTTCAAGAAGTTCTAAAAAGCAAGTGGACCTAAACGAGAGGCCCGATAGGCATGCTTAACTTGCTTGTCCAAGCAGAATTTGAGGTAGGCATGCCACGGAGGAATGTTCCCAGTGGTTTTCAGTTTTCACCAGTGACCCAGTGTAGAACAGATACCAAACATTTGAAGTAGCAGATCAAAAAAACCTCAAATGTGTAACAAATCATAAACACCCCAACAAAAGGAAAACCACGAATAGAGATGCTACACTTATCGAATCTAATCCCAGTCTCTCACTAAATAGAAATAAATAGAGAGATAAAATCTTGGTTAAAAAGTTAAGCATACCGGCGGACATTGTGATATAAGCTTCCCCCATGCAACCCCATCATTAGTTTTCAGTTGACGTTTCTTTCCGCGATTCAGATGTGGCCCACTGGACTTCCCTTTCTCTACATCCACAACGGAATCACCTGCATCCACCGGAAACAATAAAAAGAAACAATTTTTTCCAAACAAAAATCAAATCTCTAAATAATTCAATTAAGAACACATGCAGCGCCCAATATTACATATAAAGTCACGCAATAAGCCAAAAACCTCACCTGCCGCCACAGCCTCCGGCGATTTGTCTGCCGCCACATCACCCGTTTGCTTCTCGGTGCCACCGTTATCAAGATCAGCCGATCCGGCCTCTATTTCCTTCGTGGACACCGCACCAACGACTTCCTCAGATGACGGCGAATCGTTCAGAGAAGAAGAGGACGCATCCGCTCCCTGCATGAGCTCAAAGACCCGGAATTTAGGAACCACCGAGAACCCAAAATCGTGAACGAAAAATTAAATTCACGAGAAATAATAAAACCCTAGCCTTGGATCGTTTGCGATTCGGCATGGAGGAGGACGGTGAAGAAAGAGGGCGTTTCGAGGAAGAACTCCGCCGCGTTTCGACCATCTTTTCTGATCTAACAATCCACCAAATACAACAAAAAAAAAAACCTAAAATTTGATTTTCGAATGAAAATCAAGAAATATTTCGGTCAGATTGATTGATATATATGCGCATATATTTGTATTTATATAGAGTTTAATTACAGAACAGAGTGAGACGGAGAGATTGTGAGAGGAAGGAAAATTTTGATTATTGCCCAAGAATTTACATATTTATATATATATATATATATATATAGAAATGATATGCTGCCCACCTTATGGTGAGCTTTCGTGAACTACAGCATATATTTTTATATTTTTTTAATAAAATTTTATTTTATTAATCATTTATTTTTTATAATTTTAATTTATTATAATTTTAATTAACTTTTTTAAATTCGACCGTAGGGTTCATACACCCAATTAGGGTATAATATATTCTTGTAGCTCACGGAAGCTCATCATTAGGTGGGCAGCATATCATTACTCTATATATATATATATCAAGAACTCAAGAAAATGAGAAAGATGCTTAATTGCATTCACGGCATTGCTTGATTGTATTCAGGTCGTTGCTTGATTGTTTTAGTTGTTGCTTGATTCAATATCAACCATTGAATTTTTTAGATCCGATGGTTTTTTTTTTTTTTTACATGATCTTCTATATATATATATATATATATATATATATATATATATTTTGTATATAAATATTTGCGTTTTACCTTTGGACTTTACGTTTTATAGAGTTATATTTTGTTTAATAACATTCTCTTTTTATTTTATTTTTTTTATATTAACATTATCCAAAATGCATTTTAATTTGATTTTAGAAAAATCCCAACATTTTTATTTAAAAATAAATAAAAAAATAACTAGTCTCTCTTTCTAGTAAGATATCTTTCATATTTTTCAAAATAATAATTGACCTCTATTTTTAATATCTCTTACTAATCACATTCTTCTAAGTTTTGATTATTTAATTATTATTATTATTATTATTATTTCAATGTTATTGCACGGTATATTGTAATCGTTTATTGTTATAAAATAATGCAAAAATATGAAAATGGAAGCGTAAATTAAAACATCTTAAAACAATAGCACGAAGCATATAATCAATTAGTTATTATATGGTTTTGGTTCGACCTGAGCCAAAATTTTATTTATTATTTATTATGATCAACTAGTAATAAAATTCGTGCGTTGCACGGAAATATAAAAGTATAGTATATATTATTTATGCTTATAGTAGGTCATTATAGTGTACATAAAAATAACAAAAGTGAAAATTATATTATTAACTTTGAAAAACTTTTTTGTACACTACATTTTAAGCCATAAAGTTCTAAATAACGAAAATGAAATTTTACATCATAAATTTTGAAAGATTTCCTGTACACTACATTTTGAGCAGATGTTTATTCATCTTCGTTGGACTTACAAATTAAAATTTTAAGTCCCTTACGACTTGTCACTTGTGAAACTGCAACATATAATTGATCATAGCTGAAAACAGGTTTCTTCAAAAATAGTCCAACTCGTTTCAATGATTGATCTTAACTTTTGTTGATGGTCATTGCATATGAAACCATCAATGAAAATTGTCTTCGTTGAAACTTGAACGGCAATGTTGGATCTGGTGGTGTAAATGACATTCTTGGAATTAAGATCTGATTACCGACATTATGACATGCGAGCATTTTTGCTTCCAAGATATGAGTGCCAAGTTTAGTAATGACCAATCTAGTACCATTGTACAAACCATTGACATGATCTATATTTCTCAACAACATAACCAGAGTTCCAACTTTTAAATGAAGATCGTGATTTGGCACTCCTGAACATTTTATTGTATTTAAGAACTCTGGAGTGTGTATATCACCTAATATAGATCCATTAGAATCAGAAGTGCAAGTACTGTCTGAACTAAAAAAAGATCGACCTTCCTCTTCATTCAGTGAGACCTTGTATTGGTTAATTGTCTCTACAACTTCCAATGTAGGCGCCAAGATTACTCTTTCTTGAAAATAAATCGTGTTGTCAAGTACACCACCTTTTGACTCATATATATGATCAACAATTGCTGCAATAGGATCACCACAGTATTTCAGTAAAATGTCATCGGGAAGATCAACCAATGTTTCTCCATCATTTGTACCTCCAATTGTGTCATCTCCTAACCTTGCTATCCAATTACTAAACTCCTCCAACTGATTCGACTCATAATCGGATATTGCATTTTCTATTCTCATATTTTTGCTCAGCCACAACACTATGCAATTATTCCAAATGTACGATGAGTTAATTGTAGCATTGTCAATTTCTTGGCGGCTAGCTTTTGGAATTACAGGCAGAATCTGTCGGAAATCAACACCTAAGACAATAGTTTTGCCACCAAATGGTGAATCAAAATTATTTGGATTGGTAAAACGCATTATATCACGACTATTTCTATCCAAAGCTTCAAAACAGAACTTGTGCATCATAGATGCTTCATCCATATGATCAATTTTGCTCCTATGATCAACTCAGCAAGTGGGCTTCCTTGTGAAATATTGCAAGTAGAATCGTCATTAGGATTTAAGGGAATTTTGAAACGTGAATGCCTTGTTCTTCCTCCTGGCAGCAGAAGTGAAGCAATTCCACTACAAGCAACATTTATCACAATTTCTCCTTTTGATCATAACGCTGCAGACAATCCTTTCTAAACAAATGTTTTTCCTGTTCCTCCATATCCATAAATAAAAAATATTCCTCTTTTATTTGAATTTGTGGCTTTCAATATTCTATCATGAACACATCGTTGTTCATCTGTAGATTTCTTCAAGAAATACTGATACTCTTGGTATTGAGTTTCTCGGTTGTATCTTAACTCATCATTTATCATTGAGTTTTCAATCGTCCTTTGGAAAATCTCTCTTCAGGGAATGACATACAATCAAAGTCACTTAGATTTTTTCCAAGACTTCTCAACAATTTTTCCATCTCAACTAAAGCATAATTTTATTTATTATTTATTATGATCAATTATATCAATCTATATGTTTTAGATTTACGGTTTATTTGTCTATATAAGCCTATTTAAAAAATAATACTCCCTCCGTCCCGCTAGAATAGGCCAACTTACCGAATTCGGTGTCCCAATTAAATTGACCTCTTTTCAAAAATGACAATTTTTTCACACTCAACAATAAAATATTCATTCCACTAACTCATTCTACACTCATAACTCTTAATTTTTCTGCCCAAAAGAAAGAGACCTATTTAAACGGAACAGAGGGAGTACTGCTTATTAAGCTTGGCCTTATATTTTATTAGTCAGGTTATACTTAGAAATTCTTATCCGATGCCTTAATTTAATTTTACCCATTTACAGGGCACTACTTCGTATATTGGTATACAGGTGTGTCAATTAGGTTTAATCATCAGGTTTTGGACTAACAATATTGAATTGCGAACTATTCAACTCAAGTTAAACTACATTACGATTTTTTTGGACTAAAAAATATTGATCTTGATTCTTATATTTTGGTTTTGCGGCTAGCTCGTTGTGCTAACTAATTTTTTAATTATTGTTTATTATTTTATAAGATTTTTATATTATATAAAAAAATATGGAGTATTTATTTTTTGTATAAAAAATTCAAAATACATATTTTATGTTGATCCTGAGCTCAGAATTAGGCTAAAGTGCAGCAGAAAATTTTCAAGATTGCGCCTACCGAGCTGGTGATTCTTGCACCAACTCAGGTTTAGGAACGCAGTTTTCTTGCTGATCGAATATATTATTTAGCCGATTTCAGTAATATACTCCAGAACTTGATGTATTGAATTTTAAATCTAGTGCGAAAACTTAAAGAAAGCAGTAAATAACACCAGAATTTATAGAGGTTCGGATCAAACCGTCCTACGTTCTCTCTTCAGACGCACAATCTGAAATTACTAAACTATCAATTACTAAGATGTCAACAACGTATTGCTAGTTGGTGAATGTCGCGTCCCCTCGTCAAGTCTTTTGCAATCAAGAACCAATTCAGGCTTGAAGAGTACCACCTTGACCTTCAAACTGGATATGAGAGTTTGAGTTACTCTCAACAACGTCAGTTATTGGTATACACACATGATAATTGCCACCGGATAAGTGACAACTCCAAAATTTTTACTTACTCATGGAGTAAGAAAACAGAGTTAGCTATTCCTAAAAGCACAGAGCCTCGTGTTCAAGAAGAAACATGGGAAGGTGATAGAATCAGACTGAAAGCTTTATGGAAATGGTAGCTTTCGAGAAATCGGCAGAGGGTGCAACAAGATAAGAACTTTTTTAAGTTCTCTATGTAACCTTCTCAAGGTGAAACGCGACTTCTATTTATGGGCGCTCATTGAAATGTATAAATCGCTTTGCCGTTTGGAGCCGTTGTGAGACAAAAGGAACGCGCCCTATCAAAGTCTCACTTTTTCTGACTCGCAGTGTCCTTTTTGTCAGAGCAGGTGGACTTTTACAGCGTCGGTCAGAACGACTCTTTTAACCAGTCCAAGGAATATTTGTTACTTGGTTTATGGGACGAACAAGCCTTTGAATTCTTTAAGTTCTCCTTACTTAAAGTCTTGTCTTGAGAAAGTTCTTGTTTGTTCTAGCTTGAGTGTGCCTTCTAGTTGGTTAGGTAGCGCCTTGCTAGTAACGTCTTGCTCATAAGCTTCGTGCGGTAGTCCTCCAGCTGATGATGGCATATCCATCAGCTCCTCTAAATACGCTTTGCTCGTAACAAAGTGTTAGCCTGCAACTTGTACAAACCTATTTGCTCGTGAACAATGCGCTAACAAATCGCTTACGACTTGTAAATTAGCTTCTATTATAACTCGATAATTCCTATACAGAACATTACAAGTTTAAGCTAATCTAGCTAGACACACTAATCTAATGGAATGTTTGACTCATCAAAACAAAATATAAGGAAGGAATTACTAACAATAATTTTCAAATATTTTATATATTTAAGAAAGTAATTATTTATTAAATATTACTTGAACTTAATACTATAAAACTTGAAATATAATTACAATATAAAATATTAAATATTAGAAACAAATTCTGGTAATATAATGTAACATCCTTCATTCTGGTAATATTAAATATTAAAAACAAATTCGCGGACAACGGCAAGTCTTCGGTGACACTCCTCTTGCTAGAGTTCAAGGTTTAGAGTAGTAAGCTTGGCAAGATCTTCTTTTAACTCCTCTAGCCTCATGACCTAACAAAAAACCTTTTTTAAAAAAAAATAAAAAATTCTAAACTCGAGCCAAAGAAAAAAAAAATGGTGTGTTGAACCTTTGAAGTTTTCGGGACTATTAGTTCTTTAAGAGGTGACATAGAACTTCTTTTAACTCTTCTAAATGTTAAGAGTTGAGTATGAAAATGTATGTTTGGCATAAGAAATTATTGATACTTTGTGAGCATGAGTTAATTCATGTATATATGTAATATGTTGGAGTTCGTGTGATTGGAGGCATTGACATGCGAATCAATCATGAAAAGCTAAGTAGTATGCATGTCTAAAAAGGTTTAATATTGATGCCCTAGCTAGTATAAGACTTAAATGGAATGAGAAGACTTCACATGCACAATATAAGCCCCACAAAGATGTTTAATATGTTAGTGGTCGAGCCTAGCTAATGCATTTTGAGCACCGAATCATGACCATAATTAAGTTTAAATATCAACCGAATCATGACCATAATTATAACATTTGATGTGGTAAGCACTATTCCCGCCCTCTTACTATTTCGCGCTTACTCCAATTATTAATGGAAAAGTATCAATTATATTACAAACTATCCTGGTTTTCTCAAATATATTACAAATTATGCATAGTATCAAAATATATTACAAACTATCAGTTTTATTTCAAATTTATGACGGGAGCAAATTTCCGGCGACGAAAAGTTGATGTGGCTCGCCGGATGACACGTCAGGATTTAAAATTACACGTCATCGTACAAATATATTACAAACTATTGTGATTTTCTCAAATATATTACAAACTATTGTAAATTTCTCAATTATAACGAACAATGAGCAACCCTCAATATATTATAAATACACTTATAGAAACTTATATATAAAATCATAGGTGTAATTAAAGGTAAATATCACACGCTATTTACTAGTTTTAATTTTAGTAAAAGAACCCTCAAATGATTAACTTTTAAAATGTGGGTACATCAATTTGATTTTTCTATTTTATTTAATTTAATATTTTTTTATATCTTATACTAAAATATGGGATATGTGTTTGACTTTTTTATGTTACTTAAATTAGTAATATTTATATGTTAATATATATATATATATATATATATATATATATATATATATATATATGTGTGTGTGTGTGTGTGTGTTATATGAAGTATTTATATATTTTATTATGTTTTGATGAGTTAAACAGTGAATAGAAATCACCAGTTTAGATTGTCTCTCGATTAACTCTAGTTTGTGCAAAACATGTAATGTTCTCCTGTATAGGATGTCCATTGAATTGCAGAGTTGATCAAGGCATACTTCAAATCCTCCAATTTAATCTCGCAGAGTGATAGAAGAAACTGGCTACTTTCTGCATGCCAGTTTGGAAGTCATGCATGATGGAAACTGGTTGAAATCACCAAACCAGTTTCACTCAAGACTATCACCAACACGCTCAGAGACAAGAAGAACAAGTGAGAAGGAATCCCATTAAAACCAAACTTTAAGAATGGATATTAATTAAAGTCTGAAATCCTGGTGTTGGACTAGTTCGATTCCTCAGACTGACTAAGAAGAGTCGTTCTGACACACCATACGCGGTCAACATCATGTGTCAGAGAAGCAGGAGCAGGTGCAGATTTTCTGTGAAAGCAACCTGTCTTTCGCAGAAGAGAGGCGCTGATTGGACATCTTTCAAAGTGTCTCTCAACGGCTACACTTTTCAAACTCTCACACTTCATCTACAAATAGACGAAGTGTTCCCAGAAAAAAAGGTTACCGAAATTGCAACCGAAATTGAATAATCAATATTCTGAGAAAGCAATTTTGAAAGAACAAAAACTACGACTTTCATATTTTGAGGCTATTCTATAGCTTACCTTGTGCCATTTTTAACACGAGACTTGTTGCTATCTAGCACGAGTTATTTCTTTGGTGTAATTCTTACTCTCCAAATAAGAACATAGCAGTCACAATCTTTTTCCAAGCTGTGATTTTTACGGGCGTCTAGCCAAACGAATCAACGGTTCAGGAATAACCTTAAAGGTCCCAAATTTCCAGAGACGGAAGTTGCATGATGTGCTCACACTTAGAATCTGAGTGGCAGAGGAAGCAACGGCCGGGCTAGTGAGCAAGTGGACTGGTGGATTCTGGCATTCATCAGCTTGCGATAGATCGTAAGAACCCTTGTAATCCAAAACCTAGTGTATTCCAGACTCTAGGTCTGAAGAGAGGATGTAGGGCTTAGGGTTTTAGAGTAGCGTTCTAATGATTATGGTGTTGCAGAGGAGGATGCTGAATCTGGAGGTGCAGCTTCCCGACGTGGCTCTCCCTCACTCCATATTTCCATGATGAAACTGAAATTTCTTGCAAGGTCAATTCTTCATAGTCATGGTTGGATGGTTAAGATGGAAGGTCTTCAACATTATTTTGTATTTCTCTGTTTTAGCGAACTTAGTAGAGAATAAGAATGTGAAAGTCACTTACTTACCTTGTCTGAGTTGAAACCAAATTAATTAAAAAAAATGTGAATACGAATAAAGCAGTTGGAGGAGTGTCTTTAACTTTTTTAGGCGACAACATGGTCCCCGGTGTTGACCGTACCCCAAGCTTCCATGTGTTGACTTCGATGTTGATTTGAATTATTTTTTAAAGTCTAACAAAAAAAAGAAAAGGACGAGTAAGTACGATCATCTTCCTCCGCTCAGGCATGTGAGAAAAAGCTCAGATAACCAAGTTCACTGAAGAACAGAGGAAGACATGCATATTTTAAAGAGTATGATATAATTATCAGGTGAAGCTGCTTCAGAAGAAGCATTAGAGAGAGGAGTCGAAATAAAAGAATGCGAGGATGCTTATAATGATTATGGTGTTGCGGAGGAGGATGCTGAATCTGGAGGTGCAGCTTCCCGACGTGGCTCTCCATCCTTCCATATTTCCATGATGAAACTGAAATATTCTAACGGTTCTTGAAGCCCACTTCACAATTTCTTGCAAGGCCAGTTCTTCATAGACATGGTTGGATGGTTAAGATGGAAGGACTTCAACATTATTTTGGATTTATCTCTTTTAGCGAACTTAGTAGAGAATATGTTTAGCATTAAGACTTTCACATCCAGAGCATGGGAAAGTCACTTACTTACATTGTCTGAGTTGAAACCAAATTAATTAAAAAAAGCATGAAGAAGGATAAAGCTGTTGGAGGAGTGTCTTTAACTTTTTTAGGCGACAACATCGTCCCCGGTGTTGAGGTTGAAGATCAGATAATATTAATTGCATGGGAAGCAATATGCATTATGGTCCCAACAATACATTTCTTATGGAGCCAACTTGGAGCTGGTTAACTATCTGGTCGAACAGGTTCAGTCCACATGAGCTTGTTCATAATCAAATGGAGAGGTGATTTGTTACCAGGGTTCAACAGTGTTGTTCAGTTCTCCTTAGAAGTAGAATCAACAACAAGCTTAGCAGTCATATCAATGTGAGGACGAGCAACTCCGACCATTTTTCTTTGGACCTCGGCTACTATTCTTCCGGCAGCTCTTTCCATTTACAAGAATCTTTTTGCAGCTGCTGCCGACAAGTATCAATCTACTTCACTTCTCCATTTAAGGAGCAACATGCATGGCTATATATTGCCTTGCGTTGAAGAATTTTTCCGTTCCATTAGCAATTCTAGATGTTACAAGAGCTTTTTAGCTCGATTGAGTTGCATTGAATTGATGAGAGATACATAGTTACAAATTTGTTATTTATTTTTGCTATTGATTTTTGTCTAAACCACATACAACTCTCATTATTATTGAGTTGAATTGATAACTAATGGAAGAATGTGAGATGAAATACGAGACTATGCATGCAAGGGCAGCTTCCTTCTCTATTGATTTACCTTTTTTTCCCCTTCCCGTCGAGAAACAAGTATTCACTTGCACCTGCTAAAATATATGATTTTATTACAAGCAAAATTATATATGTACTCCTCAATTAATGTATAATAGATAACAAATACGTGTTCGTTGATACTTGATATTGCAATTGAAATTTTAAATTCCCTAAACTCGTGAGATTCTATATATATATGTAATCAAACACGCGGAAAAAAAAAAAAAACCAATTTTAATGATATTGATCGATATGCATATAAAGATGAGAAGTAATAAAAAGAGGATTACATTACATTACATGAAATGAAAAAGGAGTGAGAGTTAGTGGGAGGGGATGATGAATGAATAATGATCATTGATAGAGAAGCCTGAGATTGGCGAGGGCCAGCAGCAGCGCCCACGCCAAACACGGCTTAACCAAATCGCCGGCGATGGGGTTCATGCTACTAAACGCCCTCGCACACCCCAACACTACTCCAAACAGCGCCCCGCATACCACCAACCCCGCCCGAATCGCCCCCGCCCCCAGCACCACCGGGTACCATGCCAGGCTCAGCCCCAGCTGCCCCAAATACAGCCCCAGCGCCGCCGGCTGCCGGTGGAACCCGCCCTCCGCCCACACGAGCCACGCCGACAGGCCTGATAGGAATGCGGTGCTGACACAGCCTAGGTGGAGGGCCCACGCCGGCGGAAAACTGAAGCTTTTGACGTGGTCGCTGCTGGAGCCGAAGAGGAAGATGTCGAGGAGGGTGAGGGAGAGCGGGAACGCCAGAGCCACGCTAAGCGACCGGAGGCCGCGCCGGGCTTCGGCGGATGACTTCTTGGGCTTGCGGCGGTTCATGGTGTGTGTCTGTCTGTTGGTTGGTGGTCGGATCATGGATGGGATTGGTTTTGTTGCATTGCATGGAGCGGTGGTTGAAGTGCGTTGAAGAGCGGAGCGTGATTATCTGGTAGATTTGCATGGGGAGCCTCGACACGTGGCATCGAGGTTTAATCTACCATTATTTGCATAATGTAATCAAAACGTGAATTTACTTATTAAGGTTAAATGAATAAATAAATTAAAAACATTTGTTAATTACGTGGGTCTCCAGCAACAAGTGTAATTTTGTAGGATGGTAAAGACATTTGAATGCATTTTATTCGAAATTTATTTTATATGCATGCGAATATATTTTATATATAGTATATTCCATTCAGCATTTGTATTTTATGCCAACAAAATGAAATGACGTATTTCATGCATATAAATATGTATTTATAAAATGGATCAATTTCTATATTGAAATATATAACTTTACATTTCAATTGAAATGCTATTCATATATAAGCATTTCGATAGAAATAAACATTCAATTCGAAATATACATAATATAAAATATAATATTTTTAGTATGTATCACCATCTCATAAAAATATGCAATAGCACAAGTTTTTTGGCTTGTAAATTTGAGGATTGAAAAGGGGATGTGTCAAAATTGTATAAATTAATTTTCACAATTAGTTTAGTGGTATTTTTTTTTGCTGTAGTTAATTAATTAATTAGCTTAAACCCCTTTGGTAAATTTCGGCCTAACAGTTGACTCCAAACGCAGCGTTCCACGTAATCGTTATAAATACTGCGCACACAGTCTTAGCCGGCGCTGAACTCCTTCCGATGCCGCGAAAAGCCTCCACCACTGGATCCGCCTCCTCCACCGGCGGATCCAAGGCGGCGACTGAATACCCTTCTATAATTCGAAATGTACTAAAAAACCCTAAAGTATCCGCCGCCGTCGCTGTCCTTCTCGCCGACGCCATCTTGGTTTCTCTCATAATCGTATATGTTCCATGTAACGAAGGATTCCTTCCACATATTCAAAATTGTGTTAGTTCTAATTGATTAATATTCTTAATCTTTGTTTCACCTGCATTTCAGATACGAAGATTGATTGGGATGCTTACATGTCACAGGTGCAAATTTGACGTTTTTTCTTTTGCTTTTGATTATGAATGAAAACATAACATAGATGTCTACTTCCGTTAAGTAGGATGTGAGGAAAAAGACGATTGGGTTTTGTGCGGCGGGCCTAATTTCTTCTGATATATGATATCTGATTCTTCTTCTTCTTTTTTTTCCCCCCAAAAAAATTTTATGATGCAAATTGATATGGATAGGTTAGCGGTTTCCTGGGTGGAGAAAGAGATTACAGCAAACTGAAAGGCGATACAGGGCCTCTGGTATATCCAGCTGGGTTTCTCTATATTTACTCTGCTATTCAGTATGTTACTGGTGGTGAGGTTTACCCTGCCCAGGTATAAATTTGCATTTTGTTTGACAAAATTATCCCAATTTTTGTGTTTGTACAAACTGGAGGAGTAGTAGCTTCCATTGTTATTGCTTTTTATGTTATTTTCCCTCCTGGTATTGATCATGATTTTTGGAGTTTCGAAAATCTAAAAAATGCATCTCTTGATTGTGAAGCAGAGATTTTGATTTGGTCTCGGGGAAGATCATTTCAGTAATGTGAAATTATACTTCTATACTGAGTTCTGATAATCTATATGCTCTATTTATTGCAGATTTTATTTGGGATACTCTACATTGTGAATCTCGGGATGGTTCTATTCATTTATTTGAAGACGGATGTGGTATGGAACTATGTCCACCATTTGATAGTTCTGTAATATTCCTTTCAGTCTGAAAGTTGAAAAATATATCATCACATTTATTGAGGATTTCTGATTGGAACTAAATATTCGTATACTTGTATAATGGTTTCACTGGATTTTATCCTGTTAACCTCTCCATTGAGTCATTCAGGTTGAAGGATAATCATTCTCTTTGTTGTTGTCCATTAAATGCAGATGTTGTCTACTTGATTCCCATCATTTTACCATTGTTCTGTTTTTCTGATGATCTATCAAAGAATTATTAAGCGGATCTAAGGTTTTAATCTCAGAATACCTCTCTTGCAGCTACCTTGGTGGGCCTTTTGCCTGTTGTCTCTGTCAAAAAGATTGCACTCAATCTTTGTACTTCGCTTATTCAATGACTGTTTTGCAACAACACTCTTTCATGCTGCACTGATTTCGTTTCTTTATCAGAAGTGGCATCTAGGTTTAATTATTTTCAGGTACATACTCAGATACAATTGATATTTTTTATACTATTGTTATTGTCAGTAAAGCACCATTCTGCATTGGTGATTATATTTTATTGACTAAAGGTGTGCTAGACATTCTTCCTGTTAGCACAGTGGAGCTGTCTCAGTGAAAATGAACATTCTTCTTTTTGCACCTCCCTTGTTACTCCTCCTGCTGAAGGTAAGCTTATTTTGATTGCTCACATTTTTTTCTTCTTCTAAAAACCTGTAGATGGCATTTCATCTTACGAAACTTGTAACACTGAGTGTAAAATATGCAAAGCAGGCTATGGATGTCTTTGGGGTTGTATCTGCTGGTGCTGGTGCGGCTGTAGTACAGGTAATTGTTCTAAAATCTGTAATAAGTCAGTGTTACTTGATGAGTCCCTGCACCTACTATGATCTCAAATGCAGTTTACCAAGTCATTGTCTTTATTCTTTTTTACCCTGTGAATACCACTGTGCTTTTGTACCTTTGTGTCCACTGGCTCCTTTCATTCAATAAAAATAAGTGAGATTTGTTTTTGAGATCCTAATTTAAGTCATATTATGCTTTGGCATTTTCTGATATCTTTACCTTGTACCTGCCTCTGGTGGATGATTATGCAGATTCTCTTGGGTTTACCTTTCATATTATCACACCCAGTTGCATATATCTCAAAAGCCTTCAATCTTGGTCGTGTGTTCATCCATTTTTGGTACTTCCGTAACCCATGTAATTTTACTATGCTTGCCACTTATTACCTATGCAGTAATAAAATCAAATATATTATTTATAGGCAATTAATTTCTCTGCCAGATTTCTTAAAATATTTTCTTTGATTCCACGAGTTGAAATATTTGTACGCTGGTTGGATAGTGTGATTAAGATTTTACATTGAACACTATTTAACTGTATTCTCCAGGTCTGTCAATTTCAAGTTTGTCCCAGAACCGGTTTTTGTTTCTAAAGGATTTGCGCTGTTTCTACTGGCTGCTCATCTTATTCTGCTTGCGGTCTTTGCTCATTATAGATGGTGCAGGTAAGTAGGAATATACAGACACAAAGCCACTTGAGTCTTTTAAGCTGGCCATATTCTGTTATATTATCATCATATTTTTAATTCACTTTTATAATTTAGTAAATTTCTTATTGACCCCTGTAATTAGTTGTTCGATCTAGTCAACCTCCATCACTTGTAAAGATAAAGTTCATAAAACGCCACAATCCAAGACTAAATGCATGTTATTCCGTACAATGATTTTTGTACTTGGAGTAATCTGTGTTACCTTTCTGTTTGATCCAAGTACACATTCTAAAAGATAACTTCTCTTTATTTGTCTCTGGGCTTGGCGCAGACATGAAGGAGGCTTGTTTTCGTTCTTGTATTCTAAGCTTGTACAATTGAAGCTCAAACTTTCTAAACTTAGAGACTTCAATGGAGAGGATTCAAATACGAGAGTGCTTAACACAGAGCGTAAGTAACTTCCATATCCTACTCACATTTTGATTTGTTCATCACTTCTTTACCTCTTGTATTTGCTTAACTCGATTCAGATATTGCAACTACTATGTTTGTTGGGAACTTCATTGGAGTCGTGTGTGCTCGGTCTCTCCACTATCAGTTCTACTCTTGGTATATTTCTTCTAGCCAATAGCCATGTCTTAAAGGACTTCCATATATATATACTGTGATGAGAAGATTTATTTATGAATAATTGTAGAAAGCAGAATTGCATCTTCTTCTTCTTCTTCTTTTTTTTTTAAAAAAAAAATCATTTCCTTCAATTACAGGTATTTCTATACTCTGCCCTACCTTTTGTGGCGAACACCATATCCGACGTGGCTCCGGTAAGTTCAAAACTCTAAACCATCTAGTTGATTTACTATGAGATATAACCATAACCGCAACCAATATTGGTGCAGTTTGATTTTGTTTGTTACGGTGGAGACGTGTTGGAATATCTTCCCTTCTAATGTATACTCATCGATGGTGCTGCTCATCGCCCACTTTATTATATTAGGAGGACTGTGGGTGGAACCTCCTCAGTATCCATACGCAGATACTACCAGTGACAAAGCTAAAAAGGCCAGCTGAACACACTAACTATAACTATGAGAATCAGATTTTGTTTGTGTTGTGTAGGAGTGGGAGATTTTCATGTCCAAAGAAAGAATGTTTTCTTACCAATCCTAGAATCTGTTTCACACTTCATTTCAAGAAAGCGATAGCTAGATCTCTCTCTCTCTGTGTTTGTGGTCGATGGTTTTAGTTTAGTTTAAATAGAATCGTTTTTCTTGCGTGTTTGTCCTTGCTGGATACAGCTGCTTTACCGATTTATTTTCCCATGATTTCCTCAACAAATGCCTCATTGTTTAATTGTGTATGTTTTATTTCGTGTTTTTTTTTTTTTTTTGAAAATTCTTTTATTGTCGATTTCGTGAAAGTGATGGTAGACTTTTAGTCTTTAATGCATATTAAATACAGGTGTATTTTTATTTTTCCTCGTGAATATCTTGGTTTTTCTTATCTTGTATTATTATTAATTATTAATATTTTTTCTCCGAACCAATCAGCGACCTGCTTCTAGTAGGTCAGACTCAAGTTCAATGGATGCGAGGTAGTATTAATGTCTGAAGTGGGATCTAAAAAGTTTTTAGATGGGATTCTTGAAATAAACTTCATTATCAACATAATCAACCCATGCTCGACTACATTAATAGTAAAACCAACAAAATAAAGATTCTAAATTTCTAAATTGTTGGAATACTCCTTATTTTGTTCTTTGATTTAGGCAGAACTTTGTTTTCGAGATGGGAAGCCGACAGTTGAAAAGATTCTTCCAACCTCAAATTTGATCCTTTAACCTCTCTCACCAAAGATAAATGGATAAAAAATCAGTTTGGTGACATCGAATTCCCCCTTCATTTCCTCCTATAGGTTTTCGTGACCAAATAATCAAATGATTTTTGCTTAAAGGCTAGCTCGAACTTCTACAATTTCATAAACCAAAATTCAAAAAAAAAAAAATGAAGTGAACTTCTGCTTAACCCCCAGCAACGAAGATTGAAGGAAAAAAGAAAACCAGAAGTCAGAAAGAGATGAACGTAGAGTGTCATTCAAACGCGGAAAGCCAATTATTACATCATATTTTCCTTTTAGAATGGAGACGCCAGATAAATATATATAATTAATCACGAATTCACGATACTACGAACTCCGGCACTGTGTGGCGGCGGAGCATGATCGTGTGTAGGGATTGGCTTCGGCGCCAGGCTGGCAGTTGTAGTACGACGCGCCTCGCCGAGAGCATGGCACGTTGTTCGCCTGCAGCGCACCGTAGCTGATGTAGTTGCTGGTGGCTAGTATGCGCCGGTTGCTCTCGGAGTCCATCTCGAACTCGCCTCTGCCTTCCGCCATGCACTCCGCGATTGATCCTTGGCATGTTGACGGATTGCTCACGGGAGTCCAGTTAAGTTCTCCGCCGGACTCCGCTGTGCTGCTGAGGAGGAGCGAGGTCGCTGCTACGGCGGCGATTAGGAGGCGGAGGAGGTGAGGTTTCGCCATTTCGTCAATGATTTAATTTATTTATTTGTGGCTTTGGTTAGTTAAAGAAATGAGAAGTTGAGCGGGATGCCAACCCATTTTAAGTAGTCGGAAGGTTAACAATTTGGATATGATATTCTCTTTATTCACCAAATTGCCACTCCACTTGCTAATTTTATCTTCTGAGAAAAACAAATATAAACACAGGGGCTCAACACCACAATCCGTTACGAATCTTACATGATATAAACGAATTTGGTCAAGTAATTTCTGGTCGAACCCACAAAACTCAATTAAAAATCGTGTCGGGATCGAATCAGTTTCTGATCGACCCACCAATTAATTAATCAAGCATTTAAATATGAATTTTAAAACTTTGAATATGGATTGTATTTGTAATTTCGTGTTAAACATATTATTTTCATGCTAAATATGTTATTTTCATGTTAATTATTTCCTATTGAATACGGTTAAATTTTCACCATAATTAAACATGCTATTTCGGGTTGATCTGGAAAAAAAAACAAATCATGTTCCGATTGACTTTTCTAACATGAAAAATAAATGGACCGGGTTCATATTATCACGTAACGTGTTAATATCATGTCTCAACCCAACTCGTCAACCCAAAACCCCCCCCCCACCAACCCTAATGACCATCTTGCCCCTACATGAGTCTTCTAATATTAAGTAGATATATTGTGGAAAAATCAACATTGAAGATAATGCTCACCAAAGTCCGTAGTGGATATTTAAAGTATCTATTTCATTTTTGAGTTTAAGATAAACATAAAAATCTGGTAATTAAAAATAGATATTTTCATTGTTGATGTTTGATTCGTATAGATACGGGCCCTTGAAACTATTGTGTTGAATAACCCACAATTTCGTAAGAAATAACCAATCGCCGACAGTTCTATTAAAACAGAAATAACACGATAGGATAAAGGTGTGATGACTATATATTAGAGCTTCTAAAGCAACCGGATAACTAAGGAAATAACGCAAGATCAAGCAATAAAAGTAAATATTTGAATTAAAGTAACGGTTCAAATAGCTCGGCGAGGCAGAGCGAGCTTGAACAGAGCAAGATAATCAACTCGAAAAATAGAATGCTCGATCAAAATGCCAGTATCTGATAAGCTAAAGCCAGATGCCTTTTTTCGGCTTACAAAGGACTATATATAGGGTTTAAGGTGACATTAGGGTTTCCAAGGCATCCGCCCGGGTAGTTGCGGACAGTTCGCCGGGTCTTTCGGGATTGTTACAATGTTTCCATCGCCTGTGACCTCCAAGATTTCTGCGTCCTTATCTTATCCCTTTTTGACCGTTAAATAGCGTGGTTGAAATGACTCTTCGCACGTCGATCCACTCTGGGATAGCTTCTCTTTTGTTGAGCTATTGTCTGCCCTGGTAGCTAGGTCTCTGTCGAACTGCTTCTTGCCCTGAGTGGGTGCTCTCTTTTCCACAAACTTTTGTCTCTCGCTAACAGCTTGCTTGTCGAACTGCTTAACGATTGGGCCGGTTTGCAATTTATTCATTTGATGGGCATGTTTGGACTATTGAGGTAGGTCGCTTAGTTTGTGACCCCAACATTTATTTCAAATAAAACATCACCTTTTAAAAAACCACAAAGTACTGGGACATGCACGCCGTTATTTCATCAACTTTCCATTACCGAAGACCATATATACTAGTTGAGAGGGTTTTGAATATTTGCCACAAAAATATTATTCATTGATCAAACGTATAAATAGAGTACAGAAAGATACGGAAAAATCTAAAAGATACGAAAGATATCTGAAACCCTAATTCTAAAACCATAATAATATTCATGCATATCTATAATCTAATATCCCCCCTCAAGCGAGTGTCGGAACTTGAGAGATACGCAGCCTGCGTCGAAATTCTTCAAACAGTGGTCTTGAGAGAGATTTGGTGAAGATATCTGCAATCTGAAGCTCCGAGGGAATGTGTGTCGTGTGAAGCTTGCCATGCTGAGTGAGTTCGCGAACAAAGTGATAATCTATGTCGATATGCTTTGCACGCTTGTGAGCAACTGGATTCTGTGAGATGAAGATGGCACTGTTATTATCACAGTGAAGAACCGGCGAAGAAGGCAAACGAATGTGGAGTTCTCGCAGAATGGAGAGTATCCACTGAATTCCTGCCGCTGTGTTTGCCATGGCTCGATACTCCGATTCGCAACTAGATCGAGCTACCGTCGGCTGCTTCTTAGAACTCCATGAAACTAAATTTCCAGCCAAGAAGATTGCGTAGCCGTAAGTGGAACGTCTGGAGTCCGGACATCGCGCCCAATCTGCATCTGAATAGGCGATTAGGTCGCAGGGAGAGTTCCGTGAAAACCGAAGACCATGTGAAAGAGATCCTTTCACATATCGCATAATGCGTTTCACTGCCTGAAAATGCTCTGTAGTAGGTGCCTGAAGAAACTGACTGATATGATTAACTGCAAAGGAAATATCTGGACGGGTTATTGTTAGATATTGAAGTGCTCCAACAATAGACCGGAAACGAGTAATATCAGAAAAAACTTCTCCTTCTGTGGAAAGTGCGACGCCGGCTGGAAGAGGCGTGCTCACTGGCTTGGCGTCAATTAGATCGTGACGCATGAGAATGTTACGTGCATACTTAGCCTGTGAAAGATAGAAGCCATCGTCAGTGTAAGTGACTTCAAGACCAAGAAAGTAGCTGAGCCGACCCATGTCTTTTATAGAGAATTCGGAGTTCATTCGACGAATGAAAGCAGAGATATGTGTTGCTGCATTTCCTGTAACAATGATATCATCAACATAGACAAGAATATAAATCATGATGGACTGACGACAGTAAATAAAGAGAGAAGTATCCGCCTGACTGCATAAGAAACCCAAGGATGTAAGAAAGGTGCTTAGCCGTTCAAACCATGCACGAGGGGCCTGTTTGAGGCCTTATAACGCCTTCGAAAGGCGACAAACATGAGACGAGTAGCGTGGATCAATAAAACCAGACGGCTGTTCCATGAAGACCGGCGATGATAAGTGGCCATTTAGAAACGCATTTTTGACATCAAGTTGATGCAGAGGCCAGCCATGATGAACAGCGAGAGAGAGAACAATACGCACGGTTGCGGCTTTCACAACCGGGCTGAATGTATGATTGAAATCCATGCCTGGAATCTGCGAGAATCCCTGTGCAACTAGCCGGGCTTTATGGCGTTCAATGGAACCAACTGAACGATACTTGGTCCGGAAAACCCACTTCGACCCTACAACATTGGTGTTAGGAGGTCGCGGAACAAGAGACCAGGTGTCTTTCTTTTGAAGTGCAGTCATTTCTTCATTCATAGCAGCGAGCCAGAGAGGATCCTTGGCTGCTGATTTAAAGCCTTTGGGTTCGAAAGCTGCTGAGAGAGCATGATGAAGCGCTGTGTTTGCGTAGTAAGCAAGATGACGGGGCTTGAAGATGCCAGCCCGAGCCCGAGTGATCATGGGATGGGGCGTGGCTGCCTGAGGTGGAGCGATAGCTTCTTCCGGCTGTGGAGGTTCGCCAGGATTCGCAGCAGGAGAAGCTGGCTGAGGGAACTCGACCTCAGCAGGAGGCGAAGGCTCGGAGGGAGTGCATAGCGAGCATGGGCTCAACTGTGAGGCTGCTGGCGAGCAATGTGAAATAGGAGGCCGGGCGTGTGTCGACACTGGAGAGGTAGACGGCGCTTTGAAGGAAGTGACGGCGGAAGGCTCGAAAAACTTTGAAATATCCAGTTTAGAGATAGGCACAGAAACTCCCGCGTTCACCATCGGAAAATTCAACTCGTCAAAGCGAGCATGCCAAATAATATATACCTTAGAAGTGACAGGATCCAGACAACGATAGCCTTTATGATGTGAAGAATATCCAATAAATATGCAGGGCTGACTTCGTTCAGAAAACTTGTTAGCAGCATAATCACGTAGACAAGGATAAACACGACAGCCGAATGGATGAAAATTATTGAAATTAGGAGCACATCCAAATAGAACCTGAAACGGAGAGAGACCGTCGAGAATACCAGAAGGTAGACGATTAATAATGTAAGCTGCCATGCAAAAAGCATCAACCCACATATGCAGCGGTAGGCGAGACTGGAAGAGCAGGGCAAGGCCAGTTTCCATAATATGCCTATGTTTCCGTTCTGCACGTCCATTCTGAGAGGGAGTGTAAGGGCAAGAACGAGTATGATGAATTCCTTTTTCTCGAAAAAAAGCCTGCACAGCATGATTAGTAAACTCCGTTCCACCATCGCTTTGAAAACGTTTGATGGTGGTAGAAAACTGATTTTCAACAAATAAGGTGAACACCTTCAAAACATCATAAAAGTCCGACTTCTTTGCCAAAGGATATAACCAGGTAAAGCGACTGAAATCGTCAACAAAAATAACATAATATTTAAAACTTGCATTCGAGACAACTGGCTTTGGTCCCCATAAGTCACAGTGAATAAGATCCAAGACATGTAAAGAACATTTTTCATTAATCTGAAAAGGTAAACGAGAACTTTTCGCAAGTTGACATGGAGAGCATAAAACAGGTTTAGGCAAACAAGAGGAAACAGAGATATGTCCTTGTTTGCATAAAAGAGAAATAACATCAAAAGCAACATGCCCTAATCGGCTGTGCCATAACTCAAACGAAGCACGAGAAGTATTGTTCTTCAACTGAGAGACGAAAGCCGGTTGAATGTGATCTAGCATGTAAAGACCCTGCCTACGTCGACCACGGGCGAGGATATCCTTGGTGTGGCGGTGCTGAACAACAAAGCACTGATTAGAGAAAGAGACATCAACCGGATAATCGGACGTCAACTTGCTAACAGATAATAAATTCTTGGTTAGAGACGGAACAACCAGAACATCCAGGAGATTAATAGAGTTAGAAATAGAAGATCGACCAATATGAGAGATAGGTAGAGCTGCACCATTACCAACTACCACTTGATCAGACCCAGAGTAGGGCTGAGATGAATCCAGAAGAGATGTATCCGGAGTCATATGAGCTGAAGCGCCGGTATCCATAAACCAGTCTGAAGAGGATGCCGGAGAAATAGAGCAGTTAGCATTAAACGCTTCAGCAAGGTTGGCCGTGGGTGGAGGCTGTCGAGCATATCATTCTGGACAGAACGTCGCATAATGGCCATCACGACGGCAAATCTGACAGCGAGGCGGACGCTTGTTGGAACCTCGACCGCGCCCTTTGCCCGGAAAATTGTTGTTCGATGGTGGTTTCGAACTGCCTCCAAATTTGTTCTGATCGCCCTTGGAACCCTTATCATCTGAGTTTGATTGTCGTTGCTTCCCATAAAAAGCAACCTGAGAGCCAGAAGAAGATAAATCCAAAGAGTCCTGAAACAGAGAAAAGTTTTCTGCTTTGTTAACAAGATCACGGAATGAAGGCAAATGAGTGAGAGCCATCTGAGTGGTGGAAAAGGCCGAAAAGGCTGGGCCTAATCCATGAAGAAACCAGTGTGCTTTATCTGTATCGTCAACAGGACGTCCAATGGCGGCTAATTGATCACATAGAGATTTGAATTCTCGAGCAAATTCAGAAACTGATCGGGTACCACGCTTGAGAAGTTGAAGTTCATCTTTCAGGCGAAGCTCACGGGTTTTGGACTTATTACTGAAGGCAGAGTCAAGGGCAACCCAAACATCACGTGCCGTGTTGCATCCGAGAACCTCGGCCATTGCTTCTTCAGAGAGTGTGGAGAGAAGCAGACTCAGCAACCGTTGATCTTGTTGACGCCACTTCGTATAGGCGGCGTTATGAGCAATCGCGCCTCCAGAAGCAGGGACAGTCGGCGGCGGTGGTATAGAAGTACCATCAACATACTTTAGCAAATCCTGGCAAGTAAGCAGCGGAATTAACTGAGACTTCCAGAGTAGAAAATTAGCCGATGTCAACTTAATTGTGACCATGTGAACGAGAGTGGCTAGCGGAAGGTGATCCGGGTCGTTCGCCATGAGAACGACGGCTTGAAACGCACGACAAGAATTGTCGGTGAGGACCGGGAGACGTGCGCGTGCCGGAAGCGGCAGAGGCGGTGCGGCGTGAGCGGCTGTGCTGCGAGGACGTGCGCGGCGCAGGTGGATGCGCGAGGCACGGCTGCGGGCGGATGCGCGAGGGTTGGCTGGGAGTAGCGGCGCACGGCTAGAGTTAGCGGTGGCTAGGGTTAGCGCACGACTAGGGTTTGCGCACGTCGGGAGAGAGAGAGAGAGTAATCGGCGCAGCCGAGAGGGAGAGGGAGGAAAGGAAGGACCGGTTAGGCTGATACCATGAGAGGGTTTTGAATATTTGCCACAAAAATATTATTCATTGATCAAACGTATAAATAGAGTACAGAGAGATACGGAAAAATCTAAAAGATACGAAAGATATCTGAAACCCTAATTCTAAAACCATAATAATATTCATGCATATCCATGCATATCTATAATCTAATACTAGTCATTTCATTTCATCATAGATTCATAAAAACAGAAGGTACTGCGCACAAAACTTGTATTAATGATGGATTCAATTTAATATACTATAACTTTTGTGCTGAAATCGTAAATAAGGTACTCCATTAGATCATCTGATAGGAGACTGGTAAAAACTCATAAATATTAAAAAATATGTTTATATATATATATGGAAATAAGTACTTAGACAATCACACATTTTGCCTTGAGTTGAGGTTTAATTCTTGCAACAATTGGAAAATAAGGGAGGGTTAGGTTATGTCAATTCTATTAAATATAGTCAATTACTGACAACTGTTCCTTTACAAATTTATAATTGACTAAGTTTGTGGGAAATTGATTGTTTTTTTTTATGACATTATTCAATATAAAAACAAATTTGGTATGATTGGATCAACAACCTTTCCAAGTGATGAGAATGCATTGTTATAAATTCAATTTTGGTATATTGTTATTCAAATCAAGGAATATAGAGTTGGATTACCTAAGTTAATTTTAGAATGTTATTTAATTGGATATATTAAATTAAAAGCCACATCTACCAGGATTAGGTAAATATGAATAGTGATTAATTGATGCAGAGTTTGCTAATAGTAGAGACTTTGAAAATTAAAAGAAAATGAGCATAGCTAAAAGATATATTTTTCATGGACTAATTGACGTTTCATAAATTAAACTGTGCACCATTTATCAGTATGAATATTCATCACAACTGATGATTTATTTTTATTTTTAAGCCTGGATTGCAGATATTATAAGATATAACATTGCAATATACATGCAATATCAGATATAGGATTATAAGTCAAAACCTTAAATAACCATTTTCATTATTTAAAAATCTTAAATAGCCACTTTTATCTATAAATTCAAAAAATAGCCATATTCTAAAATTACCCCCACTTTTCATATATGATTCCCACAATATCATAAACCAATCAAAAAAATCTACAACAATAAAAAAAAATTATTTACTATTTTTTAAAATATGATTTAGTAAAAGTGTTATCTGATTTATGTTGAATTTTTTTTAATTAATTTGAATGACTTTTATAGTTTTATTATCTTATAAAATTATAATTAGGATATGAATTTTAATTCTATTATTGAAAAAAATATATTTATTTGATTTATTAAATTGTTAATTAAAATATGAAATTGGAAATTGTTAATAGCAAATGGGGAATGGCAACTGTACCATTACGATCTTTTTTTAATTCATTTTTTTATTAACTTTATTTATATTTTAATTGCATTGTATTTTGAAATCACAAATCACTCAAAACACAATCGATGGGATTGCAAACTTTTTTTAATTTTTAATTAATTTATTTTTTTAAGTAATTAATTTTTAATTATATTATTTTATTTCTTTAGTCTAAATTACAAGCACAATGCATCTGACCATTTAAATTGCAAATCGTCATTTAAATAATTAATAATTTGTTTTATAATGTAAATTTAAAAGTAAATTAAATGTCAAAAAAATAAAATTAAGTAAATATGTTGCATATTATTAATTTAAGTAATAATGATTGAATAATTATGAAAAAAAACCTGCAAAAAATAGTTAATAATAGGGATATTTGTGAAAGTTCATTTAATTTTGGCTAATCCTTGCATATCTATATAACAGTGGCCATTTAAGGTTTTTTTATAATAAGATTGACTATTTTTGAATATTTTCACATTAAAAAATCCATATAGTAAGACACTTTTGACTGTTGCATTTGGTATTTTTTCTATTTGAAATAAAAACGGAATCTGATAATAATTAGAGCTCAATATATAGAATTTAAACAAAATCGAACTCTCAACAAATTAACTTAATTAATAAAAAAAATCCTCCATTAATCGTAAATTCGAACAACCAACTGCTATAAATTATACTCCTACTTTGATTAAAGAAGAGGCCAAGGAAAAGTATAAGACTAGAAGATAAGACAAAAATGATCATAAGAAAATAAGGGGATTCCAAATCTAAGTGTCAGAGATGATTTTTATCAGAGTATATATATATATATATATGTATTTTTTAGATGTAAATTCATAAATGACCAATAGTTGAATTTTATTTTGATTGGTAGCTCAGATATTTTTAAAAAAAGTTTGTGAATGTTTTATCTGAGTGCTGCACACGACTTTTAAATCTTGACAATAATCTAACCCAATTTATATAAATCATATATTTATCTCACCTGCATACATTAAATATAGGTGAAACCATTGCTCCTAGTCCTACCTTTTTTCATCACTTAGTTGTTGAGTTTGAGTTTTATTAGTAGAATAGAAAATAAAGTTTTTTTTCTTTTTTTTTTCCCCATAGATATACCAAAACACTATCAAAGTGTTTCATACATATGTGAAGAAGTAATCTACCATAGATATGATAATTGTACACTAGAGAAGTATCCGTGTTCTAACATTGTATATGATCCAAATTAGTTTACAACATTCTGAACTTAAATCATGTATGATTTTAATGGGTGAACATCCTAACCAAAAAATGAATTTTTATTCAAGAATAAAATCTTATTGGAACTATGCATATTCGATCGATTCATCCTTTCAAACCCTATCGCACCTCAGATCTAATGAAATTAGGATGCGTTGAGACATTATTTAATTTGTAAAAACGTAATTATTGCATAATCTTTATCAGAGATTGAGTTCTACTAATATTCAACAGCAAACTCACATGCTATATTATATAACCCACACAAGCTATAATTTGGCATTAGTGAGGTAATCGTGATTAAGGTTTGAACACTTTTAAAAAAGGAGGGACACTTATGCACTTAGTCATAACAGGAAAGTAATGCCCAACAATAATCAACTTTTGAATTGTTCTAATCTTAATTAATTAGTTTATTATTACAATGTAAGATTAAATCTACACACAAATATAAACATATATAATATTGTTTTAATTTCTGTTTTGTTTGAAGTTGATCGGTTCAAGCGCTTCTTCATGGTTGTCGAGAAGTTGGATCCCTCAAAACCCATGAATCTTTCAACACCTAACCCCCTTTGAAAATGACGTCTTTTTTCTTCAAAATTTTCACTTTCCCATGTGCATCTGTTCTCTCTCACACACACTCAAGTAGAAATTAGAGATGAGACTAGTTTTATTTTTATTTATTATAAAAAGCAAAAGGTATCAAAAATTAAAATTATCTACCATTTAACTAGTTACAAATCACAATGTTCTAGATTACTAACAATTTCAACCATTTCTTGGTTGTATTTCTATATGCTCGAATACACACTTTCCCATCAAACATTTTGTGCAAATAGATAGATACATACATGGGAGAGGATCCTCTCATGTTTATTAATACACAGCAGCTCTTGCAGTGCATGATGCGGCGTCGTTCCATTAATAAATTGTTGATTTTTTTCCTGCTTTTAAAACGTGAAACTATGCTTTGTTAGTCTTTTTCACTTTTAAGTTTCATATTTATGTATTGGCGGTGGCGCAGATACAAAATTATTTATTAAGGGCCATTAAATTTTTAAAAATTGTATAATTAAGTAAAAATATTATTTGTAGTAATGATAAAATATAAAAAAATTATATATTATAATTAATCTCAATAATACATAAAAATTAAAATTTAACGACTAAAAAAAATCATGTTATCATGTTCGCTCACGCCTTATGCTTCTTCAATCTTAGTCTCATACTTCTGAATAGCGATGATCATACCGTTTATTGTACATAAAATTTTCAATACGGTATGATACCTTACCAAAATTTACGGTATATCAAATATTCGATAATTTTGATATTTTTTCGATACGATATGTTCATTATTTCGATATTTTTCTCATCCCTACTTCTGAAAAATTCATCAATAGAATTATTTCATAAAATATCATTTTATCTTACTAATAAATTAAATTTTTTTTGGGTAAAGCTGAAGTATATCCCAGCCTATAGGTGTGAGTTGGCTGTAAATGCATTGGATTTTTCTTACTAATAAGAGTTGAAGGATGATGTTGGGAATATTGTACCCTTTGATCATAACTATTTGTATTTAGTTTTAGTGTATCAAAGCTAGATTTGTATAAGTTTCTAGCAACTCGGCAATATGCTGAAAATGTAAAAGTCTTGTATATGATACTTTTGATTGAGTTGAAATAGAGATAGGTATTGTCTGCTATCGGATGATAAAGGAGCTAGCAAACCGCTCAAAAGAATTGAAGATCGCTGAAGTTGCCTGCAAGGCGTTAAAGACTCAGCAAATAGCAAAGTACCAGAAGATAGCTGAAGAAATAAGCTATGCAATGAAGATACCGAAAGCTAGCAAGTACCGAGAAAAGTATGAAGATTTCTGAGAGCACTTAGCAAATCTCAATCGAATCAAAAGTCGATCAACCATCAGAACTTTAAGGAATCTCTAAATAAAAAGGTTGACATATCAAAAGTCAGAAGGACTCCGAGTCTACTTAAAATATCCATTCAAACGAGGCTGGCATCTCAGAAAAAGGACCAACGAGCGAACAAGGACTTGAAGCGTCTCTGTTCATTCCAGAAAAAGAAAGAAGAAGATTGGCGGTTCTTCAATCTGTCTGTAACGGACAAAGATTCTAAGATTTGAATCTTTGTCCATAAATAGTAGAGGACTTGCAGAAAATAAAGATAGACGAACGTACGCAAAAATCTAGTATACACTCTGCCGAATTGAAAACTTCGAGGCTTTTCAGAAGCTACCCGTGTTCAAACACGAGGCTTTAGAAGTTCACTTCTATAGCTATTTCAGAGTTCTTTCTATTCCGGAAAGAACTCATCAGTCAACTAACTTTGGTTAGATTGATTCTTACGGGCATTAGCCGAAAGAGAGATAAGTTCAAGGAGGAACTGTAAAACTCCTTTTTCCGGCGTTCAAGGAGGCTGCGAGGTGCGTCCTCACTCCAAAGATTGTTGAGAAGATATATATCGGAAGAGCTGCTTGAAGGTGCGTTATGGCCAGACGGAGGTACTGCCTACTGCTAGAGATCAAGTTCAACTCTTTGTATCGAATCTTAGTGAATTCCAGTCAGCAGACTGAAGAGTGGACGCATGACATTTGTCTGAACCACTATAAACCTTGTGTTTTTACTATTGTTTACTGTTTCATTGTTTTCTGCTGAATTGAAACCCAGCACCTCAAAGTGTTGGAGTATAATCTGCAAGTGAATTAAGATATACTCGATCTTAAAACATTTTTATAAGCGCTTGTTGAGTTAGAACCTCAGCAAGTTAATTGCAAGAAACATTAAAATTTTTGCTGCACAATAACTATTTTGATCGTGGATCAACAGATGCTATCTAAATTAAATATTTCAATCCCGACTCAAAAGAAAATGGATTCATGCAATCGAACCTCAATAAATAAATTGTAGATTATTAATTTTGAATTAATGAATAAGTCTTTATGACAATTATATAGTAAATATATGTCTAAATTATACAAAATAATTAATCAGAGGTTTCATTTAAAATCCACTACCAAATCATATTACTTATTTCCAATTTCACTTCACAGTTTTTATTTTTTGTTTAAGTCTACGCGATTTAAAGTGAAAAAAGCATAACAAGAATTGTTTAACATTTTAAAAGCAGGAAAAAAATCAGCATTAAAAAAAAATTGGGAACGACACTGCATCATGCACTGCAGGGGCTGCTGTGTATTAATACACAGCCGAGGATCCTCTCCCGTACATACATAAATCTTGGATTTGGATCATCTGCTGTGCATATAGAAACAGCAGGAGGTGCTTTGCATTTCTACACCACAAATTTGAATTTATTGAATATTTTATTAGTCTGAGAACTAGCTTAATATTTTATTCATGTGTGTAACAGCACCTTCTGCTGTGCCAGAGGATCCAAATCCATAAATCTTTGGACTAATAGTAACTTTAATAGACCATTAAACAATTTTATGGGGATCCAATTTTGACCTACAAATTATATGAAGATATATATATATCCTACTCAATTCATGGGTACAAGTGTTAAAAGTGCCGTAATTTCAACATTAATGTGACATTGTATGTTTACACTTGAACAAACTCGTTCATTTTTATTTTTAAATATCTTCTAAAAATTCCTTATTAACGGAGTTATGTGAAGCAATAAATGCCATCATTCTATTTCCAATGTAAAACATGGAACCCAACTCCAGGGGCGGCGCCACCCCGGGCTGGGGGCCGCCCGACCCCACGGCAGATTCAAAAAAAAAAAATTCTTTATATATGTATACATATTAAGAAAATTTATGATAGACAATATTAGATAAATTTTATTAAACCAACCCCACAGCTAAAGAAAAATGAATAAGAAGAGTGGGATAAAGGTTTAAATAAATAATGGCCCAATTCATTCTTTTATTTTGCAATTATGATTTGTGTCAAGTTATAAAAATAAAATTGGCTACAACACTAAAACATTGAGTCGATTCCCGGTGCTGCACCATGAATAAAAAATAAGTAAATTTAATTTTAAATTCTACATTTACACTTTGTTTTCGTATTCAATTCGGCAATGATAAGATAATATACAAATCATAATTATTATTGAATTTTAAAATCCATGGATTATTAATTTATTTGTTTTAAATCTTAATTTCAATTATTTTGCACTTATATTATAATCTGAACAACCATTATTGATTGTATGAATTGTAATTATCAGTTGTGTTTACAAAATTCACTAAAATAAAAAAATATTTGGTCATATTTAGGAAAAATGTATATTAGAGTACAAATAATCTAAGCTTTAATGACAATGATAATATCCCTAATAATAGAAAAAAGTGTTCAAATAATCTGAGCTTTAATGACAATGATAATACCCCTAATAATAGAAAAAAGAGTTCAAATAGATATTGAATTATCTGATGATGATGTTATTGATGACCTGATATTGCGAAAATCAATTGATAGTTATTATGCATATGTAAAATTTAATTGACTAGAATACAACATATCTAAAGATGATGCATATTCCCTTTCAAAAAAAATGATGCATATTATTTATGATGGTATTTGTTTGCTCAAAATTACCATAAATATGGGATAATGCACTTATTAAAAATAGGTTTAAAATATGAGGGGAAAAAAACAATAGAAAGGTTAAAAGACTCTGTCACATCGGCTGGGGCCGGCCCTGAGGCCGTGCGGGAGGTGCACCGCACCGGGGCCCCAAAAATATCGGGGCACTATTTTTATAGTATCTGTTAGTATTACGATATTATTAATTTTGTTTGATTTATAAAATAATATTAATTTAAAAATAAATAAATTCATCTTTAACTCAATTAAAATAATATAGTAGATGACTTAAATTTATACTTTTGCATTATATATAAGTTTAAAAATTCAAATAAAACATACGATAATATATCAAAATACTTTTCTTAATAATATTATATTAATTATTTTATAATTAAAAATGTAATTATAGTCTAGTTAAACGAATTTGAAGTGTTCTTGAATTGAAAAAATGAACTGATAGATTGTTAGTTATTTGTTTTTAAGAAATAGATTGTGGAATTCTTAGTTGTAAGTTTGGTTAAAAAAATAAAAGAGAATTATAAGGTTATATGTAAATGATAGTTATATATTTTGCTTTATATCATATTTAAAGTTGTTTATTTTATTTAAAATTTATTTATTGATTAATATAATCAAAACTCGCATGATTTCCAAGTAAAAGAGCATGAATTTTTTTGCGATTTAGAGCTTTGAACACCTTTTAATTAAAATAGTAGAATTGAGGCACCATCTATACTCATCGCACAGGGCATCCGAAATCACAGGGCCGACCCTGAATCGGCATAATGAAGTTTAGCCCCCATGAGCCTCAAATCCTACATCCGCCACTGCCCAACTCCCAAGGGCAAGATCATCAGTTTATCAAAATTCCAAATTCTTAACGGTTGCCATCCGATATTTTATATTTTGCTTTATTTATTTTAAATTATCATTTTCAAAGAAATTCCGTAATGGGCCAATCTCTGTTACAGCAAGCAGTTTGGAGTTTATCTTGGAAATCTTAATATCAGCCCATCAAATTGACCTAGCCCACCAATTTTTGGGCTTTTACTTTATTTTATATCCCAAGGCCTAACTACATATAAGTGGTTTGAGAAATTTATTTCTCAGTCCCAAACTTTTATTCCATTAGAAAATTATGTCCGCTGTTATTAACAGTTAAAATCGTGCTAAATCATATGTTAAAAGTTCATGTGTCACTAACTGGATTCTCTCTTCTTCTTTTTTAATTATAATTTTAATATGGTTTAAAAATTACTAGGCACTAGTTGAGCATTTTGGGTACTTTGGTGGGACTTAGCGATTAGGCGGGGCCTAGGCGTTTTCTAGGTAGTAATTAATCGGTAAATTAATTTTTATATTTAATATATATATTTATTAATAAATAAAAATTAAGATAATATAAATTTTAATTATTTTTTTAAAAAAATATAAAAATAGGTCGCCTAAACCAATTAGATATAATATAGCTGGCCACATAAGTGGCACGTAACGAGCTTAGTCAACCACCTAGATCGGCACTTAGGTGGTCTAGGCAGTGCCTAGACGTCGATTACTCCCCAAACTGATTAAACACAGGGATTTGAGGATAATCGTTTCGGCTAGAGACCGCCTAGCGCTTAGGCGAGGCTTAAGCTGGGCTAGGTGGAGATTTTTACAACAATGATTTTTAGAAAAGGATATCTTTATATTTATGAAAATATAATCAGACAATTTATTAAAATATTTAAGCAAAATTTTGTCATTTTGTAGTAAATATAAATTTAGGACATATGATATTTAACAAATGTCTCATCATAATTTAGGAAAATATAAATCCCTAAACCAATAAAAGTATGAGAAATAATTACTTAAAATAAAAGTTGGGATAATAATTTATTTTTTTTAAAAAAAAACAGCTATAGTGGGATATAGAAGAAAGTTTTCCCATTTTTTTGGGTATGCCTTATTCTCTCTCACCATTTATTTATCGATGAGTTTGTCCATTCCAAATGCTCATATGTTAATGTATATCACATTCACACGACTCAAAACTTACACGTCCATAAATATAAAACACAATTAATGATTTGATATAATAATAAAAATAATAGTTTGAAAAAATCGTAATAAGTTATATTATAACTGAATTTTCTAAATAAAATATTAATTTGTTCTATAACGTAAAAAAAAAAAAAAATCTTTGAAAATTTATATTTTAGATTCATTATCATAAAATAATTTGTTATAAACTAAAATCTTATAATTTATTTAACAAATAAAAACTACGATAATTGTGATGCATGATGAAAAATAAATTTTTTGTAGAGTGTAAAAGCGTAGAGTGTAGAATCTATTTAGGAGTGTTTTATTTTTCTGTAAATTTTGATTATTTAAAACATAGAATTATGTTTTAAAAATAAAATAACTCCCAATAAGGAAATCAGAGTGTGATGTATGGAAGTGGAAGGGCTTCAACATTCAGGTCTCTATTAATTCAGGAATGACAAAAAATCTCAACTCTGCAGCTGCAAGAATTCTTCACTCCATTAAATCTAGCTGCACAACGCAGTCGCACCTCCACCAGATTCTGGTGCAGTTGATCGTCCGCAATCTTAGCTCCAACACCACCGTCGCCGCCGCCTTCATATCCGCCTGCAACTCTCTACACCTCCTTACTTCCGTGGCTTTTCCACTCTTCGTAAACAACCTCACCAGACCCCACACTTTCGTCTGCAACACTCTTCTAAGTGCATTCTCTCATTCTAATGCTCGTCGAAGATCTCCCGTTATATATTCCCACATGCACAAAAATCACATTCCCGTGAATAATTACACTTTTCCTTTAGTTCTGAAAGCTGCGGCGGATTTGAAGTTGATTGAAGGAGGGAGATCGGTGCATGCCCAGATTATCAAATTGGGTTATATGAGCGATTTGTGCGTTGGGAACTCTTTGATGAATTTGTACGCTGCGGGTGGAGATATGGCACTCTGTCGCAATGTGTTCGACGAAATGCCTGAAAGAGATGTGGTGTCATGGACTGTTGTGATAACGGGGTATAAGGACTGTGGGAGGTTCGATGATGCATTGAATGTGTTTGAAGTGATGAAAAGCGAAGGGGTAATGCCTAATCAAGTGACTGCAGTGAATGCTTTGGCTGCCTGTGCAGGCGTTGGGGCGTTGGATATGGGCATGTGGATCCATGAATATGTGAAAAGGAGTGAGTGGGAGTTGGATGTGATTCTTGGAACCTCTTTGATTAACATGTATGGGAGATGCGGGAGGATTGAGGAAGGGCTGCGCGTTTTTGAGGAGATGAGTGAGAAGAATGTAATGACATGGAATGCAGTAATTCGAGGGCTAGCATTGTCCAAGAATGGAGAGCAAGCTGTGCGGTGGTTCTCGAAGATGGAAGACGAAGGGATTCAACCGGATCATGCTACCTTCACCGTGGTGCTTAGTGCTTGTGTTCATTTAGGCTATGTGGACAAGGGCCGTCAAATATTTTCTTCACTAGTTGATGGAAAATATGGGATTCGTCCATGCGTGGAGCACTACAACTGCATGGTTGATCTTTTAGCAAGAGCTAATTTTCTTGATGAAGCGTGCAGGCTGATCAACGAGATGCCCTATGAACCCTGTGTGAGTAGTTGGGGAGCTCTGCTAGCTGGCTGCAGAGCTCAAGGAGCCTTCGAGTTGGCTGAATTCGCGGCATGGAAACTGGTGGAGCTTCAGCCACAGAACAGTTCATACTACGTCACATTGTCTAGTTTGTATGCAGAAAAGGGAAGATGGAATGATGCAGAGAGAGTGTGGAGATTGATGAGAGAGAGAGGGCTTCAGAAGTATTCGGGAAGCAGCACGCTCAAATTGACAGCCTGAATTCTTGCTTCAACTCCATGGGAGCGATGCAGGTACACTTTTAATAAGGCTTGCTGGATTAAGATTCTTGTTGTTGGCATGTCTTTCATGGTCCATTATCTTTCACTGGCATTCATGCAACAGTAGTAGTGATAATTAGTGGTTCGAGTTTATACTCTAAGTCCACTCTTCAAGCCTTATAGTTATATATTTTTATAATAGGTGAAGAGCAATACGAGTAAAAGATAGTACAATGGTGGTGAGCTCGCATTCATAAAGTTGAATTTTTTATAAAATACGGTAGGAAATCAATCCTTGACATTGTAAAGATATCTCAATCTTACATTAATTTTAGGCCCCCAAATTTAGAAATCCCATATAGACAAGTTAACTCCTTCATATGGAACTCTTTCAACTGAACTACAAGTGTCACTTGAGGCCAAGTTTTGAAGACGCCTTCGAGATCACCAGTCTTCGAACAACAAACTCCTCAAACAGTTCCTCGACTAATATTAAGATTATTTCAAATATTTCTAGATTAATTCTTAATTCAGGACTCGAATAGTCAATTTTCTTAATTTTATTAATTTTTGAGTAATGATGTAAAGATATGTTTTTTATTTGTGGTAGGTAAATGACATGCGTGCAAACGTGATAGATATTTTTTATTTGGCATGTCGCATGGCATATATTATTATATTCATTTTCGAGGAATGGAAATATTAATACTCCCTCCGTCCCATATGAATTGTCCACTTTGTTTTTGACACAATAACCTCCGTCCCATATGAATTATCCACTTTGTTTTTGACACAATAACCAATGCGAGTAGAAATAGAGGAAATTAGTATTTTATTAGTGAGTGAGTATTATTTTTCTATTTTAAGTAAGTGGATAATTAAATGGGACGGACAAAAAAGGAAAGGTGGACAATTGAAGTGGGACGGAGGGAGTACTATCCAAGCTGTGCATGTGTCATTAAGAAATTGGACATATTCAGATTGAGAGAATTGACTTTTTAACATAATCCGTGCCTTTTTTTTTTTTTTTCCTTTTTCAATTAGAAAAGATGGATCTAAAATGATTCTTCCTATATTAAAATTTCAAAATAATAACGACATTTGAATTATTGTGAATTATAATAATAGTTATTGAATATGACTTCATAATTTATAATAACCTACAGATCTCCACCAATAATTAACAAATAAAAATATCTATGCGGGCCGGGCCAGATCTTGACTTGGCGATGATTTTGTCGGTAACATATTACCTTAGCCTATGCGCGCTATCCCTATATCCCATAAAATTATTGCCTCCCAAATACTATCTTCCCCAAATACGATTTAATTTTGTAAACTATTATTATTTATTATCAGTGGATCAAGAACTTGCCTTATATCAATAAACAAACATTATTGCATTTATTGATCCACGATCAGCCCCACAAACCATCAAGAACTGATCCATGAACACTACCATCACTGGCAAAGAAGAAAGCACGGAAACAATTCAACACAATCAAGCTCCAATGACCTTCTGCCAAGCGGGCCGGGCCAAGAGCGCGGCGGCCCAGGCGGAGACGCAGGGGCGCGCATCGAACAACGCCTTAGCCTTGGTCTTGAACAAGTTGGCGATGACCGGAAGGTGGTGGAGATCAGCCAGAGAGTAGTCGTCGCCGGCCAAATACTTGGATTGGGCCAAACGGGCCTCGTACACGTCAAGGACTACGGTGAGCTGAGCTTGGAGCTGTTCCACCACGGCTTCGTCGGTCGTCAACCCCTTGAGCGGCTTGATCAGGATCTCGTAGCTCAGCTTCTGCCCCGCCGCGTCGAATCGCAGGCTTTCAACTTCCAACCAAACTCCGATGATCCCGTTTTTCTTCGGATCTTCGGAGATCAGTGGAGTTCCCTTGTCGGCATACGCCTGCGCGATGTATCTGGTGATAGCCCTCGATTCTGGAATACAAGAAAGAACAAAAACAAAAAATAGAAATTAGAAATTTATCTACATATATAAGGCGTATCAAATCGTCGAACAGTAGGTGAGCAAGAATCTTTACCAAAAAGCTTCAGATCGCCATCTTCGAATCCTGGTACCTGCCCGAATGGCTGAACCAGAGAGCAAATACATGTTCAGATCAGGACAACTGAAATCATATGAAGAGTCGAGAGAGAGAGAGAGTTGTGCTTACATTGATCGAGATGAAGGGCTCCTTCTTCTGCTCGCCAGTGGTCAAATCGACCAACACGAACTCGTAATCGAGGCCCTTTTCTGCTAAGGCGAGCAGAACTCTTTTGGCTGCGGGAGAGAGAGGGTGGCCGTGGAGCTTGATTGCCATTGATTTCTGTAAGAGAATTAAGCAAAGGCTTTAGTGGTGAGAGTGAGTTGAGAATGGCAAGAGGAAGACGAATATATAATATACAAAATAGAGAGAGAGAGAGAGAGAGAGAGAGAGAGAGGGAATCTCAACCATTTAATTCTACTTTAATTATTTTACCAGAATTAGGCACGTGGAATGAAATGTGAATTATCTTTTTTCCAACTACCTACCTCGCTTTTGCCTCCACGTATAATAATGCACTTAGCTTTCTATTGCGAAAAATGTGATGTTTCTTTGTTTATTTGCATTTTACTGATGTCATTATCATTATCATATTACATTAAAGAAAGGGGAAAAAAAAAGGAAAAGATGAATTTAACCCAAACAAACTTCAAAATGTTGATAATTTGTGAAATATCAAAGCTGTAGCTAATTGAAATCTAATAACAAAAATAGTAGTGATTGCAATAAATACAATAGTAAAAGTTACGCTAATGTAACTTTAATAATAATAATAGATTAAAATTAATAGCGGCTAAATCTGAAGCATGATCGAGAACCTTCCTAGATGGTGACTAAGTAGTAACGTATCCCCAAATGCATTAGAATATATTACTATTATTATCTTACTTCATATTTTTCTTTTCCTTTTTCCTTTTTTTTTTTTTCCTGTGCCTATCTCCAACATTTCCCATGCTTTTTTTCTGTTCAAAAAAATGGATTTGATGCTATCCTTCAGCCTCACCTACTTCATTCTACACCCAACTGCCATAATATGATGAAATACGGGGAAGAAGAATGAATGAATCTGCATAAAAATTCTATATAAAATAAGACTGCACAAATTCAAAATTTACAATTTTTAACTGGTTATGGATCAAGAAGTTCCAGTCCATTAGTTACATTTGCATTTTGATATTTACAGCAATCAATGTACCATAAATTAGAAGGAAAAACTTCATCATTGCCATCATATACAAAATGCTATATAACTTGTTCAGGCTTCAGAAAATTTTGATGCTCCAATTGTGTCATCTCCCCACCACTCGCTGGCTCAAATTTGCACCGGTAGAAACTGCATACACATGTCACCAACAAATCAACTACATAATTGTACAGAATGTGCATGCAAGTCTGTGAAAATAGGGCACATATCACCACCCTCAACATGTGGTTAACACCACAGATATTTATATCATTCTCTAAGCCTAACAATTCTAATGATGCTTATTCATCTAATTCTTCCAAAATATTATCTCTTTTTCAATGAAAATGTTTACAACCAAGCCTGTCTAATCAACAGGAGGTACCCAGTCGAACCAAACTATGTTCAATCCATTCTGCAGCGAATTAAGAGTAGGACAGGATCAATGTATGACGCAGAATCTTAGAAACCGCCTGTAAACTGGGAAAATGAAAACTTCCAAACTAATTGCAGCATTACAGGGAGTTGAATGAAACTGACCTTCCATCCATGCCAAGAATTATCACTGTATTCTTCTGATGACCAAAAGCGACAATACATTGATATCCTTCAGTTAAACGAAACTGAGCTACCGACCATTCTGAGCTGAAATATTTTGGAAGGACTCCTTCCAAAACAAAAGAAACTGGTTTAGGTGATTGCAAATAGGCAGTGCACAATATCCATTTCCTCATGAATGCCAATTAGCCATCATCTCTTGAGAAATAGGTCCAATTACTAGCTTATAACCAGCAAAAGGGAGAAAACAAAGTAACAAAGAAAGAAGTCAAAGCAGTTAAACCGTACTAAGCACCCCAAGATCACTTGGTGCCTGATATATTAATACTGAATGCCCTATGTGATCCTAGATGGCTGATTAATCAGCCTAGACAGTACCAGTAGTTAAAAATCGGCCTAAGTCCCTTCGCTCGGGGTGTAGTGGTTAAAGCACCTTTCCTGTGATTAAGAGGTTACAGGTTCGAGCTCCCAGGGGGACATCTGGGTGTGTGAGTGTGTGTGTGAGTTTAGTTAATGTAGACTTATTCAAAAAAAAAAAAAAAAAAAAAAAAAAAAATCGGCCTAAGCAGTTAACCTACTATGCACCCCTTAGATCCCTAAAAGCCCAATATATCAATGTCCTATGTGGTCCTAAGCGGCTAATTAATCAGCCAAAGACAGTACTAGCCATTAAAAATACAAAGAATATCTTTAAAAAAAGGTTTACCCATCTTGGCACTAGGCAGCCTACCAAACCGGACTTGCATCTAGTGAATGCTGTAACCTCGTTAATACATAAAAATCAGTGCTTTTAAGAATTATTTTTCAATCTTCCACAAGTACTCATATTCATATAGCTTTCTCATCAGTCAAACAACTTAAACTGTTCTCTCCATACCTAATAGATAAGAAAATCTATTTCCTTGGTAAGTCAGACAAATCCAAAGAAGCTGGACTCCCCAATTTTGTAAAAAACTGCAATTTCTCATTCAAAAGAAAAGAGTATAACTGAAACAAGCATTCTACCTTTAATGAAAGACAGTGAAGAACTTGACGTCACAGAACGAGGGTTTGTATCAGGACTGTTTGACGTCTCATTTACAGTATTTCCGGAATTAACCTTAAGACGGAAAACATGGACAGTGCCCTTTTCACTTGACACGGCCAACCACTGGGCTGTGGGTGAGAACGCCAAGCAATATATTTCAGCCCTGTCTGCACCCCTCCGCACCTGCATCACATTTAAAATGGGTTCTTCTAAGATAATTCTTTCATGGGTTCAAAACTGAAAGAATAAAACTAACAGGCCAATGAAAAACAAATAAAATTAAAAAAAAAATATCCAGAATCAACTTGCTTCCACAATTCAGAACTACATTCCCGATGAACAAATAGCGATATATGTCAATATTCCATGCCAGATAACATACACAAAGAGAACTGAAGAAAAATCACGGAGAGTAGTCATGGTCTCATTCATCCAATGTTAGCTCGTGAGAGAAACACAGGCTACAATACATACACTATCCCACACTTTCCAACATCAGTGTTATATACATGTGGCTCATTGCACTTACCATCCATTCCTTAGTCAGAAAAATCACACAGCATTGCCTTTAAAGTTTGAACCAACTCGAAAATTTATACTCAAACCAACCAATAGGATCTCCGGTTGCTTTTCATAACTTCTCATATATCAATAGATGTTTAGAACTTTAGATCAAGCTTTAAAAAAGTGTACATAGGAATTGAGCCCCCAACATAGATCACCAATTTCATTTTACTTCCGATACCTAATTTGATCAAGCTAACTTGGCCACAACTGTGCTGTCATTGCAATAATTTGCGACCTAGCTAAGAAAATTAATTAAAACCGAACGAGTTAAAATGTTCATGTCTGAAGAATATATTCTATAAGACAAATGAGCAACACACAAAAATAAATTTACCTCCTGCAACAAACTCCCATCATGTGTATTAAAAATCCGAACCAGCGTCCCTTTACTGCTTGCAGTTGCCAGCATACTCCCGTCTTGCGATAGCGCAAGGCTAGCAATACGGGAGTCATGAGCCATGATGTATTTAGTTGTCTTCGACGGGTAATGTTCCACTCTAACCTGCCCCTTCTTAATCCCAGGACAAACCAGGACAAACGCGGCAACCTGTGACACCGCACAGAGTCCCTTAGGGTTTGCAAACGTCTCAATCTGATGCAAAAGCTTCAAATCCACAAAATCGTGCACAAGAACCTTCTGCTCGAGTACAACAACAATTCGATCCCGCCGCAGTCGAACCCCGCAAACATCAGACCTGGATGACAGCTCTCCAATATACCGGCTTTGGTGAACGTCCCAAATCATGACCTTATTCAACGGATACTGCGGCGAATCGCCTCCGCCAACCAACGCAAACAGATGAGACTGGAAAAGCATCGCAACGGTGCCCACTCCCCCGCCGTTGCCATCGAATTCGTGGCGAAAGGTCTCGCGGAAGGGATCGCAGCTAAAGACGCGGAAGCCGCGGTCAGTGCCAGTGGCGAAGCAGCCGCAGTCCTGGTTGAAGGAGACGTGGAGGAGCTTGATTGGGCTAGCGCTCAGATTGGCACTGAGAAGGGTGGAATTCTTGTTGGTGGCGCGGGAAGTATCGCGGTCGTCGCCGACGGAAACAGTGTCATAGACCGATCCATTGTCGTCTGGAAGCTGCAACGGCTCCTGCTGCTGCTCTTGGTAGGGCTGGAGCATGGGGGAGACCATATTCGGATTAGGGTTTGGGTTTGGGTTTGGGTTTGGAATGATGTCGCGATGACGCGAGCGGGGGATACGGATGGAATTAAGCGAAAAAGGGAGGAGAGCGGATTGAATTTGCAAGTGAAAGTTGGAACGAGGCGACCATGTATATAATACTTGACGGAATTGACGGTTGTAGCCTTACGTTTATAGTTAAAAATATATATATATTCCTCTGAATAAAAATTCAAAATGCGTTACAACCTTTTCGTATCCATCAAATTGTTTTTTATTCCATTGATATATATGAAAAAGATTTGCACCAAATACAGTTATATGATTTAAAATATAATATACTGATATAGATAATAATTCGATTGCAGCAAATAATTAGGTCAATCTAACAAATCCATGAAGTTTCTTATTGGGCATGGGTTATTTCTAACTCTTGCATGCTTCTAATTTAATTCGAAAAAGTATTTTAAAGTTGAGATGTGTGTTTATGTAGAGAGAAGAGATACATTACATGGAAACTTGTGTTTTGAATGTGGTTGAAATCAAACACGATATAAAATAACAAGGGATTAGGGTCATTAACCCTGACTATTCTGATAGAAATACATTACACTCATTATAATTATTTGAATCATTTTGACCCCTCAACTATTAAAATGGTTCATTTATGCATTTTAGACTTTATAATTCCAATTATACTCTCATTTGAAGAGTAGAATATATATTTTTCAATCTAAAAAAATCAAATAATAAATATTTAAAAAATAAAATATGAAATCAATATAAATATAGTTTCTTTTAAAATAAATCTGAAAATAAAAAATTAATATAATGAAATCTGAAATTAATAAAAAATTCGTAAAAACATTAAAACCTGAAAAGAATATAAATAATTAAAATTTAAAAAAATCTAAAATTAATGTAAAAAAAATAGTCTAAATATGAAATCAAAAAAATATAGTTTTCTTTTAAAATAAATCTGAAAATGAAAAAACTAATATAAAAGTCGTAAAAAAACATAAAAAACTAAAAATAGAATATAAAAACTAAAAGTAATGAAAAAAAATTGTCAAAAAATATGACTGCAATTTAAGCACTTCTAAATTTTAAAATTTAAATATATATCTTATTCTTTAAATAAGGGTATAACAGGAATTATAAAGCCTAAAAGGTTTAAATGGGTCATTTATAATAATTGAGGGGCTAAAATGATCTAAATAGTAGGGGTGTTCGCAGTCCGGTTTGGCTGGTTTCGGAGGGAAATCTCGACCAAACCAATAAGTACGGTTTGAAAATTTTCTAAACCAAACCGGCCAAACCGTACAAAAATGGTTTGATCCGGCCGGTTTTGCGGTTTGAAATGAAACATATTCTAAATTTCAACAATGGATATATATATATATATATTATTGAAAATATTATTATGTTAAAAAATAGTTTGATGTAATAAAAATTTATGCATAAAAATAGAGTTGATGTAACAAGTATTATTTTTTGGAAGACTTTTACGATTCTTATTTTAAAATTATGAAATAATATATTTGCAAATCGTAAATAATATTTTTCAACTATAAATATTATATTTGGATATATTAAATATTATTTTTTGTTAATATATATAACTTTGACAATATATAAAAAAATTTCAAAATTTAAATTTTATGGAACAAATTTAAAAAAAGACATCATTAATATTGTATATTTAATAAATTTATTATTATTATAATCATAATTATCAATTATTTTCTTAATAAATTCTCATTTTAACTTAAGTGTGATATATACCATGTTTATATATTAATAAATAATTTACAATAAACTAATTTGAAAATTATATAACTAATTAACTATGTGAATATTAATAATAATACGTACACTTTAAAAGAAGTATATCATAAATCATAATTATGTTATATTACATTTGTAAATATTGAAATTATCTTATATATGTAGAGAGTGGACTGTTTGGTGGAAAAACGTTAGGATTTCAATTGTTTTTTATTTAAAATATTGTTAAATTTGTGGTTTATATTATAAATAAAATTGGCAATAAATGATGAAAGGAGGGATCGAACACCAGCCAAAAATCGTCTACCAAGTTGCACCATCCATCTGATCCACAAAAATGACTTATAAAATGTTAAAACAAACATTTATATATAATTGTACGGCCGGTCCTGCCGGAATGCCCGGTTTGGGCCACCAAACTGCTACCGGACCGGTTTCGAATTTTTCAAATTGCTAGTTTGAAAATCGAAATTATAACCAACCAAACCAGCCAAATAAATCCAGTTTGGCCGGTTGAATGGTTTCGGTCAAACCGCGAACACCCATACTAAATAGTCATGGAGGGTCTAATGTGTAGGGGTGTACATGGTTTGGCCGAAACCGGCCAAACCGAAGTAATTTGGCCGGTTTGAGTGTTCCAAGAAACGACCAGCCAGTTTGGAAATTTCAAACCATGGTATACGGTTTGGCCGACGGTTTGTCTTGGGAAACCGACCATTTTGGCCGGACCAAACCGTATATTTATATAATATTTAAAGTTCACATATACATTAATATCTGGTTTAGTTCAGTGGCTGAGTTGAGGGTATACATTCTTGCTGATACAGGTTCTAATCCTATTCTTGGCTTTGTTTCATGAAATTTTTATTACTTCAAATATTTTGATTTTTAAACCTTACAGTAACTTTTATCTTATTATTTCAATTACACCTTAATAATTGTCATATCGGTTACACCTTTTTTATATTTCTATTAATCAAATTATATAAATTTAAAATACATAAAATTATATAATCAAATTAAATCTTTGGATATATTTAAATTTATAAAATTAGATAGTAAATTATTTTTAAATTAGAGAATTTAAGGCGACAATGTGAAATTAAATTGCAATAATAGAGAAAGGGATTATAAAATTTTGATTTAATCTATATCTATATTAAAATAAGACTGGATGCTGTAAGTGAAGAATTATAGTGAAGAAACTTCTTGTTTTTATATATATCTATATAACAAAATAAATTAATGCAAAATAGAAAATTTAAGATTAATGCAAAATAAAATTGTTGGTTTTTTTTTTTCAAATAAATTAATGCAAAATAGAAGATTTAAGATTTATCGATATTGTTCTTTGCAAACTGTCAAACCTGCCGGACCAAACGGGTTTATTTAGTTTGGTTTGAAAAATTTATTTGGCCGGTTTGGTTTGAAAAAAATTCAAACCGTATTATTTGGTTTGACCGAAACTTTGACCCTCAAACTGGCCAAACCGGACCGCGTACACCCCTACTAATGTGTTTCCATTAGTATAGTCGAAGGGTTAATCTGACTCTTATCCCAAATAACAAATGATAACTATATTGCATAAGAAATCCCCTCTCAATCTCATAATAGCAATCAAGATCAAGAACCATACATAGTATGAGAAGAGAAACAACTCAAATCAACTTAAAAAAATAATGTTGTATTGTAACCCCTTAAAAAAAATTAACAAAGCCCAACTTGCTACAACTCTACCCCACAAGAATAGATAACTTGCTCTACACATAAAACCACGATTGTAAAGGGGTGCTTTGATTTGAAGGAGTTAATTTACCGAAAATGCAATAATATTTCTGTAACTAAATATCGATTTCAACATGTTATTTCTTGACTCTTGGATTTTCAGCTTCCAATCACGCTTGAGCTGCTAATACTTGTCTTTGTGTGTGTTTTTAGCATGAAATTGGTGATTTTATCTTTTTAGGACCATCCCATCCCATCATGCTTCTTCATTTGTTGTTGGGATTTTAGGCTTCTTTTCTTTCTTCTTCTATGACAAGTAGGGGTGTATACGGTCCGGTTTGGCCGGTTTGAGGGTTGAAGTATGGACCAAACTAAATAATACAGATTGAAAAATTCTCAAACCAAATCGGCCAAATTAATATTTCAAACCAAACCAAACCAAATTAAATAAAACGGTTTGGTTCGGCCGGTTTAACGGTTTGAAACACGACTTTAACGAGCAAAGTCAAAACGTAAAAAAATCTTTTATTTTTAGCTACAATTTATTTGAGAAATAAAAGAACTAATACTGGCTTTCATCGGCAAAGCACGAAACAATCTTAATAAAAACAAACAATTAATGACATAAAAAATGATAGTTCATATCACACTCTCAAACATAATAGTTAGGTCAAATTATTATGATGCGATAACGGTGATACCGACCCTGAGAACAGAGAAGACAATAAGGGTAAAAATAGGCATTTGAACAAAATTGTGAGATTGGAATATTGAATAGTTTAAGGTTTATTTTAGATTTCATAAAATAAATAAAAATGTAGAAAAAGAATAAAAATGAGATTGAAATATTTGATAGTTTAAGTTTTATTTTAAAATTAAAAAAAAACAAATAAAAATGTAGGAGAAAAATAAAAATTACATGTTGCATAGAGGATTTAAACTCATGCATTTTAAAATCTTAAGTCTAGTTGGAACCACTATACTAAATTTACTATATTTACATTTTTAATATAAAATATAAATCTAAGTATTTATTATTAATATAAACGGTCCGGTCCGGTCCGATCCAAACGGCCGGTTTCTCTACTCAAACCGTGAACCAAACCAATTAATACGGTTTGAAACTTACGGTTTGGCCGGCCAATTTTTGTACTTGTCAAACCGGCCAAACTGGCCAAATTATTTCGGTTTGGCCGATTTGGACCAAACCACGTACATCCCTAATGACAAGGGATATTGGTTTTTCTGTAATGCCTATTTAATCAATAATTGCCTTTGAGAAGAGAGGATGACGAGATTGGTGCTGTTCTCTCGAAGCATAGTATGCCTAATCTCCTAACACTCAACTATTGATGATAATTGAAACTAAACTCGCACTATGTTATTGTTAGCCACAAAATAATCACCAAAAACTGTTAACGGCAGCAGCAATTTAGCAGAGGAGATCTACATTCAACATGCGTTGCAGTTAACAACAGATCAATGACCAAAAACTGCATTGCATGTAGGAATTCAAACATGAAAGGAAACATTGTGGAGGAAGTGTTACCAAAGTTAATCAAAAATAAACTATATTACATTCAATAATGCAAACTTAAAACATAAATGTCTGTCATAGATAACGAAACAATACACAAATATAATTTATTCAGTCAATAAGATTAGACAATTTGTGTTGCAAAGGGAAAAAAAAAGTAGATAAGTGAGTCTATAGGATATTGAGTTGGAGATGTTGTTGAAGTGTTGAAGGCATCCTCTTTATGAGTTGATCTTTCACAAGAGCCTTAACTGCATTAATTTTAGCTTCATCTCTATAAGGATATCCCACAACAGTGGATCCACCATTTACCCTACTAGGCCAATGATGGTTAGGTAGCTTATATGGGGTGTCTCGCTTGCATAGATCAACAATAAATTGTTCAAGTGCACTCCCATTCTCCAAAAGATGCAGAGCCAAACCCAATTCAGACAATGTACCACGATAACCAATAAATTCCACCCGTCTTAGATGAGGATATTTAAACGCCCCATAATTTCTAGGCAAGGTTTTCACAAAATGCCAACTCTCTTCTCTATTACTACCACCATATACCTGCAACAATTGAATACTTGTCAACTCAACATAACAAACATGATATCATATCATATGCAACAATTAATAAATTTATCACCTCGAATACAAAACTTTGCAACAAAGGTGCAGCACGAATAAAATAAGTCAACGCCGAGTCATCTTCTTTGTACTGAAAAGGATACATGATTTTCAATTGATGAAGATTGCTCATTTTCACATTATTGTAGAACATCTTAGCATCCTGAACATGCGAACAAGAATCAAGAAATGGCAACATTTTGACTTATCAAAAAATTAATAAATCCCCATTTTTACCTTTAAAAAAAAATTCATAGTAAAGATATCTATGGTAAGTTTTTCCAACTGCGGAAGGTAACTCGAAAACATCGTAAGGAAATTTTTCATATTTATCCATATGCTCCCTCCCACGTGCATCTCAACGAGCTGAACATTCTTTAGAACAAAAGGTCGCAACAGTCTCCCGTAATACATAAAAAACTCAAGGTTTACATCATGAATCTCGACTGAGGTAAACAAACAACAGTAGATCTCCAAGCGTTTGAGTGCGAGAGATGGACCAATTATCCTCAACGCTGAAAGTTGATTGGAAAAAGAAATAGATAATTCCTCGAGAAGAGGAGAGTTGCCCAGGAGCAACTCAATACCTTCACCACTAACATTTACCCATTGCAGTCGCATTGTTCGAAGGTGCTTGAAATTGATAAAAAGTTCACACGGGAAACGATACCCGTAATGAGCACCCAAACCACACCACAAATTCAATTCAAGGCTCTTAACCTTCTTGACAGAAGCAAATCCAAGCCATCTGTCAATATACTTTTTATGAGCTTCATTTACAAAGAAATCTACTCTAAACTCCTCAATGCTACAACCCTTGTGAACTCCTAAAATATTATCCACCCATGCTATATAATTCCAGCTTTCTTTGAGGTCATATTTCAGTAATAATTGCCGAATTTCTTCTAAAAATTCGTGGCCGAAATGCTCAAAGTGTTTCAAACTTGACCCGAATCTCCAAAAAATATCTGATCCATCGAAATTAAGCTTATCTCTGAAGGTCCACAAGTATCTCCAACGACGACTCAGAATACTAGTAACAGCGGCTTCCTTGAGGTTTAGTAAACACAATATACAAGCTAATAATTCATCGGGAAGAATGTTGATTCCCTCAGTCAACTGAGAATAAGCCATAGTTTTCCACGACAAAGGTAAGATAAATAACAAATCAGCATAAATCGAAAAAATAACTTGTCAATTGTGAAATCAACAATTTTAAGTTTGAAAATTGCAGAAAGAGTTTACATTAAATAAACAAGCAAATTCAAACTTATGAGAAGGGACTGACCGTGATATGCGCCCGTTTCGCCATTATACACAACCAAAATCAAACCTTTTGAATGAAAAATTAGAATGAAGCAGAACTTCTGCAGAGGAGCTAGTTTCCAATATTGTTTCCTATCGTCGGCTAAAGGGGTCAAGCCTAGCACAGTATACCAATTCAATTCGAAAGTTTTTACCACAATAAGTTAATTAAGGAAAGAAAAAAAAAAAAAAAAAGAAGAAAAAACCTCGCAGAGTGTTGCTCTCGTCCGTTCGCCACTCGCAGTTTTATTTTCCATCATAAATAAACTAAATATTGTTTATGCACATAACCTAATAATATACTAAAGGGGCTAATATTTTAGTAATGAATATAAATAATTAAGAATACTAAAGGAGCTAATTCAAAATAACATTTTTGTCATTTTTCCCATTAAAAACATCCCATCAACAATAAGTTTTATTTTTTTACTCTATTTATTATATTTTAACACATATATAGAGTAATAATAATAGTTATTTTAACAAAATCATATTTGTGTCTCTTTTTCTCTACAATACAATATCTTCGTTCATTTATATATTCATTATTTTTTAAACAATGCATATATAATATCGTTTACAGAAACTGTACTCCTATTTTATATATAGGCTTTGTTTTTTTATCTATATATTTTTTATTAAACCTATATATAGTTGGGTGTACAATTTAGGAAATAATATATTTTGTAATTATAATAATATACAATGTTGATAAATAAAAGTAAAATTATACGTCCAACATCTCTCTTGGAATCTTCGAAGGCGAAAGTCATTGATGAAGACTTTAAGACTTGTAATATACTGCTCGATTCGACTTAGTAGACTCATTATATTTTCAATAACAGTATCAATCTCCATGCTATACCTCGTCAATTTTTTCGCTTGCATTATCAACTTAGTGTTAGTTTCTTCTTAAGTGGTGGTGGCAAGGGCCCGAAGTTCTGCCTCTGTACTAGACCGATATACAGTTGTTTGCTTCTTGGACTTCCACATAAGAGGAGAAGAACCAAGAAGAATGCAGTATCCACAATCCAGTGACAGAACGACGATCTGTCGGATCACTTGCCCAAGTAGAGTCCGAGTAAGCATAGAGCTGAAGCGGACTATCTCTAGCATAGAACAGAGCCCGAGATGATGTGCCCCTAAAGTATCTTAGTACACGAAGCAGATGTCCAAAATAAATCGAAGTAGAAGCACTCACAAGCTGACTCAAAATATGAATTGCATAAGCAATGTCCGACATGGTGACAGTGAGATAAACAAGACTGCCCACAATATGTCGATATCGGGAAGGATCTTCAAGAGGTATACCATCAGTAAGACGAAGCTGTAAATGAAGCTCCATAGGTGTGGCAGCCAATCGAGTATCAGTGATGCCCGAGCGATCAATAAGATTGTGGATGTACTTGGATTGGGAAGAGTACATGACTTCAATGCCTAAGAAATAGCTCAAAACTCCCAAATCAGACATATGAAATTCTTTACCAAGTTATTTTTTCACATGAGAAATATGTTCCTCGTCATCTCCTGTAATCAACATATAAAAGGAGTAAGGTACGGCCACGTAGAGAGAGATTAATGAATAGAGTAGGATCATGCTCACTAGGTGAGAAACCAATAGCCCATATCAGAGAAACAAGACGCTCAAACCAAGCACGAGGCGCCTGTTTGAGACCATACAAGGCACGACGAAGGCGACAAACATGCTCAGGGGGAGCCTCAACACCTGGGGTGACTGCATATAGACTTCTTCATGTAAATTACCATGAAGAAAAGCATTCTTAACATCCTTCTGAAAAATAGTCCAAGAACGAGTAGCAGCCACTGCAATCATAGTACGAACAATAGTCATGTGAGCAACAGGAGCAAAGTTTCATCATAATCCTGTCCCTGAGTCTGCTAAAAACCTCTAACAACAAGATGAGCTTTGTATCGCTCAATGGAACCATCAGACTTGGTCTTTATTTTGAACACCCACTTACATGTAATGGGTACAACATGTGACGGTAAGGAAACAAGATCCCAAGTGCCTGTATGATTTAGGGCAACCAACTCCTCAGACATAGCAAGTTGCCATTCTGGATGACATACAACTTCTTTATATGTGAATGGCTCATGAATAATAGCACTCACACGTGGAAACCCCATTTTGTTAGGAGGGACAATATTAGCACGATCTCGAAGATTATATATCTGTCCAACTTATGACTCATCAGAAATAGCATGAGACTTAGCAAAATTGTTAGTGTCATTACAGATGGGAACATCAGAATTGGCCGAAGAGGTGGGAGGTGGAATTGTTACAGAATCTTTGAAATGATGACTGTAGACATTTGTGATGGGTGGTTTGGAAGAAGTAGGATCAAGAAGTGTGACGGAAGGAGTAGGATCGGGAATGAGTGTAGCAGATGGAGTAGGATCGGGAATCAGTGTAGCAGATGGAGTTGATGGAGTACCATCATTAGTAGATAAAATAGGAGAAAGATAAAGAAATTATGTAGACTCGATGGGAGAATATGAGGTTTGAGTAGAGGAGTTATAAAAGAATGGACTGTTCTCAACAAATATCACATCATGAGAGATACGCATGTGCGAGAAAAAGAATCATAACAATGATAACCCTTATGTTTGGGATTATAACCCAGAAAAACACACTCCACAGACTGAGCAATCAACTTTGTTCGTTGAGGGGGTTGAAGGAGATCATAACACATACATCCAAAGACTCGTGGTGATCATACTTAGGAGGAGTATAAAAAAGAACTTCACCAGGATATTTACCAGAAAGTTTGGATAATGGTTGTCGGTTTACCTCCAAATAGTGAAATAATATGTTATTCTCCTTGTAATTTACCTCCAAATTTGATCAAATCTCCCAAGAACCGAACACATTAACTTTTGACATCTTGTCTTTTAATTAACTTTTACTCTCGAGCTATATAATATTATATTGCATTAATTACAATCAATAGAACAATTTATAAATTTTATAATTAAAAGATTATGCTTATTTGTAAAATGTTGTGTTAACATATTTAATTAACACTTTCATTTTCTAGAAGACTTTAGTAACTAAAATTATTATTCACATAGAGAATTTTATGTTGGTTATATTTTTGGACCTTATTCCCAACATAATTTCATATTATTTATTTTATACATCATTAGTTTAGAGTAGAGTGGACCTAAAATTAAATAATAAAACAATAAACTGGGAAATAATATAGCATGCATAATTATATTATAAGATTAGAATTGATCATTCGGAAAATAAAATTGATCTAAATAAACTTTTGAATTTTAATATTGATTCAATTACATTTCTGATTGGATCCATTTTTATTTATCTTATGTTTGTTTACCTTTTTTTGTCCTCATTAAAGTTATACATGTAATTAAATATACCTTATGATATAGTTGTTGGGCCCAAAAAATGATTGAGCTAGAAAAAACTAGGCCTAGGTCTAGTAAGGATGGTAACGATCCAAGATGGACGCACTCAAACGGGCTCTACGACCTCCAAGCAGTGAACTCAACTAGGCTCAGGCCCAACGCACTGGACCACGACCCAAAGGGACCTACCCAAAGGAGTTGCACGACCTTTAGATGATAACCTCAGCCGGTCCCCAAAGAGAGACGAACTGCAAGAAAGATCTAGCTCTTGAAGTACATGACCCAAAACTACGTATCACAACTGACCAACAAGGATCCTGCTAAAGACCTCCATGACCTACCCATCATCCAAAGGAAACACGACCTACTTCTCCTAACAAGGAACTACGGAACCAGCACGTACGACCTACCTGGAAGATCGGGAAGGCAAGTACCAGGACATACGTAACTCAGAAGACCGTTGAGGACTCGAACCCAATTCCTCCAAAGGAATCAGAACTACCTCTGGGTTCCTCACATCGCCTACTGGGGAAAGGTCAAACATATAAGGGCCCGAATGCAGATAATTCAGAGGTCCGTTGAGGGACCCTAGCCCAACAACATTCAAAAAGGACGCAACCGCCAACCTCCAGTAACCACTTCCGAAGAAATAGGAACTACCACGGAGTTTATCACACAACCCACTGGGGAGAGGTTAAACAAATAAGGGTCCAACCGCAGATAATTTGGAGGTCTTTTGAGGGACCCTAGCTGAACAACCTCCGAAAAGAATGCAGATGTCAACCTCTAGCCACGACCTCTGAGAAAATCGAAACTACCCCCTGACTTGTCTAGTATTGTAACGACTCCTCTTGAACTATAAAAAGGGAGCCGGTAGGTCATTTTTAGCACATTTTTTACCCCTATTATATTGATATTCTTCTAATTCACGATTCACACTTCAATTTTCTTAGTATAATTGCATTATTTTATTGTTCTTTAGCTATTTTTATCCTATGTTTTATAATTTCCAAGGGTCTCTATCTTATCACAAAGTGAACCTCAACATTTGGCACCCACCGTAGGGCTCTTGGAACAAAAAATCTTATTTATTTTGCAGGAAATGGCTGAAGAACAATCACCAACAAGGAGTACGGAGGTGGGAAACTCGTTCGCAAGGAGGGAAGAAACAGCTGAAGAGAGGAGGAAGGCTGCAGGACCTTGTCCAAAAGACGGACCTGACCAGGATCTCGTTGAGCTTCCCGCCTCCGCATCCGTCTTCAATGGTGGATCCAAACATAGCACATATGATGAACTAGATGAAGGCGGCACATCAGGAACTAGCCAAGATGAACCAGCAAATGGAATTGATGACCATGACGAACCGTGCACTACAGGAGGAGAACCAACGCTTAAAGGCCATGGGACCCCAAACAGGGCCACGACCACGACCTTGGATCACTGACCCGGAAAGCTGCACACGACCACCCCCAGGAACCTCAACTTCAATGTAAACTGCCACAACCAGTATCCCTCGCCGAATACCGGAGCAAGGCCTGGGGCTGGCATTGAAGACGCTTCAATGATCACGACGATGGCAATGAGCTTGATTGAGGGAAAGATCGAGAGTTAGATGAACTACTTTGAGTCCTTGCTGGCCCGAATCCCAGGAGTGTCTTCCCTAGAAAAGAACATCACGCGGGAGAGTTATGCGGACTCCCCCTTTACTCCTGACATAGCCAACATCGAGATCCCGGATAGTTTCATTCCACCGAACTTCATCCCTTATGAAGGGACCTCAAATCCAGATAACCACATTGCCATCTACAAACAGAAGATGTTTACGATGTCAATACATGTCGATACAAAGGAAGCTTGCATGTGCAATAACTTTGGGTCCAGTCTGACAGGACCTGCCTTGGAATGGTTCGTGAGTCTCCCTCGTGGATCTATATCCATATTTGTGGAATTACACAAACTTTCTCGACGCCAGTAAGCTAGTAGTCGGAAGCTGGAGAAGCATCCGAACGAGCTCTATGCCATCATCTAGAAGCCGAGAGAAATCTTGTGCTCGTACGTAGGATGCTTCAACAAGGAATTGGTCAACATCCCGAGCTTCCCACAATCCACGGTAGTCGGGGCCTTCTGAAAAGACTTGGATGTGGAGTCCGACCTATACAAGGAGCTAACACTATACTCTTGCCAAACGTTGGATGATGCATTGAACAAAAATGAGGCTTGCATCCAATGGGAGGATGATGATCCATATAGGATGGTCAGGAGGAACGCTCTCAAAATTGAAGGTCGCGATGGAAGGGAAGACTAACACGATCATCGAGATTGACGAGGCAATAAGGATTGACCCTCGAGATAGTTACAAATAAACATACCCAAAACTTTTCTTTTTATTCAATCAATTCAATTTGTTTATTCAAAAACACCAAAGTAACTTGAGTGTCAGAGGGGCAATGCCAAGTGCATCGCCCGCAATCACGACATACTTTGGGTGCAGTAAGCATACAGCAATGCAGTGAAAAACCACCCAAACACATCCAACCAAGAATCATGCCACGACATGGGCAGGAAAATCACTTACCCGCCTCTATACCAGGTCAAAACATGACCTTAACACGTCGGGACCACATGGTCTCGGAGCACTTTAGACGAACAAACAATCAGAGCCCCCGCATAAGTTTGGCTGCCATAAAGCTCCCATCTCGTAGTTCTAGGACCACGACTCGAGCCTACAAGATAACTCCACGAAGTTACTTTCATTCCCGTGTAGGAGTCCGCAAGCTGGCCCCTACACCTGTCGAACTCACCCACGGGGAGATTGGCCTTTCATAGGAATAAGGATCTCATGAGGACCACTCTAGGGCTCCCGATGCCTCCTTACAAGGAGCTCGGAACTTCCGCACTTGCATTGTGACAGGCTCAATCCTTAAAATTGTTCGACCTTGGGGTCTCCCTAGAGATCAACCCCAAGCCCAAAGGGGCTATTGTTGGGCCAACAAATGATTGGGCTAGAAAAAACTAGGCCCAAATACAGTTAGGATGACAACGGCCCAAGAGGACACACTCAAACGGGTTCTACGACCTCCAAGCAGTGAACTCAACCAGGCCGAGACCTAGACCCAACGCACTGGACCTCGACCCAAAGAGACTTACCCAAATGAGCTACACGACCTTCAGATGACCCCAAAGGGAGACGAACTACCAGAAAGGTCCAGCTCCCGAAGTAGACAACCGAAAACTACGAATCACAACCTACCAGCAAGGGTCCTGCTAAAGACCTCCACGACCTACCTACAATCCAAAGGAAACACGACCTACTCCTCCTAGCAAGAAACTACAAAACCAACACGTACGACCTACCTGGAAGATTGGGAAGGCAAGTATAGGGCTATACGTAACTCGGAAGACCGTTGAGGACTCAAACCCAACTGCCCCTAAAGGAATCGAAACTACCCCCAGGTTCCTCGCATCGCCTACTGGGTAGATGTCAAATAGATAAGGGTCCGGATGCAGATAATTCAGAGTTCTTGAGGGACCCTAGGCCAACAACCTCCGAAAAGGACGCAACCGCCAGCCTCCAGTAATCATTTTTGAAGAAATAGGAACAAATAAGGGTCCAGCCGCAGATAATTCGAAGGCCCGCTGAGAGACCCTAGCTAAACAACTTCCGAAAAGAACGCAGATGTCATCCTCTAGCCACGACCTCCGAGAACATTAGAACTATCCCCTGAATTCTATAATGTTGTAACGACTCATCTTGAACTATAAAAGGGGAGCCAGTAGGTCCTTTTTAACACATTATTCACCCTATTACACTGATATTCTTCAAATTCACGATTCACACTTCAATTTTCATAGTAAAATTGCATTATTTTATTGTTCTTCAGCTATTTTTCTCCTATTTTTTTACAAGTTACAACTTTCAAGGATCCCTATCTTATCACAAATCGAACCTCAACATTTGACGCCACCGTACAAATAAATGTATAGGTATAAGTTTTCTAACGTACAAAAAAATTAATATATATATTTTTCCAATACTTTTTTATTTATTATATTAATAAAAAAAATTATTTAATCTTCACTATAATGTTTATTTTATTTTCTTATTTTATCAAGAATAACTTATAAAAATTTAAAACTATATAAAATATTACTTTATATATTTATATGTATCGAATAAATTATATTGGTTTTATAAATACCATATTTATTATTGTTAAATTTAATGGGTGTGTTTTGGGGAAAACAATTTTCGAAAGCGTTATACCTTTTTATATACTAGAATTTCATCCATGCGTAGAACGAATATATGGATTTATACTATATCTTATCAATAAAAATTCTGCTGTTGTGAATATAGTAAAAACATAATTTTCTTTTGATGTTGTAACATTTATTTTTTTTCTACATTTCTATATTATTTATATTTTATGATTAATTTTGATGCAAAAGGTATGTTTTTCTACCTTAAAGTGTGCGTAACACTTTCACCCATAAGACGGTAAGACCCCTACACACATTAATTAATATGATTTCGTGTTCTTACTTTGGATCAAATTTGATAATTAAAAAAATATAAATTATTTTGTATGAAATATTGAAGATCTAATCTCTTGAAATCACTTTTTAAATATTGAGAATCTATACTCCCTTAGTCCCACTTAAGATGTCCTGTTTGTTTTTAGCACAATCACCAATATTTGTAAGCATGGTGGAAATAATATTTTATTGATGAGTGTGAAAAAAGTTTAACATTTTAAGAAATGTGACAAATATATGAAATATACCAAAAAGAAAAATGAGACATCTTAAGCGGGATGGATGAAGTAATATATTATTTGAATGTTTATGAAAATTGAGTCACCAATTTTAATTATCACAAAATAAATTTGCATATTAATTAAAGTATAATTATATAAATATATGAAATAACTATAAAAAATATTTGAAAGTTGTAGTCATTTTCTCATTCAATAAGAACCAATCTTTGGATTCCCATGTGATGTCTTCAGCAGATGGAGGGATGTAGTGTTTAACTCTTTACAAAGATTTCGTCGCAAATTGCCAAAAATTACTCAATTTTTTTGATTCATTTTTTAACTTCATATCCTTTTATTCTTTGCTATTACTCTATTACTCAACATTGTCTTTTATACCCACATTTATTTTACAGTTTCATTCTCTTGTTACATGTTTATTTCAAAATAGGTGGACTCAACCATTCTTGACTTGTTGATGATACTTGGGCATAGATTTTGATGACTGCTTGTCTTATTATTTTAAGCAGTTTAAATTTTGCATTCTTGTGTGGATATGCAAGTGTAGAAGACTGACGTGGCTTCCTACTTCTAATATAGTAATTCCCAATCTTTTCATGTTCCCAAGATATGAGGGCGGCAATCTCCAACCCGACACGAACCCAACACGAAGAAAATGGGTTGTGTTAACTTATTTAATTTTTGGGTCAGTTTCGGGTCAACCCGTCCAACTCATTTAATTTTCGGGTCGGGTTCGGGTCAATCTCGAGTTGACCCGCGAACCCATTTGACCCACCAATAATATTAATTATTATTATTATTATTTATGAAATATAATTACATAAAAATTTAATAAATAAAATGTAGCCTAAAACCAAAAATTTTAAATAGTTAACACAATTTTTTAATTTTTAAAATAATTAACATAATTTATTAATTTTCAAATTTTAAACAGGTCATTTCGGGTCGACCCGAAAATAAACAGGTCGGGTTCGGGTTGAGATTTTTGACCTGCAAAAATATACGTTTCGGGTTGACGTGTCACTTATTATTATCAGGTCACAAACCGACCCGCCAACCCGAATCCGACCCATTTGTCACCCCTATGAAGACATACTTTTCTATGTCAATAAATTTGTCATGATAACTTGCTTCATTCCATTCTATTGAGGTCACTTCTTCTCCCCTCTAAGACTCGTCCGAAACGTTCTAGAATGCGGTATAGCGGAACGGAAGATCCCGAAAGGATGTGGAAACTTCCGGAATATTATGGAACATTGGAGAAGGATGCGGAACATGGCAGAAGGCCATAGAACCTTCCGGAGCGGAATAGAAGGGTATAGAACCTAATGGAAGGAAGGAGAAAGCAATAGAAGCTTATATAAATTTGTAGAACTTGTACTATTGTACTACACTCTCTAGAAGGGTCCATCAACTAGTATAAATAGGACCCTTCCCCCTCATTTCTAACTATCAAGTTGTAATCAAGCATTCCAAGTAATACAAAGGCATTCTCCAAGAAAGCTCTCTATGATTTCTAACTTCTCTCTCTAGCAAGTTCAAAGGCAAGGCTGCTTAGGACCGGGTCCTAAGGCGGCACGACATCGGTGTTTACGAGTTCTAAGAACCAGACAAAAATAACAAGTAGATGGTGGTCTAGAATTGAGTCACTAATACAGTGCATCAATGGTATGAACAAACACATCAGGCATCGACAAAAAATTACTTAGTTTTGCACATCATCGACAAAAACTTCTTACTTATGCATATCGCAGCATGCATCTAAATAAAACTACCTTTGGTAGATGACTGTTGCACCTCGAATGAATCTTCTTCAGTCAATTCTCCTTTAATTTGTTCCGCCTTAAGAGTTACAGATTCTTTATAAATGGGTGGGATGTCTGCTATAAACATGTTTCTCTCCATTGTTAAATTTTCAACTTCTTGACTGGCTTTGCCCAACTTTCGTGGATGATTCTATTTGAGATTGAACAGATAGGTGTTCATGCACAGGCTAGTGGTACAAGACTGGAACTCCAAGATGGCGATTTCAACAATCTTGATGTCGGTTATGAAGATTTCAACTATGTCGATTTCGACCTTGTTGCACAGGCTGATGGAGTCGTTAGCTATAAACTTAATTCATAAATTCAAATTACTATTTATCTTCTACTTTCCCATTTATATAGCGCTATTTTCAAAACTCCCAAAAAGTTGTTTTCAAATTCAAATCTCAGTTTGTTGGAGTCGTTAGCTATAAACTTAATTCATAAAT
>JAPKLW010000001.1:721028-758803 GCA_026898455.1 Plectranthus barbatus
TTGTTTTCAAATTCAAATCTCGGTTTGTTGGAGTCGTTAGCTATAAACTTAATTCATTATGAGGGCTATGTTGTACTGACATTGAGAAGTCAGTATGAGGGCTAAGTTGTACTGACCTTTGAAAGTCAGTATAAGAGCCTCTACCTTTAAAGCTTGAGCTATTCGAAAGATATCAAAGCTCAGTCAGACTAAGACATTCATATATGCCCAAGTGCAAGTCAGTACGAGGTTATCCAAACTTGGATCCCTCGGGCTGAAAATTAGTCTGACATAAAGTTAGTGTATAGTACACTGACGCAGCAGAGCAGAGCAGAAAGGAGACCTAAGGCATGGGCTACGATCGGACAATATAACCCATGAGTCTAACGTCTGGATTTCTAACGGATAGAAATTTAAAATGCCAAAGGACCTCCTCTATATAAAGGCCTGCCCTTCAACCTTAAACGGTTACGAAATCTGAAAGTCTTCACACGACAAGGGCATTCTGCTAGGCCATCTCTCTGCTAAAGTCTCTGAGTCTTTGTGTTTTCTAATACGAGACTTGAGTCTCCGACTCAAGTTATACACCGTGCTAACTTCTCCTAGCACGAGGCTGAAGCTTTCAACCTGAAGCTCTTCTTTGGTGAATATATCTTTCTGAGATATCTTCATAGCAGTCAGTTGCCTAGTCTAGGTATCTGATTTTCACGGGCGTATGCCAACCACCTGAGTTCTGGGAAGAACAGTAAACATCTAACCAACGGGAAGAAGGCTGCAGGTTGTCGTCCTCACTTTAACCTGAAGATTGATCTGCAAGGAGTTCCTAGGCGAGTGCCACAGCTAACCGACAGACGGAGGTACCGACGGACTGTGTATAGATCGTAAGGAGGCTTCTATCTACTTAGTGAATTATCCAGACCTTGGGACTGAAGAGTGGATTTAGGATTTTAATATCCGAACCACTACAATCTTGTGTATTCTTTACTGTTTTATTTTACTCCTGCTCTGTTTTTCTGTTTCACAAACTGAATTTTGAAACATTCAATACTTGTCCAAGTATTGAAGTGTATATGCTGTGAAACTGACTTAACCAGAACAGACCTAAGCTTAAGTCTTCTACACACAAAACTGAGTCTACTCTGTTATCCGAACCAGTGCAACTGTCTTTATTTACTTCTGCTGCATATTGAATACCTTCCGCTGCACAGTTTTGCACTCTGATTTCGGGACCAACAAGTGGTATCACGTGCCAAGGTTCTTACAAACTAAGGTTTTGTTGAGTCATTTAGGACCAGATCTCTGTTTTTCTGCACTTGGTTTCTGTTTGTGTGTTTCAAGCTTAAGTACGCAGAGATGACACATATTTCAAAGCTTCCAAAGTATTCATAAAAAAATTTGAGATATGGAAGAAGAGCTCGTTGATTATGCTGAAGAACGTCCACCTAGAGATGGCAGAGGTTCTATCTACCGGACCACTGAAGATCACAAAAGTGAATACTCAGCTCGGAGGAGCAGAAGGTCAGAAGATAGTGGAGAAGCCTTATGCAGAGTGGACAAACGACGACAGAGTTCGCTTTCAGCTGGATTCAGTGACCATGGAGCTCATCTTACAATCTCTATTGGAGCCACTAATTGTTGAAGCTCTTGAGCATGGCAACTCATTTGATGAAAAGGGAGAATACCATAACCAACAAGAAAAAACAGCTCAGAAATGATGGGTTGAGACCAAAGCCATCAGGCAGGCTAAGTAAACCAGATTTCTCTGTAAGAGAATAATGTGTCGATGCATGAAGCTCAATCTCAGGATAATGAATAAATGCACAATAGAACATTGTACTCCCTCTGTGCCTCACTATTATTCCCCTAAGGAAATACACAAACCAATGTAATGTTGTTTAAGTGATAAAATAATGTATTAAAAAAAATTAGTGGAGTAAAAAAGTGCAAATTTACCAAAAGGGTAAGGAAGTGTTAAAAAAGGAAATGAAAAAGCAAATTTGGTGGGAATTGAAATCTTCAAAAACAGAATTTCCCACACAATTGCAAGTCTGTTCAGATTCTATAAATAGACATCAAATTCAGATTTTACACAATTGCAAACACATTTACAACAGCCACTTCAAGTGTAGAAAAACAGATTACAAATGGGGGCCAAAAAGGATGTTTCAGATTCTTTGAAGGAGGAAATAATGCAGTTCCTCCTTGGTAACTGCATTAATGGACAACCAATAAGAGGGAAGATGACTGAGGCTGCAACAAAGTTCAATTGCTGCCGGAAGATAATCTCAAGGCTGCAACAAAGTTCAATTGCTGCCGGAAGACAATCTCAAGGCTCAGGGAATCTGCAAAACAACAAAGAGAAAGGGGTGAAGTCATACATGTTGGTGGAAATAGATTCAAAAGAGTCAAAGAGGTAAAACATGAGGTAAACATTCAACAAATTTCATAAGTTCCATATAAAAAAATAGGGACAATTAGAGCTCTAGCAGACAGCATAAATGTTCCTAAATCTATAGTGGGAAGATGGGCTAAATCACATCTGATCAGAGCACACACTAACACAATAAAACCAGCTTTTACAGCTCCAAACAAGTTGTCTAGGTTGAGTTTCAGTTTGCAAGCTATAGAGTATGTGCAAGATTTGAACATCCTATGATTCAAGCCTATGGAGAATGTGATACATATTGATGAGAAATGGTTTTACCAAACCAAAACTACACACAGATACTACCTCACAGAACATGAAGAAGAAAAGCATAAAACATGCAAAAGCAAAAAGTTCATCCCAAAAGTTATATTTATGTGTGATGTGTGTCGCCCCGTATTTTCAGAGCAAGGGAATGTCATTTTTTATGGTAAAATGGGCATTTGGCCATTCACTGAAGAAGTTGTAGCTAAAAGGAATAGCAAAAAGAGGGTTGCGGGGACTTTGGAGACAAAACCAATGGAATCAATCACCAAGCAAGTGATTAAAGATTGCCTGATCAATCAGGTAAAAAGTTTAGATTTCTTTAAGTGTGATGCATGTAAGAATGAACTAATGTTGGTAGAACTACTGTGAAATGCAACGGCAAGGAATGCAAATGCATGTTTTATTGATTATTGTTGATTAATGTTGCTATAATAGTGATTCGTTATTGTAATGTTGCTGAATTTCCAGATTGTACCATTTATTAAAGCAAAGTGGCCTACATGTTTAAGTAAAAACATCTACATTCAGAAAGATAATGCAAGGCCACACATTGTAAATTCAGATCCTGATTTTCAAGCAGTTGCGAATGAAGATGGATTTAAGATATCATTAGTGCAACAACCACCAAACAGTCCAGATTGTAATGTTAATGATTTAGGGTTTTTCAGAGCAATACAAAGTCTGCAACATCAACATCAATGCAAGGATGCAAAGGATTTAGTTAATGCAATGGTGAATAGCTTCAACAGTCTAGAACCAATGACACTAAACAAGGTTTTTTTATCCCTACAATGTTGTTTACAGGAGATCATGAAAGTTAAGGGATGCAACTCCTACAAGCTACCACATATGAGGAAGAATGCATTACTACTTCAGGATGAGTTGCCTAAGGATTTAGAAATTCCAAAGGAGTTGGTTAAGGACAACATTCAACACTTAATACAGGAAGGGTATATAATTGGATTAGAGAGTCTGATCGATAATTTAGGAGATGTGATACCATAAATGGGGTTGTATGCCCTTTTTTGTAAAGCTTAAAGATGAATGTGATTTTTGTAAGTTAACATGTGATTTTTGGAATGCATTCATGAAAAAAAAGGTTTTAAGTATAAACAGCATTATTCTATAGCATGCGAACCAAACAATTTGATGAAACCACTTCAAAGCTGGTAAAATTAAACATTTCAAAACATTTTATCACCAATATGTTCCATATATTCATAGTGTGTGCATATAAATGTCTTAATCATCTCAGATCATTAGCTCATTAATCCCATTACAGATAAACAGATCCAACAACCATTTAACAGCAATCAAACAGAGCCAATAGAGCCATCCAAACCAACAACCATTTAACATGCAAACCAACAGCCAACAACCAATAGCCATCAAACATGCAAACCAACAGTCAAACCAACCGAACCAACAGACGCAACAACCAACAGCCAAACCAACATAACCAACAACCAACAGCCATCGAACATAACAAAACCAACAGAGCCGAGCATGCAAACCACAACCATCAAAGAAATCAAACAGAGCCGAGAATGCGAAATAGAAAGAACCAAATGAGAGAAATCATCGGATATTAGCGAAATATATTTCCCAAAACATGCGAACCACAGCCTCCAACTCCTCCCTCGGACACCCTCCCTCAAACATGTCTTCAATTGCCGGCCTAGCCCTCTCCGATTTGTAAGGACCGCTAAGACACCCTCTCTTAGTTGAAGCAAAGTTATCGGCCATCCACGCCTCCAAGCCACCGGCAGCAACGACCCCCTCAACATATGAAACCGACGGTGAGAACGAGTTGTCGGCCATCCACGACTCTGTGACACCGGCGGTGAGTAGGGACGGATGCGAAAGAGGGGGATATTTAGAGAAGGACATAATAGAGCAAGGACTCAAGGAGCCGTCGGTAAAAAGGACGTCATATGCACGGTTGACTGGCGGCGGGGGCAACAACAATTCAACGGCCGGAGGGGAAGCAGAGCATAAAAATCGACGGTGTAGGGGACGTTTCCTGCACGGCCGACTAGCGGCGGGGGCAACAACACTTCATCGGACGAAGGGGAAGCATGGGGTGCAACAAGATCGCAGTCATCATCGCGGATCGGTGAATATGTAGTGGGCTTCATCATCGCGGTCAGAGGGGCGGTGGCAAAGAGAAGGTCCAACGATTAAGAGTCGGAGGAATAAGGGCGGCGAAGGTTTGAGAGGAGTCGATTTAGGGTTCGTATCATAGAATGGGGGAGAAAGGGGAATGTGGGGGTAATAAGCGGCGGGGGTAGATAGGTCTTTTTTTTAGGGCTCCAGGGGCTTCAAAGTAATTTCGTGTTTATTTATTTATTTTTAAAGATTAAAAAAATGTTTAATTTTTTACCAAACATAGTAAGGGGACTAATAGTGTGGGACAGACAAAAACGAAAAGTGGGATTAATAGTGTGGGACGGAGGGAGTACCAATTACAAGGGATACAGGCAGTGAAACATCAAGCAGTTTCTCACACATCCTCCACTACTTTTTAATAATAGACTCATCTGGACTGTATCCTAAGATTCCCAGTTTTGTAAAAGCATATTTGCTCTTTTCAAACAAACACCAAGTATCTGCAAGAATACCACAGACCAGCCAAAGTAAATTTATATAACTTAGTAATATATACATTATTATGTATGGTTAAGGACCCAATAATTAGTTTGTATAAGTTTCATCTTCACATAATAATATTACTGAAGTGCTGAACAATCTTTTTATCTAATAAACACAATCGAACGATAAAAAAATAATTAAAAAAAATAGCAGTAGAAATATAGAAATAAATTGACAAATTTAGGCATTTCTTTTCACTAAAAACAACTAATCAGTTTTACAATGAAATACACAAGTCAAAGAAATGACAGCAAAATGGGAGCAAAAACTTGGCAGAAATCATGACAGCAGTGGTCTCTCGTCTCATCACCTGCACTGAGAAACCAACAATTATCACCAAAAAAATCTCCAACTTAAGAACCATAATCGGTTCTCTTGCTTCAGGGATGGATGGATGAGCAAACAAGTTTTCGAATGATGATTTTGCATGAAACTGCATGTTGTTTGAATTGAAGCTTCCTTGTTGGCTAATGCGAGAGAGGTTAAAAAGTATACAAGATAACATAATGAAGAAGAAGAAGAGACGGGTAACATACCAGTCGGTGGAAGATGATTACAGTGTCTTTATCCAGAATGAATTGCACTTGCATTTTTTTCCAATGCAAATGAGTATCATGTATGTGTAGCACCTGACATTTCAGAAAGGCGTTTGACACCTATCTGCAATTCCTTGAGAAGAGAAACAGCTCCACTAAAATACATACAGATACATCTATACACCCTTCAGGCATCACTTCCAAGTTCCAACTCATTACTGAATATAAAGGACTACCACACTAGTCCTCCCAAAGGTAAACCTGATTCAGCAACTTATTTTACTAGGACTCGGACTAAAAGCAAGTTCGTTTGGGGACACTATGATTGAACCTGCAAACATGAAATATGACATTGTGAGTGCCAGAATATATGCAAGGCAAAAATATAATCTCTCAGAGCGGATACTGGTGAATGGAAATTTTACCTGATGATGCTATCCAAATTCCTAATCCTTTGATCAAAGTTATCAGGGCAAACTTGTTGTGAATTGAGGGACAGTCCACTGTAGACAAGCCCTGCAATGCAACTATGGAGAGGAAATGCACCGACACTTCAAAAAACTTAAAATGATCCAAAAGCCCTTTGTCAACCAAACTAAAATAAATTCTTCTGTGACACACTTCATTGAGCACCAGTGGTTATCAGTATCATCAATCCAGCTTGAAAAAGTGAAGGCCTTTATTATCATCCTTAAGCATGCATTAAAGAATTAGAAAGGCATTGCAAACTCAAATATAACTATACAAATTTACAAGGGTTACATTCTAATTGAACTACTGATGCACTGCACATTATTTTTTGAGGAAAGACCCAAAATTGGAATGATATTTTACAAGCAGTTTAACGACCGATGGCTTCCATCGCAATTCGCACTAGCTGCAGTAAACCCTCAACATCTTGGAAGTTATAATCAAGCGCCTTTCTCAGTAAATGGATACCCTCTCGGTGGGAGGTTTCACCAAGTTTTGAAGTAGTAGCTGTGAAAGCGAGTCTTGATTTTCTTGAGGCTTCCATTGCAGAGGCTACATCCTGTGCCTACAGAAAGTAACAGAGTAAAAATCTAACACATGCAACATAATGGACTGATTGTTGTTATAGATCTCAAAATTTTAAGGCAATTTTCGATATCTTATCATTTAGGTGGATGAAAAACTTTGAAGGTCTATCCAGATTCTACGAGATGTTGAGTATCTAGTCATATACTTACAAAGTTTAGAACACGCATAAGACCAGAACGGTTCCGCGAAGTGACAATTTGGCTTCCAGAAACTTGAGGAGAGCCTACAACTTTGGCCAAGGCACCCTTGTCTGCTGTTGCTTGGTGGGTCAAGTTGTCAACATCAGAGGCAGAAGAGGAAGGAGATTCACCTGAAAAATGATTATTGAAAAATTTTATGAACTTAAGTTGTTGCACATTATCAAGATCAATTGGTCACATGAAATCATTACTAATGCAGTCAAAAGTTTTTCTAATTGATTCACTTCGTGACAGCTCAATTGATAAACATTACACCATATCAATCAATGGAAAATCACAGTTTAATTCTTAAGTCGAACAGTTCAGCTGCTTTGCAACTGATAAACATTACAAGGCGACGTAGCATTACTAAATTTTAGATCTATCACAATTTTTTTATGATGCTTGAACAAGTTATAGCCTAGCCCTGTCATAAGCAAAAGTTAAACCCCCTTCATAGAATTACTTGATAACAGTAGATGAACCTGCAGCAGCTGTGACTGATTCCATTCTAAATCAAATTATAAAGAATGCTGCATCTAAAATTTACCAGGTGCAACAATTTGTAGAGCGCTTTGCAACTCATTCCGGTCCCTACTTGCACTGCTATGTGATGAATAAACCACTCGCATGTAAGCCACCTCCACACATTTGTAGGCCAAAGCAGCAGAAGCCATGTCTTTTGACTTTTCATATTCATGGGCACAAAACCTGCACAAAATTACTTCTCAACAAAAAGAAATGATATTCGAGTCGATCCATGTCTACTTAAGTGCTAACCACCACTAGACAATGGAAAGTACATATGCCATGAACCAACTAGTATAAAAATAAGCGTTTAATTTGACTTTGCCAAGAAGAAAGATATGCGAAAACTGGTTATATCCACTGCCTAAAGATTCAGCGAGAAAGCATATGAACATGCAGTTCTAAGGTGGATTAGAGATGAAGATCATGATAACTTACTCGCAGAGTTTTGCAGTGCTGCTATATATAAGAATTGAATGCATCAATTCATTGTTCTTGGTAGCTTCACTACTTCCAGATTCCAGCAAAGAGGCTCCATGGAGAAACTTGAGGGCAGCTTCAAAGTAAAGCCCATTACTCCCGTTGGACCCAGAATTCTACAAAACAGAATTTGGTTGTGAGAATTTGGGAAAACGCAAAATATCTTGAACACCAAAAAAATATAAATCAACCTTAAGACGATCGGCCATGTGTTTGAGGTCCTTCGCCTCTTTTATAATGTTATTAGCAGCATGACTGGTTGAATCCCTTCGAACAGGACTTGCAGTGTCAGCATCTCGAACTTTATGAGAATTTGGGGTCGGATGCCTCGTAGGTTGACCATTTGAGCTCTCAGATTTTTTTCTCTGATTTGATATCTTTAGTGCATCACCATTATCAGATGCCTCAACAGCAAGACTTTTCGAAGTATTTTCCTTCTGAGTTCCAGAAACAGGAGTAGTGTCAGTTTGTATTCTAGCTAACGGTGGAAGGGAGTGTGATTTCCCATTCCCACGGACTTCTGTCTGGTTGATTTTCTTGGGTAATTTCTCATTTTCATGCTCTTGTAGAGGATCACACTTCTTATCATGGCTTCTGATAGCATCCTGTCCATCATTGCCAAATTTCTTTTGGTTTGGTCCTTTACCGCTCTCATTCGATGTTCCCCCAGCAGTGTCTTTCTTGGTAATAAACTTCTCAGTTTTATTAGGAGTGCTGGATTTCTCATCAAACTTGTTTTTTCTACTCTTTGACTTCTCCTCATGCAAGTGTGCGAGATCCGAAGCATCATTTCTTGAATCAGAAGCCTTGGTTTTAATCTTGTCCAAGTCAGATCCAGAAGCACGAACCTTGTCTTTAGAATGTGAAGATCCTTTTCCAGGTTTCTTTGAGTGAACTCCATTCTGAGATTGGTCATTATTTGTTTTTGTTTCAGCTTTGGATTGCTCAGTCGAATGTTTTTTACTAGCATACTGATTGCTTTGACATAGCTTATCATTGTAGACATCATTGACATGACCATTGATGGTAAGAGCGGCATCTATTTTATCCGATTCTGCTCGGTTGTTACCTCTATCATCACCACCTGAAAGCCCTCCTGGATTAACAGCGGTATTATCATGAAAATCATTCCGTCCATCAAGGGCCCTCCTCGCAGATGTGACCTTGTCAGTATTAGGAAATCTCAGAGGGGATGAAGAAACTGATTCAACGGGAGAACCTTTAACTTCCTGGCCATTAGTTTTGGTTCTATGAGAGCCAGATACCTTGGAAGAGCTTGAGTTGGCAGCAACTGATGGGTGTACAGAACCCATTTCACTTTTCAAATAATCCACGGCATGAGTGTTGTTCACAGATGGGCCATCGTGCTGGTGCTTCGTACTTCTGCTTTTCCTGTCAGATCCTACACTGGCCTTGCTTCCACTCATAGTTTTTTCTCCAGACTTGGAAAGTCTAGCTTTCTTTTCTTTCCGATGTTCACTTTCATGCAATTCCTCAACAAAATCACCAGTGTGCAGGTAATCTTGCCCTGAATTAGAAATGGGCTCAGAGTGAATCCTAGATCCATGATGTTCTTTTGCTCTTCTCTTTCTAGAATCGTCATCATCACATTTTCCAGAAAATAGCAAACCATCTCCTGAAGGTGATGGAACATGCATTTCTGCATTCATAATAATATCCTTATGGTTATTGTACTTGTCTCGATCATTACCAGATGTAGTATTTGACAAACTGGAAGAGCGGCGGCCCACTTTTGAAGAAGCCCCACCATTGTCCGAAGTCCAATTTTCATCATCAATATGTAATTCCTCGCTCTTAATTCTTTTAGAAGGTCTAGAGCTCTCCATATCAGAATCTCGCTTGCTCTTTATCTTCACATTCATACCTATGCATGTTCATTTGAAGATAAACAATTAGAAAGTTGGGAAAAAGAAGCTCAAGGTCAAACATATGACTCAAATGTGCAGTTCAGCACAAAGAAGTGCAAAGTGCATAATTATACCTTTATCAGAAGAGCTTATGTGTGATACTTTTTCTGCTTTAGCATCATTGCACTTCTCAAATGCCATATTTGCGTGTTGCATATGCTGTCCGGATGCATCAACAGAAGGTGAGTTATTTATGCTGTTCGATTTACTTACTTTCATCCCAAGGTTCTTTTTTCTTGAGTTCGATGAGTGGGAGGAACCATCTATATCCAATGAATTTGCAGTCAGTGAAGACCCATGTTTCTTCTTCCCACTGATTATTGCATTTGGGACTGCAGCATCTTGCTGGTCTTGAGGCACGTGCCTAGAATCAGCTGAAGTGATCCCCACTGAAGCCAAGATGGAGTTATATGGCCGAATATCCTGACCCTCATGAGGAGGGATATTTACTGAAGCAACAGGTTGGTAAAGGGCCCTTAAAGCATTAGTTGTCTCCTCCTCTGCGATGCTACAACGGTTCATCCCAGGCCTGTAGGAATTGAGAAGGTGAGGTTTCTACATTGAAGAACTTCCATGCATGCGCAGTGAGACTTAGCTTGCCAAAATAACAGCAATTGACCATCAAAAATAAGTTTAGATCACCTATAACATATATAGGAAGAAAACATAACCCTTCCACAACATCAGTCACATAAATATCAAATGAATGCATATTAAATGATAGAACTTACAGCCACGTAAGCATCCTACAAAGCCATTTATGAGGAAGACTTTTAGGATTAGTACCAAGTGGAAGCAATCTCCATTTTTTACACTTATCGCATAAAACCCAATCTTCTTGGACCAGAGGAATCATTCCTGTGGGAGCTTCAGAACTCGGACCATTTTCAAGTGGAGGAACTGAACGAGGAGCAGGCTTAGCGTATTTCTCTTGTGTTTTCTCGGAACTTCTGCTTGTATGTTTTTCTCTAGACATGTTAAGATCTTTGCTTAGGTTTACTTTTCCAATAAGATGAGGATCTTTTAATCTTGCTGAGGCTGTCAACTCCCCAGAAACTGATTCATTGTCATCATCTTCTATGTCCCCAAAAAAGTCCTTATACCGGTCCCCTGGTTTCTCATTCTCCTTCTGGAATTCAAGTGTACCATTTCTATTCTTCCCACTTTTAGGAGCCAGAGAAGACTCAACCATCAACTCGCCTTTTGCCATGTATGCACCTTCAGAAACTTTATTTTGAGTTTCCTTTTGTTTCCTCTTGCCCCCAGTAGATGATTTCTCAAGTGATGATTCCAGAACTTCCAAATTAACTGATCCTCCTTTCTGAGAGACTAATTGTTTGGAGGGTTCAGTTGGTTCAGCAGCACTGAAAGCTTTTATTCCCTTCGAGGCATTAGACTCTGACTGGTCCAAACCATGAGGCTTTTCTGCCTTACGCATGTCCTCCTGACGGAAAGATGCAGTAGCACTGACAATATTTCCTTCTTTAGATTCAGAAGCCTTACCTGATGAAGCAGACCTCCCACCCAACTTCTCTTGAGCAGGTGTATAGTCCAGGTGTTCCTTCTCAGCGGAAGGAGGAAAGGTTTCTTGCTTGATCCCATCTTTCATAGCAATTGTTGTAGGTGACATGTCTTTTGACGGCTGAGAACTTGATAAAAGTGGAAGTTTTAAAGCATTCGAGACAAGCTCCTCATACCCATACATATCATGATCATTTTCTTTTTCCTTCTTCAAGGGAGAAACATTATTTTTCTGATATGATGATTCTGTGAAGAAATCTTCATCTTTTTCAGAAGACGACAACTTTTTCTGCTGGGCAACTCTCTGGTTACTCCTACTAGAAAGAGATTCATTAATTAACCCAGAACTTTTGCTTGTCTTGTCGACTGATTTAGTTTCACACTTCACCCTTAACTTGTTTTTTTCTGTAAGATGAATCAGATCCTCAGATAGAGGGGATAAAAGCAGGTCCCCAGGATAAGATGTCATAATCTGCTCGAGCACAGAAGAAATGAGAAGCATAAAGATTTGTTTAGAAAAGAAGAATCAAAGTTCTCTTAGATAAATATCAAATGACGAGCATCAACATATATATACCTGAAGAATACTGGTAGGTGATTCTTCTGGCACATCCAAAAGTTTATCATAGGGCCCTTCACTAGTTGTGGGGCTGTCGTCCATCGACGAAGATGGCGAAACTACTAGACCAAGTCCACTGTAGATTTCAGCATTCTTTTGTGCTGACAAACTTTCAGAACCAACTTTGATTCTGACCTTAAGTGTTCTCTGGTCATTAATAGATTTTTTATCTATTCCACTTTTTAAGCATGTTTCTTCAGCATGTTTGGATCTCAAGTAGCCATTTTCTTTCAAGGAACTTCCCACCGGAACAGCTTTTCCTGAAGCGGCATGGGGCCTTAATGATGGAGAAGCACTTGATGAAGCTAAAGAGTTCTGCCTCTGATCCTAAATTCGGGGCGGGGGGGCCAATCAGGCTATAGATTCTAATTCTGTTTCTTGGAGGAAGTGAAGAAAACATATGTTGAAATATATGTAAATGTACAGGCATCTGATACCTCCGTATGTGTCTTTCTTGGGGATCTCAATGAGTCATAGGTATGAGCCTCGGCAGGACTTCTTGTATGGGACCAAGACGGACTCCGCTGATAAGTTGGTAAAAATGAACCATAGCCACCAAATTTTGCCCCTATAAGGTATTTCATTAAACTTGATGTTCTAAAACCACAACTACATAATCCTAAAGTGAAATGACTGCCTGTTTTCTTTTCAACTCACCCAAGTTTTCAGCAGAAACACCACCTTCAAAATCTTTCTGGAGGTGACCCAAAAACCTATGAACTTTCTCTTCCTTTAAAAGAACACAAGACGAGGAATATAAAGTCAATTTCATCATTGATGGAAAGCAGAATGACAACCCATAGAGCAACCATCATAGCACAAAGAGCTGCACTAATTTCTACAAACTTCATCAGTTTTTTGCAAGAATGGAGGATTTCATTGTTCCCGTCACCTTCTAAACCACTTTCATTTGCTCTAGTTAAACAGAACTTGTATTTCCATTAATTCAAGAGAAGGGTAGTATCTATTAGGATTAAACAGAGAGCGTAAACAGAATGGAAAATAGGGAAATCAGACAATGTTCACTAGTAATTAACATCAAATAGGATTAATGATCTCCAACTATTCTAAGAACTACAAATCCATCTCCAGGTTTTGGTAAAAAAAACACAGCTCATCGATCAACATAATTCAACAGTCAACAATAACTACTTCATCAATACCTTACAACTAAAAACAAGATCAAAAAACAATCTTACTACATAATTAATAACGACCACCAATTACAGATGAAGAAGTGATTCGCATAGCTAATTAGACAGGATATCAACTCGAGATTCTTACAATGTAAGAGAGAGCTATATCAGGGTCAATGGTGGAATCCTCATCCTCTTCGTGATAGCCAAGAGCCTCTCCTTCTTCGAGCTCATTTTCTTCCATCTCCAATCCCAAACCTAACCTCTTTCTTCCATCTCTACTACCCACAGATATCATCACATATAATTCACAAAATTACTATCAGCAACAACAAAGACTCCCTAAAAAGTGAACTTTTTTTCCCTTCCACCGTTACTTTTTTCCGCCAAAAATCTCAAATACCTATTTACAAAATTGAGAACCCAGAAAAACCCTTCAATTATTTCCCCTGATCAGACTTAAGCTTCGATTTCCTCACCTAACAACGCAAGAAAATAAAAATTACAAAAAGAAGCATATTTTCCTCAGCAATATATCTGCGCGCGTACCAATCTACTCTCGGGGAAAAACAAATCGGATTGTTTCAATTTGTTTCGAATCTGAGAGCTCTTTCTGATTCGTGTACCGTGGAAAATTGGATCGTGTTATGCGATCTCTGAAGCTCAAAACGATGAGCAGGAGAAATAAAGTAGAGAGAGAAAATGTTTAGAGAGAGAAGGGAGTCTGGTTTCAGCAGCCGCGTTTGTTTCTTACAAATTTGTTTTATTTTCGGGAGTAAAAATAATAAATAATAAAATTAAAATTGGGGAAAATTAGCTTTCAGAGAAACTATGAATATTCCAAATTCTTATAATTTATAATTTTTGGGAAATAACTGTTTCAGCCTTTTAACTGCAGTGAAATTCTGTTTCGACCCAACGGCCGCTGTCTCTCGCAATAATCAACCAACGGAAATCTACCACGCCTTATCTAAGCGCGTCCCGCACGCGCGCTATGTTGCCAAAACAATCATCAAGACCATACTTATGTACTATCTCGTATCTTTATCGTGTCGATTTAGTTACTAATTTAATCTAATAAGATTTAAGTGTATTTTAAATTTAATTTGTCAAGTCAAGGGAACTAATACAATAAAGATTTGACAAAAGCTGATTCATTATCATAATTATTATCCAAAAAGAATCAATTCTATAAACATAATAGGAATCTCATGAAAATTCAAAATAAAGATAAATAGTAATAAGAATCCAACAATAATTTGGAATAATCAAGCATAATTAATACCAAAAATTTTCAAATTAAATAAAATTATATTGTATGGATGATAGAACTCAAATTTGATAACTATTAATAATATTGTAGAAAATAAAATAAAATATTTTTAATTAACTTATTAACGAATATTCATATCTGATCCAATCCGATTCATGTATTATTTAATTTGAATCCAACATGACCATATGCTTAACGTATTGATCCAATAAGAATTTAAATCAGATAATCCTCAATCAATATTTGTTATTATCAAACGAATTTGTATAAAATTATTATTTTGTGTCGGATTTTGACATATTATTACCCCTAGTTACGAGTCAAATCGACCCATAAATTATTCACACACTCATAAAATTAGAAGTCAACTTAAAATTAACTGAATCGAGTTTAGTAATCTCAATTTGATTAGTTTCCAAGTTTTATTGAGGTTAATATTATTTAGATTTTTACTTTTGAATTATTCTCTAATAATAATAATAATAAGTCAAGCTAGAACGTATAAGTCTTAAACTCAATCCGGTTGAGTTTGAGTTCAACCTCCAATTTTACTATTAAATTTAGTCTTGTTCGATTTAACTTGACTCATAATCTTGATAGAAAATATTATTAAATGTGGCACCATATAAAATAATGCATGCCAACTAAACTTTCTTTTGAGGGTTGAAATTTTAATTATATTATAGTGATCAAGTCATTTTGTTATGCATATGACACCAATAATCATTTACTACTTATTGTGTTTAATTTTATATCAAATAAAATTATATAAAAATTGCAATAAAATGTCAATGCATTAATTATGCAATAAAAATAGTGTATTTCTTTGTACTCTTTCCGTTCCCAAGTTTTATCTTACACATATGTCAAAAATTAATTAATATATAAACAAACTTCCAACAGTACTCTTATTTAAAACATTAATTAACCTTTCATTTTCATAATATTACATTGAATATTCTCATTTTTCTAAAATTATTCAAGAGTGCAATTATAAATTACCATATGAAAATAATACCAAATATAGAAAATGGACCATCTAATTGAAACACTCTAAAATAGTAACCCAGGCAAAATAATTGGAACAGATGGAGTATTTATTTATGCATTTTTCAGTCATGACAAATGTATTTCGTAGTTAGCATGTAAGTATATGCTAATGAGTTAGTATTTAACCATATTTAAGTTGAAATTCTCTGGTCAATAAAAAAAATTCAAATAATATGGAAATCGAATAACTTGAGGTTTAATATATCCAAATAGTATTTTGATTTAGTATTTTTTATTAGAACTACCATTCCAAAACTAATTTTTACAGTAAAAAAAATTATATATTAAAAATAAAATAACGTTAACTTATTAAAATGATATATTAATATTCGTCTCAAAATAAAAAATGGTGAGATCGTCTCTCAGGAGATCTACTTTTATAATTATAAATATCATATTTTTAGTCAAATTTTAAGTTATATGGTTGTATTTAATACAATAACTTTGAATAATACTTAAGTCTTTAAAGTATATATATATATATATATATATATATATATATATATATATATATTTTTTTTTTGAAACAGTAACCTATGGCATATTTGGAAATTAAAGATACATTAATGATTCACTAATTAATCTAAAAGGTTCATTAACTTTGAAGTAAAGGTTTCTATATTTTAAATTTGATAATATTTACTCTAAAAATTATATTTCAAAATTAACTAACAAAATATATTCCATAAATGTAATAAATTTATTTATTGAATAAATGTTTATTACTATATCAATTTATTAAGTTAAACGAATATATTTGTCATGGGCACTATTTTTCAAAAATTATCTACAAAATAAATAATAAAATTACACAAAAATGATACCATTAAGGTTGTGAACATTAATGTTTATCATTATATATATATATATATATATATAGAGGAGGGATCATGTAAAAAGAAATCCTCATGTGAGAAAAAAGAATGAATCATATTCATCAGATCTAAAAAAATCAATGGTTGATATTGAATCAAGCAACAACTAAAATGCAATCAAGCAACAACTAAAGCACAATCAAGCAACATTACAATCAAGCAACGACCTGAATACAATCAAGCAATGCCGTGAATGCAATCAAGCATCTTTCTCACTTTCTCACGTTAAGAGTTTTCTCACTGGATCCGCTCCTATATATATATATATATATATATGGTAGTGATCAGGTGAGAATAGGAGTTACTATGAGAAATAAGAATAAATCTCGCGCGTCCATCTCATCAAATCGACGAACATGATTCATTCTCAGCATATTTAAAAACGCGGCATTTTTGCCCCAATATCGTGCAGTTTTAGTCTTTAAAGGCTAAAACTGTAAAAATACTCATACACAAACAGCAATCTGCATTTTAAGCCTGATTTACTTCATTTTTAGCCCAATTTACTTCATTTTTACATAAATACGAATTAAAAAAAAATAAACATCTTCTTCAAAGCAACAACACGAGCGTAGTCTCTATAAAACTCAATACCAACATCAACAGTTCTTAAAACTATGCCCTTAAAATGCTTCATCTTATCAACACACTTTGGAATAAATGAACATGTAAGATACAAAAATGCACAAAGTTAACACTAAAGATGCACAATATAATAGAAAAAATGAATGTCGATCTGAATAAAATAAATTTTTTTAAACTATATTCATGCATAATTAACAACGTCGAGACCGAACACGAATGCGAAATCCAGAAACAAAGAAAAAAATCTGATCGACAAAGAAATATAAATCAATTCGAACAAAGAAGGAATAAATGAACATGAAAGATACAAAAATGCACAAAGTTAACACTAAAGATGCACAATATAATAGAAAAAATGAACGTCGATCTGAATAAAACAAATTTTTTTAAACTATATTCATGCATAATTAACAACGTCGAGACCGAACACGAATGCAAAATCCAGAAACAAAGAAAAAAAATATGATCGACAAAAGAAATATAAATCAATTCGAACAAAGAAGGAAGAAGAAATCAAATCGCGCGAATAAAGGAATAAAAAATCTAATGAGATACTATTTCAGATTAAAAAAAAAACTAAAATTACAAAAATAACCTTAATTTGCAAAACTGCAGGATAATCGAGGAAAACTGCACACGGAGTAAAATAGATCATGAGCGTTGAAATCACAAAATCAAATGCTAAGATTTATTCTTATTTCTCATACTAAAAACTATTCTCATATGATCACTACTCTATATATATATATATATATAATGATTTATAAAAATTAATGATATTTTTTATTGTATTTATATAAAGTCATTAAAATATCAGACAATAGATTTATAATTGTATTTTTGATTGCACATTTAAACTTTAATAAATATTTTTATTTAAATGTATTTCACATTCAATTTTTTTATGTGTACATTAATGATTAGAATTTTTATATTTATATTGATAATATACACATCTTAATTTAAATTAAAATTTATATGTTAATGATGTGTATGTTTATTAATTTATATTATTTATGAATTATATTTATGTAATAAATTTATATATTATAATTAAATCTTAAATTTGTAGATGTTTGAATTTTGATTAATATATTGAAAAATAATGATAAAATAATTAGGTAATTTATAAGAAAATAAAAAGGATTACTTGCAATTGAACAAGAGTTTTGATTTTGTTTTGATTTATTCAATGGATCCGATCATATGTTCATCCCTAGATAGAACTTATCACTATGATGTCATTGTCGGTGATCAAATGATATTGCATGATGGTCAATATAGTTGAGAGGATTGTGTGGAATAGTCTCAATGGGGTAAGAGAACCAAGACCATATTGCGATATATTTATTGAAGATATAAAATCACTGATGGAAGAGATCGAGTGTACGAGTTCCCAACATATTTGAGAACTATAAATAAAATTGGAAGTCCAATTTTCGTATTTATAAAGCATGATCGTAGTTAAAAATAAATCTAATGATTTAACGAATAATTTTAGAAATATGTCAGTTACGAAATACTCCCTCTGTCCCGGCTGAATTGTCCCGGTGACTTTGGGCACAATAACCAAGGTGGGTGAGTGTAAAGTAAGTTGAGTGGAATTAATATTTTATTGTTGAGTGTGAAAAAGTTATCTTTTTAAGTAATGGGACAATTGAGGTGGGACGAACGAAAAAGGAAAGTGGGACAATTGAGGTGGGACGGAGGGAGTATCATTTTGGTTCTTAAAAAGTAGAAAAGGTAAATAAAAAGATGAGAATTCAAAATTTCTTCGCAGTACAATATTAAAAGTTATCACATTTAAAAACAATGGAAATTATCCAGCACTAAAAAGTATAATACTAAATTTGAAAAATAAATAAAAGTGAAGAATGAGAGTTAATATAATATCATATACATATTATAAATAATACATAAATTTATGAGGTATGTGTTATTGTTGATAAGTGAATTTCTCAACAATAAACAATAGACTATTCCCTCACAAAAATACATTAATCAAGAGTAAGAAAATAGATCATGCTGAGAAAAAAGGTTGCAAACCACCATTGATGATCCTTAGAGAAATGGATAATTTGAGAGGGAGAATGTTGAATTTACTTCTAAAACTCACGGAATTCAAGTCAAAAATATTTTTCCTTCGCTCCCACCAGATCTTTTAGTGAATAAGGTGTATTTTTAATCCATCATACTAGCTCTGTTCTGTTATGTCACCATGCTACCACCAGCTCCGAAATGAGGACACTTAGCCACAGAGGTAGGACCAGTGCATTTGTGGCAAATGATAATAGAAAGTCATGATTGCGCATGATGTGACAGGGATAGTAGGATCCAATATGTGGAAGGAATCAACTATTGAGCTATGAGCGAATCGAGACGTTGATGTCCATGCTCCAATATTTTTTGTTTTTTGATCCGACGTAGGAGTAGGCTATTTCTCCTAGAAGGTGACTTCGTATTCTACAATGCAGGATGACAACCTTCGGGCGCCTTATTGGACTCCTTTGATGTGGGCCAAGTCGGTCATCGTCCGAAGGAGCTTGGTACTTCGGAGCAGGTGATAGTCATTGATAGTGCTCATTTGAGATCGTTAGTGTTTTAAGGAAAGACGTTTAGGAATACTTTTAAGATGACATATTATATTTGTACATATGCATAATGCTGGCACTATACCGTCGTGATGGGCTGTATTTGGTTCGTTTTTTGGTCAAATTAATTTTTAGATCTCAATGGTTATCCTATAATATTAATTTTGAAAAAAAAAAAAAACCATATTGTTCATCAAAATATAAAATATAATATTATTTTAATATCAATAATTAAGTTCCCACGCATTGCGTGGTGCCATATTAGTTGAACTATAAAGTTTAAACATATTTAAATGTTAATTAAGTGAAATATTATATATTTTTATTATTTGAATTAGTGAAATACATCAAGATTTCTATATGTTTTGAATTTTGTATAAAAGTGCATGTATTTTTATTATTTAAAAAGATTTAATGGCATAAAAATTTAATATATGTCAGTTAAATTGTTATATTTCTCAATTAGAAATATATTTTGCGTACATCAAATTTCTCAACGATGGTGTAATTTCTACTTTGGGGCCCCACTTTTAGTTGAAGGTAGACTGAAATATTTTTGACAAAATTATGTAGGAACTTCCTAAAATACCCTTGGAACCATGTGGTCGTGGCGTCGACAACAATAAATTGAATTCAGATTGTCTTGATTTATATATTGTTTTTATATATTTTTGGCCACGTCACCAACACCCCTACATATATGTTGATTTCTTTTGATTTTTTTTTTTTAAACAAACTCAAGTATTCATGTAGGTAATCAATAAATATTGGAAAACTTCAAAGATATCATCAAGGTGAATGTATTTGATATTTTAAATATGGACTAGAAAGATATGTCTATTAGTCATGGTGTATAAACCTTTTACTAAAATACAGGGTCTTCTTTTGAAAGAGAAAAAAATATAGGGAAAAGGGTCAATTTGACCCTCCAACTATTCAGACATGATCAAATTAGCCCTCATTGACTATTTGGCTCACTTAAACCCTTCAACTATTAAAAATGGTCCAAATTAACCCCTTATTTTTTTAAATGATTGTTATGCCCTCACTAAGAGATAATACATATATTTAATAATTCTAACTTATTTTTAATTTTTTATTATCTTTTGAATTAATCTTATTATTTTTAATTTTATAAATTGAAATACTTGAGATAATAAAATAAATCAAATATAATAAATATTTTGTATTTTTGTGCTAATTTTTTTATGCTGCTTCCTTATTATTTAGTCAATATATTACCAAAATCTTATTTTTATAATTTATTTTAATAAAGATAAAAAATATATAAATAAAATAATAGGTTATGGAATTTGAGAAATTGGCAAGAATTGCGTCCATTTATCAAATTGGCTATTTCAAATAATTTAGACAAAAAAAAAAGAAGCCTAAATCTGTTGAAAATAAAAGTTTTTCAGTTATAATGAAAAAAGACTAATTTATGTCACACACATGACCGTGCCTACTATATACTGAATACTGTTAGTTGATTCGATGATTTTCCAGATCAAATCCTCTGTCTCACATTGGTGTTCCACTTGGTATTCCATTGTCTCGATTACTAATTTTAAATTATGTTTTTACTAAAATAAAAATCAAGTATAATATAATATAGTCTAATTGATTTACAAGAATAAAAATCAAAATTTTATAAGAACACAAATTATAGTTATAAATTAATCAATTTTAATAATCAAATTTTAGTTTAAAATTGAAAAATAATTACTAAAAAATATTATATACCCTAATTGGGTGGGAAGAACCCTATGGTTGAACTTATAAAATTAATCCAAAAGATTATAAAAAAATATTAAATAAAAATTAATAATTTTAATAGTGGAATAGAGAGTGGAACACAAAAGTGGGACAGAGGATCTTATGCCATGATTTTCTTTTCTAATGTATATAAAAATAAGGCATTAGAGAAGAAATTATTATCCGATGCGAGATTTATTTTATTAAGATTTTTTTTTCAAACTTTTTTTTTAATTCAGAAATTAAGCTTTTTTTCATTTTTCGAAATGATGGACACAATTTTTTTAAATTGTAACGTATTATTTTATTTATATATTTTTACATTTACTAAAATAAATTATAAAAATGAGATTTTGATATGTATCAAGTAAAGAATAATTTGGAAGAAATTAGCTTTAAAAAATTAGCACAAAAATACAAAAATATTTATTATATTTAATTTATTTTATTATCATAAGTATTTCAATTTATAAAATTTAAAATAATAAGATTAATGCAAGAGGTAATAAAAAATTAAAAATAAGTTAGAATTATTAAATATGTGTATTATATTTAGTGAGGGTATAACAGTCATTTAAAAAGATAAGGGGTTAAATTGAACCAATTTTTATGGTTGAAGGGTTGAAATGAGCCAAATAGTCAATGAGGGGCTAATTTGATCCTGTGAGAATAGTCAGAGGGTCAAATTGACCCTTATCCCAAAAATATATGTAAGAATAATTATTGCATTAATAAATAAAACCACATACCCCTTATTTTATGACAAAAATATTTGGAGCACGATAATTAAATGAAGCAACAGTTTTTTATTTCCATTTCGGATCATTAGTTTTACTTTGACCGGATATAATAATTAATGTTTTTGTGTACTAGAATTAATTTATTAATATGTAAGGATTACTTTCCATTTTAGAAAATGAGAATAATTTACCGGGACAAACAAGAACCGAAAATGTGACTAATCTGAGTCTCTGACACGATGGAAGGAATATTTTGTAATACATGAAAAATATATAATATAAATTAAATAAATTTACCATTGAAATTGAGTAAATATATTCCTATATTGAAATACACCATTTTACATTGAATAAATACATAATTACTGCTAATAATAAAATAGATCGTTTAAATACGTCATTTATAACAACTGTCTCGCAAATTATTAAGAATAATCTGCTAATCATTATTAATTTGCACTATCACCGCATAACGGCACTATATATATATATATATTTTCTAATTTAGTCACTATTAAAATATTATATATTGTTTTAGTAAAACCAACGATCATTTAAAAATTCTTAATTTTGAGAATCTTTATTCATTGATCTGATACAGACATTTGCATCAAATTGAAATACTTGTATCGAAGTTTCAATGTGAGAAATTCATATAAATGAATCTCATACTAAGTTCAAAAAAATATAGAAATGAAATAATATTGTATTTTGAGTTATTTTTACAAGAATTTAAGAGGCATTAGAAACAAAGGTTGTCAGACAAGTTGATAGGGTCTACATAAAAATTGGTCCTTATCTTCAATTTTTTATAAAATTTCCCAATTTTTTAATTTTTAATTCTGGTATTGGAACCCACTGGAAACCCACCAACACCCACAGTTGTATTTTAAATATTTGCAACAATTTCTAGAAATATATAGATATATTTTAATTATTGAAAAATAGAAATGAAATGAAATGAAATATTATACTCCATATAAGAAAATACTTTCAAAGTGTTAGATGTAACTCTGCTGACTTTTACTTTTACTTCGTGGTCAGAAATTTCTTTCTACTTGATACTTTGAAATAGAAAAGTCTACGAACTTATACAAAGTAGGTAATTTAGCATGTCAACCTTATCATATTTTTACTATATAAATATAATTATTATTGCTGTAAAGATTTCGAATCATAACCCTTTAATAGAGTTGCAATGCAATGATGTAGTTTGAACTATAATAGGCCCTTTTCATTTTGACACATTAATTTCGGAGCTAGTGTTTAGTAGCTAATTATAGTTAATAATAAAATTGGCAATCGTAAAATTCTCTTCGAAAAATTACAAAAAAGCACTAATTCCATGATTAGATCAAATAATCGAGGTGCCATTAATGATATTCGTTGAATCTGAACACTCAGTCTTAGATATCAAACAAGTATTGTACCTTTGTGTTATAATCCCTAAATTTGTAAGGCTAAAATTTTCATGCGATTCATGCTTTTATGGTATGAAAATTGATTCTCTACCATATTTGGAGAAATTTAAGTAACATTATAAATACCCATCTCAACACCATTATAAATTGTCCAACACTCCCATTTTCACCTCAAATTATGTGTGGGTTTCAAAAATTAAACCACTATAAGAGATTGAAAAGAGTGGACAAATGAAGAGGCTGAGGTTGAAAGTTGAAACAAGCCAAAACTAAAAGGTTACTGTATTTGGAACTTCACTTCACTTCACTCTCTCGACGGCCCTTGGAACTGATCCCGCAGCTTCTCGTATTTCATCAGCTCCGCCATTGACAGTGACGGCGATAACTCTCTTAATACCTTCACAACACAAACACAAACACAAACACAAACACGAACGTGAAGATCCACTTGTATTCTGAATCCATAATTCACTCAACAAACTTGGGATCAATACTTCTTATCTGCATGCAAGAGTTCAGTTTTGTTGTCTGCTAGCAAGAGTGAAGAAGAAAATCATACCTCGATGAAATCCTCGTATTCAACAACAATAGCCTCGGCTTGATCTGAATCCGAATCATCGACTGATACCTGCAACACAATTAAAGTTTTCACAAACAGAAACACATGCATCGACATTCAAAGTGGAAATGCGAAAATCGGATTCCAAAAAGAAGATTGGACTTACTTTTCGTTTAGCAGCATGAAACCAAGCGTCTGCACAGAGGGCATACATATCAGCTCCAGTGAAATTTGGAGGGCATTTCAGTGCTATCTCGTACAGTGATACATCTTCGTGAAGTTTGAACTTCCGAGTAAGTGCTTTAAGCACCCTGCGAAAAGAGAGGGTGGGGAGATAAACTAAGACAGTTTTACACGCGGATAGAATGTGATATTGAAATGCCGAAGATACGAGACCTCTCCCTGTAAGATGCTTCAGAATTAACTCCAACATAGAGGAGTTTGTCAAATCTGCCTGGCCTCAAAAGTGCAGGGTCGATAAGATCCGGTCTATTACTAGCCCCTATTATAAACAAGTCCTATTGTTCGCCAAGATGAAAACAAAATCAGAATAGGGCGAGATATACGGGAAAAAAAAAAAAAGAGAGTGAACTACTATAGCCAAGAAATAAAACTCACTTGGGAAGAATCATTAAGTCCATCAATTTCTGCAAGCATCTAGAAATACAAAGACAACATTAGACACATTTACCATTCATGAACGTCGTTAAACACATGCGTACAAACAACAGTCACACGTGCAATCTATAATCTATTTGCTTTTTATTGTAATATGATATTTTCTTTTGATATGGGGGCAGTTTGTTACAAAGACTCCTGATATAGTAAAAACAAAGTTAAGAGATGTGTTACCTGAGAAACCACTCTGTCCATCACACCACCAGAATCTCCAGACGCACCTCGTGCTGGGGCAAGAGAATCAAGTTCATCGAAAAATATAACACACGGGCGTGCTGCTCTGGCCTAAATGACACAAATCAGAAGAGATCCGAATTTCCTAGAATTTTTTTATTATTAAAATAAAAAACAGTTAAGGCTTTTACCTTCTGAAATATGTCCCTAACGTTTTTTTCTGACTCTCCTATGTACATGTTGATCAATTCAGGTCCTTTTACACTCAGAAAGTTCAAGGAGCATTCTGTGGCAACAGCTTTTGCCAGTAATGTCTGAGGTTTAATGTGAAATAATTATTTTCACTGGAAGAAATCTCAGAAGGATATGCAGCATGATGAACTTACTTTTCCAGTCCCTGGAGGCCCATAAAGAAGAACTCCTGATCGCTTACGCAACCCAGATGAAAATAAATCTTTATGCATGAGAGGAAGCTGCCAAGTTAAATACAGAAGAACCACCATCAGTACCAGAAAAAAGAGAACGGTAAAGTGGAGTTGTAAACCTTTGTAATTTCTATTTCCACAGTAAGCTTAGCATAAAATCAGATATCTACTAATTACAAGCTCACTTTAACACAAAGAACATAAGTCCTCTACGTTCTGAAGCGGATGGGAAAGAAAGGTTTACCTGGACAGTGTCAAGGATTGACTTTTTGACATCCTCAAGGCCACCAACATCTTCCCATTTGACGTTAGGTACCTACAGTGCCAGCATTATGCATAAGTAGGAAAGCCGCATAGAGTAGAAGGAAATAATGCCTATATTAACTTTTACTTGGGTGTTTATAGTACCAGAAGTTTTATGCATAAGTAGGATTGCACGGATATAGTACAAGGAATCAATGAGCATTAACGTTAATCTTTTAACCATGTTATCTCTAATACCATATTAGACAGGCCTTCCTATCATTGATGACAGTGTACAGCTTGCGATTTGCGATTTTTACTTGGCATAATTTCCATAGAAACATCAAAAGTTTGTGTTGAGCTTAGTTTAGTTTACCTTTGGAGTACCAAGAGCTGATGCATTTCTTTTCTTTGATCGTTCCAATGCTTTCAATATATTTTCTTTGCTAAGATCCTTAGTTGCATCATTTATTTTGTTACTACTATCTTCCACCGATGAGGACTCACATGAACCAGGCGCTGAGTTTTCAGGTTCCAGCTTCTCCATCTTGGATATCAAATTTGCTCCAGCATCAGCAATTAGAGCACGCAAGTCTCTGGGCATGAAACCTGATGTTTGTCCCACTATATCCTTCACAAGATCTTGAACAGAAGTCTGAATGAGAAATGATATGATCCATCAGTAGATAGACCCATTGTCATAACAGAAATGAGTAATTATAAATTTGTTAAATTCACTCATTTAATCGTTGTCATTCTCGCGAAATTCTTGTCCAGATAAATGCGCCATGCACAAGTAGGGAATTCACTATGACAACTTATGTATTCAGACAATCCCTTATATTTTGTTAACACTGATTGCAGCATGACCAATACTTAAGATGCAAATCAAGAGAACGGAAACATACAAAATTTACATGTAGATTAAAGTAGAGAAAAAGTGACAACATACATCAGGAATCAGGTCAGAGATGTGTTGGAAAGACTGGGACAGCAACTGAGACCTTTGCTCTTCATTGAGGGGTCCCATCTTAATTTCATGACTAAAGCAGCGCCGAATAATTGGAGGAAGACCTTCAGAGTTGTCCGCAGCAGCAATTAGTAGTACTGGGTGCTGATTCACCATTGCATTAACTTTTAACTGCTACAAAAGTGAAATGAGTGAGTGTTAACAAACGAAAGATCTTTTATCTCTATGCTTATCATCCAAGATTGAAGGGTAAGTATGAACTAAAATGAATGAAACATGAAGAAGCAACTTGGGACAAGAGATCTGAACTGGGCTGAAAAATATTGTAGCATCAACAGCTTGTAAGCTTACAGAATCACCATCTGAGTTGTCTTTAAAGTAGTCATTTTTATCTTCACTAATTGGCTCAGTGAATTGCTTAATGGTAGATGCAACTTCTGAGTTTACTCCAACTTGCTCATGAGATGACCCCTCTTGAGCAGCCAAATTGCGGAAAACCTCAAAATGACGAAGAACAATGATTGCTGGACAGTATCTGGAACAGTTCTAGCATATCAAATATTTGAAATCTGTCTATGAAGCAACAAGAAAACCAACAATGAAGTAGCCAAATGGATTATGCATGTTTTTCCTTGTGACATCAAAATTGATGGAGGGTGATTAATTCGAAACAGTACGCATTTTATGGAAGTTTTGAAGATGCATCTTCAGTTCTCATTGATCATGTTTAGTACCATAGTTGAGTGTGAGTACCTGCGAGCTGCAATGAAGGCTTCAGCCAGAGCAAAAGATGCTTTCTTTTCTGAAGATGTCATGAAATCATGACAACTATATTCCAATACATGCAAACCCAATCGACGGGCAACATATCTTATCACGGTCCTCTTTCCAGAACCTGTAAGTCAATTCAGAATCAGTAAATCCAGAGAACTTTCTCATTAAGACAGAATACCATTTCCACATAAAACATAATAAATAATTCGATATGCAAATTCCATAGATTCTTGAACGGTTAGATAAGTAACTGGAAATTTTTCAAGGAACCAGATCTAGTATTTTGTCACAGACCCGCCACACCATGTAATAGGATGGAGACCCTGAATTTGGATGACAATGCTGATGGACATAGTGTCGGTGCAAGAATGGAGGCTAGAGCCAGCACAACATCATCTTGCAAGGGAGAGACACTATTTGACTGTGAAATCAAAGTATCTGGAGGGATAGAAGATGGAACCCCTCCTCCAAGAACAAGAGCAGTTTCGTTGCGATTGACCCTTAGAACATGTTCCTCTGATGGTTCCATAGCTGCAACCTGAAAATCAGCAGGTTTCTATGATACAGATCCTCAAACATACAAGATAAATAAAATAAAAAAATAGACCATAGAAAAAAAATTAAATTTTGACCTTGAAGTATATTGTATTTCCTCCACTATCTGGTGTCTTTTGGTTGCAAGAGATACACAACTCAGATTTGCAGTTCCAATTTATACACACACTGAAAAGGTCACCACGGACAAGAAATCTATCAACAGCAAAGTAATCGTTTAATGCCAAATCAATCAAGCTCTGGCGATCTTTTGCTTCTTCGGATGAACTAGTTTTAAGACATTCCAGGATTCCACATTCTGGTATCTTCACAAATGAGATCCTCAGATGCGATGCATATTTAGGCATCTCGACCCATGGTTCAAGCCCTAAACGAACAGAAAAGGGCTCATCTTCTTTCTCATTTATTTCAACATTTTCTTTAACTTCAAACAAGGACGACAATTTCTCTTTCCCTTGCTGCACAATCACTTTCAAGCACGACTGATGCAGATTGAGGTTAAATGCAAGAATTGGGGATAAATAAGCCACTTGATGATCCAAAGCTCCTGGCTGAGTCTGAGGATAACCATATGATGGAAAGATCAACATTGTCCTAGGAGCATGTGAGAACACTATTCTTTGTTCTGGGGAGCTCTCATCCGGATTTGGAGGGTCCAGGACCACCGCTTGTCCAATTCTGCTTACATTCGCATCAACATTTTTGACGAGTATCTACAAAAAACCAACAGATACTTGGCATTTCATTGACCCGCTTGTTAGTCATAAATCCCTTCTACCTCACTGAAAACATGAGATGGCCAAAAAACAACATTTTAAATCATAGTTCTATACTAACATTCTTTGTATTAAAATGATCACCCACGAACTACCAATCATGTGATACATTTGAGGTGCACCATTAAACCTTTGGACTTCAGTTTTAAGAACAAAGCTTGCACACATTTCTAAACCAAATGTGCACACCAAATAGGTTGATTGAACCGATAGCACGGTAAAAACTACATCTTTGATTGTGTTCAAGCTGCAATATCCTAGATGTATAACCATAAAATTTTAGAAAGAAAAAAAAAAGAATCTTTTCAATTTGATTTCAAACTAAAATCAAAGAAAAGCAGAAAACCAACATTAAAACATGGATCAGAACGTAAATAAACTAAAATAATAATACCAGCGACCCTGATGTAATGGATAATTGCTTGAGAGCAGCAGTGGACAGCCCAACCAAAACAGAGCCATCAACTGAATTAACTTTTGTGTCGTTGCAAACTCTAAGAATCCCAGCCTTTAACTGCGGCGTACGAGCGGATGGACTGGGGTGGTCAATCTTGCTAATTCCATCACTATCTTCAGAAATTCTGTGAGAATTGAGCAAAGAATCGAGGAGGGTTTTGGTGGAAGAAAGCACAAGGGGCCTCCTCTTCCTCCTCTCCACCATTGCCGCACAATATACCAAACCCTAAACCCTCTCAATTGATCATAAACAAGCATTAATTATTCGATACGCTTGAGAAAGTATCTTGGTAGAGGCGATAGATACAGCAGTGTGAAAGTATAGATTGGATGGGTAGGGGTGAAAGAGCAATGCGTTGAGCAACTCTAGGCAGTCAGCAAGTGGTTGATTTTACGTTAACCGTTTCTCAACTTCCTTCCTTGGCTTAATTTTGATTTTCTTGAAAAGGAAATTGAAGGGGTTTAGTTTCTTAAAAAATTACTCTCTCCCTCCCGTTTCGTCTCCTTTCTCATTTTCGTGCGTTCCACTTTAATAGTCTCGTTTTTAAAAATTATAATTTTTTCACACTCAACAATAAAATATTAATTCAACTCAACTTATTTTACACTCACATGTCTTACTTATTGTATCAAAAGCAAACGAGACTATTAATCCGGGACGGAAGAAGTATTAGATTATTTTACTTATATTAAATTGAATACTAAATTATTATTTACTTTAAAATGAATATTATTTAATAGTTTGCAGGAGTTAGAAATTTTAAAATTTTCTATAAGGTTTAATTATATATGGCAATCAAAATGCGTATAAACTACTACTTGTAATACCTCGTTATTAATTAAGACTCTAAAATTCAAAACAATATATTTTAACTCCTAAATATATTTAAACGGAGTGATCTGTTAGGCTTGTTAAGTCTAATTTTGCGGAACTGTTTAGCTAAATAAGATTTATAAATAGCCTAAGTATCGATCTGTTTATAAAATATGTCCAACCAGCATGATAGTCTAGTAGTTGGTTAAGTCAAAAATCCTTGTAGATTAGCCGGACTATTGCCATGTAGGGTAACCGGACTATTGCCATCCCTAAGAAACATGCATCAAACATGGAATGAAAAGGATAGACAATCTAACATAGAAGCATTCCCATTTTCTAAGCGAACCAGTACTCTGCACCATCTCAAAAATGGGATAATCCAAATATTAAAGATCCCGACAGCAGTTTGCGAGTTACTCTCATCGACTAAATTCTTGCACTTGCCTCACCAAATTCCATTTCATATGCCTCGATCCATAAAAATCCCATAGCCAAGGCATCTCTTGTTCATGCCCAACAACGTACCTCTCCACGAACATCTCCTCACCCATTTTCAGCAACGTGACGATGGCCGAGACTATGATCGATTTCTGCAATCAAGGCTTTAATAACCGCCCACCTCGGCCTCATTCTTTTCTCCACGTTCAATCCCATAACCACGAGGACTCGAGCAATATTAGCAGGCTGAAATCCCAGCTCGTTTACGAGAAAATCCGTGTTGCTTATGATTTTCTCCTCAGATAATACCATACAAATAGGGGACCTTAAAAAAGCAGCGGCTGCCTCGAATTCCGACCAGCCACAACTTCGGTTCGCTCAGACATACTAACGAACACTTGGAGTGCTCGTAAAATGCAACCTTGGAGAAATCGAACTCCATTTCAACAGCGAGATCCAAAAATACATTCACCCTTTTCCCACCGAGTACAAAGAAAGACGATTTCTTTTGTTAGATAATCTCGATCGTATATATCTTCAAATATATGATTAGATATATTTGGTTTATAGATATCTTTAGTTTTTAGATATATCTAGTTTAGAGATATATTTAGTTTTTATATATATCTAGTTTTGGATATATTTGATAGGATATAGATAGTTTTCCTATTCCTAGTTGATTTAGATCTCTAATTTATTTTGTCTATATATACCTCATTCCATTCAGCAATAATATTCAAAGTTTTTCCCGTTCATATTTTTATCTCCCTACTATCAGCAATTTGTATGCTAGTTTGATGCTCTAGCATCACGTCAGCTTGTCTCTCTATTTGTCTTGCGACTGCCAACACGTGGTATTAGAGCCAGGTTTGGTGTTCGATCCAAAGCACTCACACAACCATCATCTTTGGTGTTTGATACAAAGTACAACGCATCCATCCATTTTGGTGTTCGATCCAAAACATTGCAGCAATGGCATTGGCAAGACAAGAACAAACGAATAATAATCGACTCGACCGAGAGATGGAGAACGCAGGTAACTTTCCTATTCTCACTCGTTCAAATTATGGGGATTGAGCAATCCTCATGAAGGTACATCTACAAGAGCAAGACCTGTGGGATGTAGTCGAGGAAGGAATAGGAGACCAACGACATGACAGGCGTGCCATGTCAATGATTCTCCGAGCAGTACCGCCGAAGTTGATTCGCGTGATTGGCGTTAAAGAAACGGCCAAAGAGGCATGGAAAATCCTCAAAACCATGCGTGTAGGGAGCGATCGTGTACGAGAAGCCAAAGTGCAGACACGAAGAACGGAGTTCGAGAATCTCACCTTTAAAGAAGGTGAAAGAGTCGAGTCTTTTGGAATAAGACTCAGGACAATCGTCAATGATCTAGAATCATTGGACGATACTATAACAGAGCACAAGGTGGTGCTCAAATTCCTCCGGAGTGTTCCATGACAATACAAACAGATGGCAAAGGCGATTGAAACCTTAGTGGACCTCAAAACCATGACCATTGAAGAGCTAATTGGTCGACTCTTGGTTGTGGAGGAGTATGACAAACTCGACAATGCAACCCCTGTTGATCGTTTACTTCTCACAAAAGAAGACTGGCGTGCCCGACAGCATCAACGTGATCGTGGGCAAAACTCAAAGTCCGGAAATTATAGAAACGCAGCCAAAGGAAGCACGCCAAATGGAGATAAATCAAGATGGTCAAATAACACGTCTGCAAACAACTTTCGTAAGAAAAGAAATTGCAATATCATGGTGGAAGCATAGAAAGAGAGAAGGCTTCCACTCAAATTGAAGAACCATGAAGGAGAGGTACCCTGAGTCATCATGAGGATCAAGTGATTCAAGTGATGATGGCTCAAGACAACATTTTAATTTTCCTCATGCATTTAGATTAATTTTAATTTTATGGCTAGTTAAATTTGTTTAAGTGTTAAGCAGTTATGCTACAGCTTGTGAGTAGCATGTACATAGTGTAGGATTAAATTTCATTTTTGGTGTTAGTTAAATTTTATATCCCGCATATTTCTTTTTCTTTTTTGTTTGATGTTTTTGTTTTAATTTATGTATGGATATTTCATTAGCAATGCAACAACACAAGGTAATTTTTGTAGAGGAAGGAGACGTAGCTCAAAACTAGTTGTTGGAGGGCGAAGCGGGTGACACAAACATTGAATTTTACCTTTATGACAGGTAGTTTTTGGACAGATTCTTTTTAAATTAAAGTTGTGTCTTGTCGAAGGAAATTCAAAAGGTTACCTTGTTTAATTACCTCTTATGCTTAAATTCGCATTCTATTTAGCCTGAGTTGGTTTTCAAAGAAAACACTTTCTTTCCCTTTTGTTCATTTGTGAAAAATTGAACGTGAGAGGTCCTCAATTGAAATAGCAGAAGTCAACGATAAAAAGGTAAGTACTACTTCCTTCCATTTTACTGTTCTTCGCATTCTAGAGTGTAATTTGGAAAAATCATGGATGCATGCGAGAAATTGGGTAAGATTTTTCAATTTCTGAAAGATTGATAAGTTTGTTATTTCGCCAACTTATCAATTAGTTTCTAGCTCATTTAATGTTCTAATCGCGTGATTTTCATGTTTATTCATGCATCGTAGTATTTTAGTATAAAGGTTGTGTTTGATGGTGTGTTTTTACAGGAAAAGAGGATAAATTCGAAGGAAGGGAAAAATCAGAGGATTTGGCTCTGTTTCGACCGACACAAGGCGTGTGTCGATCGACACGAGCAGTCGACGGGAAGCCGACAACGACTTCAGAAGGGTCGACGCGGGAGCTCCATGTCGACCGACGCGAGCTCTGTGTCGATCGACGTGGAAGGTCGATGCTGACATGACGTGTCGAGGCGGAGGATGTCAAGAGGGAGCGCGCGTCGACCGATGTGTCCTCTATCTCGGTCGGCGTGGACATGAATTTGGCGAAAAAATTGTATTTTTGGCTATTTCCTTCCTTGTTTAATTCTATACCTTGTGGGGATTAATTGTACACCTATATAAATACCTTAGTTCGAGTTTTTAGGGTTAGACACCTTATTTTCAGAGTTGAATATTGTCCCAAGGCAAAAGTTTTAGTTTGAGTTTTTTTGGAGTTGAAGAAATGTTGATGGATTATTACTGTGTTCATCCAATACTCTGATTTTGATCAATGCAAGTTTATTCCAGGTTTTATCTTTTCATGATGTTTATTGTGATTATGATTACCTAATTTCTTAATCAGGTTCTAGGGTTAAAAATATATCCTGACTGCATGTTTACAATTAATTAATTTGAATGCCTTTCCTTGTTAGATTTGTGAAATTCTGTGCTTTGATTTAAACCTTGATTTGTTGGCCACCTATTTAGGTTATTAGTTAATTAATTTAAGACTCAAAAGGTGATAATTAATTAACAGGAAAAAGATTTCACAATATAATCATTTGTTCTTGTCTTAAAAATAGGGAATTAGGTTATAGGATTTAATCTGTCGATTTTAGGAGTTATTGAATTATTTCTTGAGACCGAAAGGGTAAAGGAATTTCGATAATCTACTTTGTGAATTGTCCAATAAATAAGTTTACAATACTTTTATGATTTCCATCTTTCAAGGAATTAAATTGGCATTTGATCGATTTATTGTTGCATGTCAGGAAGGATAATAATAAATCCCTAGAATCTGTATCTATGCATTTGATTGAAACCCCGTTAAATTGCTCTGTCTGGTTTTTAATTGATATTTTGAACATTATTGTCTCTTTAATTTTTCAAGTTAATGTTTCCAAAACCCTTTGAATTTGATAGCCTCAAACAATTTCCTTAGAAACTATAGTTCAGTACTTAGGAAGGTTCGATATTTCATTCCCTGTGGGATCGATAATTGCTATTTGCCGCTATATTGTTAGCTCTACTAAATCGTTAATAATTTTAGCGATCAAGGATGAAACTTTGTAAGTCTACGAAGTTGAGTAATGCATGCCTTTTGAGGTAAATGGTGGTTTGGAAGTTGAGTTCTTGCTAGAAAACTTTATGGGTAGGATGTTTTTGGGGTTATTGTCGTATTGTTAGGGATATATGCTTGTTCTTTGCAGTAGTTTTTTGTATTTTTGTGAAGGAATTATTGATTATGATGCTCAGAAGCACCCCTATGTTGTTGACTCTATGAAATTTCAATTTTCTGCGAATTCTATTTGAAGTTCAAAGTTTGGGGGTGGCTTCTTGTTTTGATACTTTAACTGTTGAATGATATGCCTGAGCTTGTGATGATGATGTAGGTCGGCTAATTTCAATAATTTGCATCTATAGAAGGATAATTTTTCTTCTTTGTGCTTAACTTTTCAATTTCTGTAGATTCAATAATGAGAACCAAGCAAAGTGTAAAGAAAAGGCTCGGAATGAAGATTGAGACTCCAGAGTCAAGTCCGGAGAAAAATGAGACTACCCCAGTTAAGAAGAAGAGCAAGTCTACTTGCAAGCCAAAGGAGCCTACACAGTTATTAAAGAGGTTAAGCAGGGCAACATTTGCTTTGATGACACATAATTCAACAAAATTACCAAAAACCAGCATGGATAATTTTATTGAAATTCCTAACCAGCATGGATAACACTTGCTCCACCATTGACAGAAGCTTATCAAATGGGGAGGAACTATCTGGTTGATACCACAGGTCCCAAGATCGAAACCTGGCTCTAATACCAAAATGATAAGAAAAGAAAGACACAACCTGGCTCTCATACCAAAATGATACGATCCTCGCCGGAAGGTTTAGATCGTAGCACAGGGACCCGAAAGAAACAACACAGACACAACGCAGAAGCAAACTAATAACTTGACAAGATGAGAAAAATCCAACACCTTTGGATTCGAAAGCCTTCAAGTACCGTAGTCCAGATTGAATCTCCTACGACCCAAGAAGCGAATTGATCCAACAACGAAGGATATAATCAAAGACGCCACAAACAGATGTGAAAGTCAGGTTGATAAGTCAATTTTGAATTTCAAGGTAATCCATATAAATTCATGAGTTTTCAGAATTTGAGAAATAACTCACAAAATTATTATTGAACTGAAAACTGAATTATTTGTTCCATAACAAGGCTTATATATAGGCAAACTCAAATACTAATAAGAAAATCAAATTCTAATTTTATAAGGAAATCAAATCCTAATAATCTAAGGAAATAAACTATATCTAAGAGATAGAATCCAAAATTAATTAAATAACTAACTACCAAATATCATCAAGATAAATCAAATCTTCCAACTAGATCTCCATCATAAATAATGAATAAAAATGACAAAAAAAAACTACATTAATGAATTTTTTCGCACATTGAAGTATGAAAAGTAGATTAGCAATTAAAATTGATTATATTACTACATATTTGAATGTAAAAATAATTAATTAGCTAACAAAATACTTAAAGCCTACCTAATTAAATATAAACCTAACATATATTTAATTATAATTAATGTTTACTTTTGTTGTAGTGATCTACTAATCTCATTAATTTATTTCAATAATCTCATTATTTGCCATACTATTAGAATCATCTTTATATATTTTCCTTATTAAATTAAGGATTTTCCATATTACAATAAAACTGATTATATATATATATATATAATATATATATAAACATCAATCAAAAAACTTAAAAATTAGTTAATGTAATCGTCAGGAATTTAAGAAGATCTTTATTCTTAAAAGGGATAAGGGTCAATTTAGCCCTCCGACTATTGTCACAGGAACAGTTTAGCCCCTGCATGACTATTTGGCTCAATTAAGCCCTTTTACTATTTAATTTGGTTTAATTTAACCCTTCATCTTAAAAAATTACTATTTTACCCTGATTAGGAGATAAAATAAATTTGCTTTATGATTTTATCTTTATTTCTCAATTGTTTATTATTTTGTATATTAATTTAGTTTTTTTATTTATATCTTTGATTTATCTAAATAATAAAGTAATAACTGAATTAATAAAATAAATTTATTATTAATTAATTAAAAAACACAAAATAATAAATTTATCTATTAATAAATAAATTTGGTATATAAAATGAAAATATCCATATTATTTTTAGCTAAAAATATGAGTTATTATTGTCAAACATATTTTATTTAATACTCCAACAACATTTAGTTAAAACATTTATTATCATGTACTGTAAATTTATTTATTCAAATACTCCAACAATTTATATTTTAAATTCTATTTTCAAAACTAATACTATAGCACAACAAATTAGGAGAATAATTTGGACGATTATCATATAACAAATTAGGAGAATAATTTAATTTATCATAATGGAATTTTAATTTATTATTTATTCGCCTTATATATTAGTAATAAAAAAATACTAAATAAAACAACTCAAATGCCATGATGAATTTTTTTAATACATATCTTTGAACTCATATTTTTAGCTAAAACTATAGATAATTATTTTTGTAGTTAATATACCAGATTAATATACTAATAGATGTATTTATTATTTATTTAATAATTATTTTTACTTACACAATTAAAAGTATAAATAAAGAATAACTAATTTAATATACAAAATTGTTGGAGTATTCGAATAAAATAAATTTACAGTACATGATATTAAATGTTTAAACTAAATTTTGTTGGAGTATTAAAATAAAATACATTTGACAATAATAAATCATATTTTTAGCTAATATTATATGGATATTTTCATTTTATATACCAAATTTATTTATTAATAGATAAATTTATTATTTTGTATTTTTTAATTAATTAATAATAAATTTATTTTATTATTTCAGTTATTACTTTATTATTTAGATAAATCAAAAGTATAAATAAAAAAACTAAATTAATATACAAAATAATAAACAATTGAGAAATAAAGATAAAATCATAAAGTAAATATATTTTCTCTCCTAATCAGGGTAAAACAGTAATTTTTTAAGATGAAGGGTTAAATTGAACCAAATTAAATAATAAAAGGGCTTAATTGAGCCAAATAGTCATGTAGAGGCTAAAGCGTTCCTATAACAATAGTCGGAGGGCTAAATTGACCCTTATCCCTTCTTAAAATATGTATTTATAACTTCTGGAAAAGAATTCGATATTCAAATAAAGAAAAAGTTTTGATATTCTACGAAAATAAACTGAGAGGTTGACAACCCTAGATTTCCTAAGTTTTAGGTTCTCTTCTTCCACTAATTTCTCTTTTTGTAATCTGTCTTTTTCTGATTCATTTGGTTTTTGCAGATTATTGTAAGATTTTCCCTCGTTTGCTTTTTTTTTTTTTTTTTTTTTTTTTTTTTTTTTTT
>JAPKLW010000001.1:777732-803422 GCA_026898455.1 Plectranthus barbatus
GAGTTACCTCGTCGAATAAGGACCCGTCGAGACTGACTCAACAATATTATATTTGAAACTCTTTAAGTCTAAACCAATATTTACGAACTAATCCTTCACCCAACACTTGTAAACATGTTAGAATATTAAATTATAATAAAACTCGTATGTTTTTAAGATTATGTATATCAGAGCAATCGGACAACCACCCAATCATTTCAAAAATTTTAATTAATTTCTCTCTCATCCAGGTATCTACCCAGCACTTAACTTTAATAATGATTCGTGATATTGATATGTTTTGTTGTTTGTTTGGAGGGTATGTGGTTGGGAAGATCAAGATTTGGGAGGCTGGGAGTACTGGATATGTCTATTGAATGGACACTAACACCAAGCAATCTGCTGGAGCTGATTCCATATCTTGAGAGTTGCCCGATGCTGGAGGAATTGCAATTGAATTTGGATATGAATGTGAGGTTTTTTTTTTGGTATATATATTCGTTTATTATTATGTTATGTTGTAGAGTAGAGAGATTGTGATGAATTTGTGTTGCAGTCAGCCCAGGTGGTTGGAGAGGTAGTGGTTGGTGGTGATCAAGTGGAGATAAATGGATTATGTGGGGCGGACAATGAGATCGAGTTTGCATTGTACATTTTCAAAACTGCACAATTCAGCATTTGTATATTTCTAGACTCGACAGCATTTGGCATGTATCAATTCAGCTGTATCTTATCCTGCTGCAGTTTTTGACAACTTATTTCCCGTGCCCTTCTCTCTTCTTCTTCTTCTTTATCCGCCTTTCGTTGCGCTAGAAACCTGAGACCCAGTTGAAGAAAATCAAATATAAGCACAAAACCTCATAAACATGTAACATCAAATGCAAACCTTTTCCTTTCACTTTCTTCGCCTATCCTTTTAGCCTCTTTGCCCACTAAAAGAATTCTTTCACAAAAGTATATGATGCCAGAAAGAATACCCAATCATTCACAGAAGCAAACCGATTACCTGTCTCATCTGTACCTATAATTCTATATTGGAATTCGGACATCAGATAGGCTAGACAATATATACTCACTCTGAATTTTGAGATACAACTCAGATAATCATGACTTCAAATGCAGCTACAAATCATAGAATATAATGTAGACATTATTACTCAAGAAACACATGAATAAGGACAAATAAATCCTTCCCAAACTGCAATAATGGTCCCTGCCGGGTTTTCTGAGTTACCAGAAACGCTAACTTTCACAACCAACCTATGATTGGAATTATATTTTGATAAAATGTCACAACAGCTACACGATTATTTCTTCACAAACTGAAGTTTACCAGAATGGTCAATATCTTAGAAAAAATGATGGGAAACTTTGCACCGCATGACATACTACACAGATCATAGTGAGGATACATTTTACACTTGCAGGTGCACAATGACAAATTAGCATGTTATGGTCGTAAAAATAAGAAGCTGATAAGGTTTGAATATAATAACTTGTATCTTGACTTGCAAAAAATATATTAGCTAGTTGTAAACAGATCCAATCCCATCCTGTACCTTATATTCCATTATTGATGAAAACTCAGCAACAACCATGCCTATTTAATTGTATCCTCACTAAACTTTTCAACTATTAATAGCTAATAAAAAATTCTTGGACCCAACATCTCAAAATGCTTCAGTAAATTATGAACTAGAGAACCTTTAAGTGCCAATATTATCTTTTACTCATAATGAGAGTTTGTCTGTCATACCTTTCTCTATCTAATTTCTTCTCTTGCACTGCTCTCCTTTTGCGTGCTTGATCCCTAGATTTAGATGAAATAATGAAATATCAGAAAAGGAAAACCAATCTTCAAAAATAAAGCCCAATAAATATATAATAATTCTACCAATATAGATATAATTTCACTGTCAAGATGATCCAGCAGAAAGCAGGTGAAAATGTATATAGCTAAGAGTGAAAAATATATTTTTATCATACTGAAAACTTCCTGATAAAGTGCACCTAAAACGAACCTCAGCTCCTCTGCTCTCAACTTTACTTATTCAGAAGTCTGAATGGGGCGACACACTTCAATATTTATGTTTTCAAGAACCTAAGGTTCCTTGTATCATAAGAAGATAACATCAAATGCAGTTGTAACAGACACTAGGCAGATTAGAAAAACATATACAATCACAGGATGGATGGTCAACTATATGAGCTCACACAAAAAAACAATACGGTTAGCAATGCCCTCGAAACAAAGCATCCTACCACGGAAGTTTCATTGGAAGCTACATCATCCTCATGGTCAAAAAGCATCCTCAATACTTGAATCACCTGGAGAAGTTTAAGAGTTAACTTATGAACCGATCAAACAGTTCTTGAAAGGAACACTAGAATCAAGGACAGAAAAATGCAAGCAAAGAAGTGGCATGGAATCTCTTGCAATGATGAAATGTAGTACTTTGATCCAACAAGGAGTAGTCTGGACAAACATCAAACAAGATGTAACTGCATTAGGTATAAAGATCAAAATACTCATTCTGTAATGTTTTCAGCGACGTAGGAGGCCCAGTCAGGAAAAGGGACTCATTTGTTTGATATTTTTTAACATGTCGGGAGTAAAAAAATCTGGCTACAAAATTTATTTCGTTAAGGGGGTTCTCTTTTTCTTTCAATGGCCCCCATTAATCGAGGATACTAAAATATTAAGAATTAGATGGGGAAGTAAAATCAATTTGACCGCCAGAGTGGCTCTTCTCCTGGATCCAGGGCGCCTTAAAGGCATAAATTCAGTTATTGATAAATCTAATAAATACATGATTTTGACATTAAAATGAAGTATTTTGTCGTTTCTCGTACTAAAGACATTTCTCATACCATATAGGCAAAAGATGCATATAGAAGCATTCTCCCATTTTCTAAGCAAACTACAACTATTCTGCACTCTCTCAAACAAAGACCAAATTCTTGCACTTGTTTCACCTGATATGCCTCCATGCTTCATACAAATCCCATAGCCAAGGCATCTCTTGTTCATGCCCAACATCCACGAACATCTCCTCACCCATTCGCAGCAGGGTGACGCTGGCCGTTACAGTAATCGATTTCTGCAACAACCCCTTCCCAATCAAGGCTTTAATAACCGCCCACCTCGGCCTCATTCTTTTCTCGACGCTCAATCCCAGAATCACCGGGCGTGGAGCAATATCAGCAGGCTTAAATCCCAGCTCGTTTACAAGAAAATCCATGTTGCCTCTTATTTTCTCCTCAGAAAGTGCCATACAATTAGGGTACCTTAAAAAAGCAGCGGCTGCCTCGGATTCTGACCAGCCGCAGCTTCGGTAAACGCCCATTTTACGCTTTAGAGTTCGCTCAGACATACTAGCTAACACTTGGAGTGCACCCACGAATGCAACCTTGGAGAAATCGAACCCCATTTCAGCAGCGACATCCACAAACATTCACCTTTTTCCCATCGAATCCAAAGAAAGACGGTTTCTTCACCAACAATGAAGCAATAGAAGAGTCGGGCAGGCCTCTCTCTCTCTCAATATCGCGACGTTGGAGGTAATCAACTTCGGCCAGCCAAAACCCAACGCCCATGGAGCGTGATTGAACACACTCACGATTTTCTCGTCGGATTTTACTAAGCTTTTCAAGTAATTGTACGACGGGATGAGATGGTTTTCGAGGCCGGGCTGCAAGATCCAGGGGTATATTGTTAGTGTCCGCGCCGCTACAGCATCGGGAACACCAATGGAGCGGAAGAATTCGAGTTTCGGCATAAGGGTTTTTTGGGGGGCTGCATTGAAGAACTCTCGGCCATCTACCAACAAGTCTGCTAACATGGGCATCTGCGAATCCGTACATTTTGAGGACCTTCAACACTGCATCTGGGTTTCTTCGCAGCTTCTTGGACACCGAAACGCTCGCTGTTTCCGATGACTCGGCAGTATCTGAAGATGAGCATGAACTCACGGAGGAGGAAGAGGAGAAATGTGCGACAACAAAAATAGCATCTTTTCTGGGTACCCAATTCAGTCTTCCTCTACAGATAATTGCAGATGTTGTGTGTTAGAATGGATTAATGAGATTTGAAAGAGTACTAAGAGTTGAGAATGAATCTGGAGAATAAAGAAAAGAAAATATGTTCTCTCTTTTATTTCGCCAACCCTTTCTTTATTGTGTGTTTCACTTATTTATACAAGCTATCTATTACAAGGAAGCATCGTTTAAGGGAGTGATTTGTGGATCTACATTTGATAATTATTCCTAATGATCTGCCTTCAATCTTCGATCCCTTGAATCTTGCTCTTTTCCCCTTTTAGGCATGATAGTTTGTAACGAGGTTGACTCCTCTTTCCTCTTGCTTGGTTCGAATGCTTCACGAACTACTTTGATCACGGTATGTCGATCGAACGACATCATTCTTAATTTGGCCGTTCGATCCCGACTCTTGATAATGTATTCCAGCGAGCCGGGGTATAACAGCAGACATCGGATTTAAAATTGATCCGAATCTGCTGAAATATTACCTCATTGATTGCAGCAAGCCTCCTTCAATACAAATCAAAACGATAAGAAAACTATCACTGTATATATATAATATCTGAAACCCTAAACCAATATGTACGAACTAGTCCTTCACCCAACACTTGTAAACATCTTAGCATATGCTCCACCAAATATCCTTTCGAAATACACTTCATAAATATACTCATTCAGTAAACCCAAAAATAATTTTGCATTTTGGTTGAACTTAAAATTAACTGAAACTCCAATCCTATAATTAAAAATATAATAAACAAGCAAAATTTTAACAAAAACTCAAATTTTCTAATGAGCTTTGGATAAATATTATTATTGGGTTTCATAGTCAAATCATTACAAAAACTCATGTTAAATTTAAAACTTAATTTCAAACCCGAATCAAATAACCCACGATCCAAAGAATTGACTCGAAACTCAATAAATTAGTCAGATTAGCATCCCTAATCTTTAAGGCGGCCTCAGATTGCTGCGATAGATGTCGAGCAGCTGAGGAATATCGCCTTGATGATCAACAATATACTTCTTTAGGAACTTCTCTTCAGACATCATCAACAACGTTATGACGCTGCTCTGTTTCTTCAACAAACTCTTCTCCTCCAGCAATCTACTAACCCTCCACCTCGGCCTCATCCTCTTCTCCACGCTGTATCCAAGAATCACGGGGCATCGAGCCACGTCACCCGCCTTCAATCCCATCTCACCCACGAGAAAATCCATATTCCCCTTGATTTTCTTCTCAGACAAATTCATGCAATGTGGATGCCTCAAGAAAGCATTCGTCACATCCGATTCCGACCAGCCACACCTCCTGTACGCCGCCGTTTTGCGCTTCAGAGTTGACTCGGTCATATTAGCAAACACTTGGAGTGCAAGAACGAACACCACTTTCGACGAGTCAAATCCCACCTCAGCAGCTCGATCCACAAGCGAGACAAACGATTCTCTCCCAATCATCAGCAACGACGGCTGACTATTGAGCAGCAAAGCAACGGAAGACTCTGGCGCTCCTCGCTCCCTCAAGATTTCAATGTTGCGAGACATCTCGCCGCAGCAGCCGAGCACGAACGCCCTCGGAGCTCGCGCGAACACGTTAACTACTTTCTTATCGGATCGAAGCAGAGATTTCAGAAACTCGTAAGTAGGAATGAGTATTTTGTCGAGACTGCGCTGTAAGATCATGGGGAAAACCGAGAGTTTCTCCGCGGAGACGGCGTCCGGAACGCCGATGGAGCGGAGGAATTGGAGTTTGGGGGAAAGGGTTCTGTCGGCGCGGGATTGAAGAACGAGTGGCCATCTGGCGACGAGTTTGGAGATGTGAGCTTTTGTGAATCCGTAATTGGAGAGGAGATCCAACACTGCGTCTGGGTTGTGCCGCGATTTGATGCGCAGTTTCTTGGAAACGGAGACGGCGTCTTGCAGCGATAATCCACAAGAGTTGGTGAGGTAACAAATAGTGAAAGTCGGGTCTCCGCCTTCTGACCGCGGCGACGATTTTCTGGGCGCGCACAAGAATATTCTCCTTGTGAGAATCGCAGCCAACATTATTGATGTAGAAATGAGCAGCAAACGAGGTTAAATAGGAAGAACATTATTGTAATTACTGTTGTTTTACTCTCCTCACTGAAAGTGTATCTAAACAAACTACAATGAATTGAGAATACAGCATATTACAAAGGAAATTAAAACTAAAATTGAGTCCACCAAGTCACCTTCCTACATGACAATTTACATTTCCATAGTATTATCTCTCAAAAACGAAGAAAAAAATTGATTCACGTCCTTCAAATAACTACACTAGGAGATGAAAAACTGGCTTGTGGTGAAAAAAATAGACACCTCTAACAAAGGAACAAATAAATAATTTTATTATCAACCGCTTTTGAGCATGAATCTATCTAATTCAAAAGGGAAGAAGCCTCAATTCATACATGGGTTTGATTCTAACTCCATGTAGAGAAAAAAATTGGAGACTTTACCTAAAGAAATGCGTTGAGAAAGTGCAGATATGCAGAACCTTTCAACAAGATAATCGGAAAGGAAAAAAAAAAAACAAAAAAATGATTCCGCTGACTATGAAAGCAAATTTCATTAGATGGCTCTACTACCCAAAGAAATCAGTCATTTCCAATCAAATTCAAATGTATTCGATCTTATACACGACACAAGATGCAGCTTCTTGCACCGACTCAACTAGATCCCGGTGAAACTCATATTGCCTCGATAGATATCCAGCAGCTGAGGAATGTCTGCTTCATGATCAATGATATGTCTCTTCAAGAAATCTGCCTCCGACATCAAGAACAGCTTGTTGATGCTTGTGGACTCTCTCATCAACCCTTTTGCTTTGAGAATTTTAGCAATGATCCATCTCGGTCTCATTCTTTTCTCGACGCTATAATCAAGAATCACAGGGTTTTGAGCAACATCACCTGGCTTAAACCCCAACTCATTCACCAGAAAATCCATATTCGCTCTTATCTTTTTCTGGGAAAGTTTCATGCATGATGGATATCTCAGAAATGCAGCAGTGAGGTCGGATTCAGACCAGCCGCACCTCCTGTAGACATCCATTTTATGCTTCAGCGTTGATTCAGACATTTTACCGAACATCTGGAGGGCGCCCACGAACGCAACTTTCGACTCGTCAAATCCCATTTTCGCAGCTCGATCAACATACGCAGAAAACGTTTCTTGACGAAGAATCAACATCGATGGCTTGTTCACAAGCAACGAAGCGATTGAAGATTCCGGAACCCTCTTCTCTCTCAAAATCGCGATGTTGGAAGGAACTCTTTTCGGCCAGCCATGTGTGAACGCCATTGGACTACGCGCGAACACCGCGACGACGTTTTTGTCGGATTGAACTATACTTTTCAAGTAATTATACCAAGGGATGTAGTAGTTCCCGAAACTGCGCCTCAACAGAAACGGATATTCCGAGATTGTCCGCGATAAAACGGCGGGAGGAACGCCGATGGAGTTGAAGAACTCGAGCTTCGGCGATAGGGTTTCTTCCGCGGAGGATTGAAGTAAACGCGGCCATTTCGCGATGAGTCTGGAGATTTGAGCATTTGTGAATCCATACTTGTTGAATAGCTCCAAAACAGCGTTTGAATTTTCACGCGATTTGATGCAGAGTTTCTTCGATGCGGGGATGGCATCCTTCAAAGATAATCCGCATGAATTCGTGAGGTAAGAAATAGTGAAAGTCGCGTCTCCACCGCTAATATCTGAAGATGATTTTCTAGAGGAGAAATGTGCGAGAAATTGCGGCGCAGCGAAATAGGTGTCTTTCGTCGGAACCCTAATTAGCCTTCTGCCATAGATTAACGCATACATTTGATAATTATGATTGAATCATTCAAAACGATTAGGTGAATTTGCTGTAAATCACTAGGGTTTGGATAGGCCGACTGTTTAATTTGGTGTTAGGTAAAACTCGTGGTGCGTAGCGTCTGCCCGTCTGGTACCTAACTCAGCACCCACAGCTATTAACTCTCCGCCAGAGAGAGAGAGAGAGAATTCCGCTCAGCAAAAAAATGTCAACACCGCCGTCTGTCAGCGAAATTCAAGTGGAAACCGTAGTGTTCCCGCCGACGGTGAAGCCACCGGGCTCCGATAAGACGTTGTTCCTTGGGGGCGCAGGTTAGTTATTTATTTAGCGTTATTTGTCAGAGCAGGAGCTTTTAGTATTGATGATGGCTGTGGCTAATGTGCGCAGGGGTAAGAGGGATGGAGATCGAAGGGAATTTCGTCAAGTTCACGGCCATCGGCGTTTACTTGGAGGGTAGCTCCGTCGCAGCGCTCGCCGTTAAGTGGAAGGGCAAGACAGCCGACGAATTGGCCGACTCCGACGACTTCATCGCCGAAATCATCTCTGGTAATGATACTCACTCGAGTTTCCCACATTTTTGAATTCGAGAAACAATTTCATAAATCAGAAAATTCGATCAGGTCCATTTGAGAAATTGACGAAGGTGACGATGATACTGCCATTAACGGGGCAGCAATACTCAGAGAAAGTGGCAGAAAACTGCACTGCTTATTGGAAAGCAGTTGGAAAATACACTGAAGCAGAGAGTGAAGCAATCGAGAAGTTTCTGCAAATCTTCAAAGATGAGACCTTCCCACCTGGAGCATCCATCATCTTCACTCAATCACCGGCTGGCTCACTCACAGTAAGCATTCTCGACCGAGTCAAATGCGGTTGATATCAACATTAACATTCTTGATCTGCAGATTGCCTTCTCCAAGGATGGTTCTGTTCCAGAGCAAGGGAAGGCTGTGATAGAGAACAAACTGCTAGCAGCGGCAATTCTGGAGTCGATCATCGGGAAGCATGGCGTGTCCCCTACAGCAAGGAAGAGCTTGGCTGCAAGGGTATCGGAATTGCTGAAGCAGACATGAATCAAGAACCAGTGCAGGAATCGAATTGCTGCGCATTTCTTCCACTAATACGTAATAAAACTGTAATAAGCTGCTCGTATAGAGTTGAACACTTGTTAGTAAAGAATGAATGCGATTCATCTGCTACCTCATTCTGTCAACATTGATAGACAATCCAAAAGCTCATCAAGCTATCATATTTCAATTTTATCATAATTAATGAAATCAAATCAAAGCAGAAACCATTATTTTGAATACATGCCATATATTATTATCCCTTTGTTGGGATGAGGGATCTGAAAGCATTTGAAATAAGACAAAGATCCTAAGTCAATTGTTGAATGTATTCCATGAGACAGTAACACCCAGTTTTCGTTTTCCATCAAATCTCTTCTCTAGAAGAAGAAACTTCAAAATCTACAGCAAAGATTTCTCACCCTATGTGAAGGCCTTCAAGGAGACATAACTGCAGAGCAAAACTTTGGGAAAGCACACAGACCATGCTGTCTATACTTCAACTCTGTTGTCAAGGAAACAGCGCGAATGTAACAATTAATGCCTTCTCCGATTTCACCAATGAGGCCGACAGAGCTTTTGAGCATCGCCTTAAACAGGAACAAAACAGATGCCAAATTATTAAGTGCTGAAAATACAGAGCTCCGGATCATCAACAACATTGAAGTAGTCCACCAAGTGTTGGTTAAGCAGTCATGCGACTCATGCCACTGGCTTTCATTGACAGATAAATGTCATGAAGTTGGGGCATTTCCTTAATATACAAAGTCACATATTTGTCCAGGAACACTTCCTCCACCGGAGTGAGCACATTCAGCAAGCTCCAGTTTTTCTCAACTAAGCCCTCCAAGGCCAAGAGATGAACAACGGAGCACCTAGGAACTATTCTCTTCTCAAAACTATAGAAAAGAACCTGCGGGCATCTGGCAATCAGCCTCGACTCCCGCCCTAACTTGTTGACTAGAAAATCCAAGACTTTGAGATTTTGTTCTCCGAACAGAGCATACAACCAGGATGCATTCTAAATGCCATTTGAATGTCCTCCTCCGTCCAACCCCACTTCCTATAAAGTTCAGTGGATTGATCCCATAAAGCCAAACATCCTTCCCCTCGGGCCTTAATTGCCACTATGAAGGTAGATTTCGATGGATTAAACCCCAATTGCTTTACATCTTCAACAATTCTCTTGAACTCAACATAATCTGGAAAAAAGATAGTTGTACAGTTTACAAATGCAAACGCAACAAACTTTTCGGGCACTCCTACCTCCCTCAAATAATCCACATTTGGTTTAATTTTACTCTCAAGATCACGGTAAAAAACCCAGGATCCTCTCCTCAAAAGATCACCAGCTTTCCCATCCCCAATTATACCCCTAATGTAATTGAAAACAGGTGCTACTCTATGTTTGAACGATCTTCTAAGTAAATCAGGGCGTTGAGAAACAATTTTAAGAATGTCTGACTTGGAAATCCCGGTGGAGCCAAATAAAAACTCTAACTTGGGCAAAAGGGACTTCTCAGGATCGCTTAAAAGAACGCGAGGAAATTTTTCCACTACAGTAGCGATTTGGGGTTGAGTAAACCCCTGTTTTGCAAGAAAATTCACGACAGCGTTAGGTTTATCTGGGCCATCAAAATGCACCTTCCTAGAAGTAACAATCGCCTTCTCCAACGACAAACCGCATGAATTTTCGAGGTAGGAAATAACATACCCTTTGTCCAGTTGTTTCCCTTCCAAAGCTGATTTTTTTGCGGGCGCGAGAGAACTTGCTGCATTTCTACCAACCCAGAAACTGGGGGACCACTGATGCTTGATAATTCGTCGAAGCAGCATTTGTGCTTACGGAGGAGATCAGTGATGAAGAGAATTTACGTTTAATTTCCCTCCACAGAAGTAAGAGTTGTGCAGAAACAAGCGATGAGGAGAAGGAGATGAGTTCAATGGAACCCTAGACCTCAAGTGACAAGTCAAAGCGGGAGAACATGTTAAAAATTGATAAAATAATACGATTTTTTTTTTTTTTCTCTGTCACTTAATTAGAGTTTGCCATATAATTTGAGTCTTCATAATTAACACATAAATTTTAAGTTTTTTACAATTATAATTGATAATACATAAATTCTTATAATCCCAAGAAAATAAAATAAGGTTACTTATAAAAAATTAAATTGTCATCATTAGTTTATATTTATTTTACTTTTATGAAATTCTTAATACATAATTATATGTATTACTCCCTTCATCCCTAATTATTAGTTACAAATAAAAATGACACAATAATTAATGTTCATAAATGCATTAAAATTAATATTTTAATGATAATTATGATAAAGTTCATCTTTTTAAATAATTATGATAAAGTTCATCTTTTTCTAAAAAGGACTAATAAATAAAATCGATTGAAAAATAAGTGAGACTAATAAATGCAGCCTTGTTAGGATTTGTAATTTTCCTTCTTTCAATCACTGTTTGTATTTCTCTATACATTAACTAACTCAGCAAATAGTAAGTAAGCACATAAGATGAGAGAAGATATCCACTTTTATAACTTGCCGAGTTGATTTATCTTCATCTTATTACAACAAAAACAAACAACTATCATTTATCAAGCAGGGCCTCAAGCGCAGCCGGGGCATCCACCGCCGGACTGCACGTGAAGTTCTGGCACACGAGAGCCACCACCTTCTCCGGTGCAAAGTTGTGCTTCGCCATGGAGGCGATCTTCTCGTTGTTCGACTCCCAGAATTCTATTTCCTCCGCATTTGCAGGGTCTATATGAATCACTGTTGTATTGGGATTGTAAGATGAATGAGCAGCAGCTAACATTCTGTCAAACGCTGCCGACGGCCTGCGCCCGACCACAACCACCTGCTTTCTCGAAGGAGCGGCGAGCATATCTGCACCGCAGCACATCAGAGGCATGGCCATGGCTGTTTCTTTCAACCTCCTCTCGAATACGGCCTGCAACAGATAGATACAACAACAGTGTCTCAATGAAAGAATCCAAAATCAAGAAAAAGCAACACCACCCATACTAGTAGGAGTTCTGCATTTCGCCTGTACTGATCAGAGCTTGGAGCCACCAACGATGCTAATCTCACTAAATTGATCACCGCGACGGAGTTTCCGGAAGGTTCAGCACCGTCGTGGTCCTCTTTCATGCGGAGGAGGACTGAGGAGTCCTCCCCTGTAGTATTGAAGTACCCTCCCCCCTCCTTGTCCAGGAACAGCTCGTCCTGAAACAATCAAGAACAACTTGTGTCACTGCATGTACGAAATCGGAGCAGCGACGGATGTTGGCTAACCTGTGTTTTTTGCAGTTCAATAGCCCAAGCTAGCCATTTTACTGAACTGCCAAATTCATACATATCTAGAAGAGCAGATATGAGAAAGGCGTAATCATCCAAGAATCCAGGGGCCTTAGAAGGGCCATTCCTGAAACTGTGCTGCAGTCTTCTTGCCTGCTCGTCGTAGAGATGTTTACGGATAAAATCTGCTGCCTTTTCTGCAACCTCCATGTACTCCTCCGGCTACAATTCACCAGCTACAAGTTAGGTAATGCTATTGCTTGCATCCGTCAAATGAAACAAAGACGACAAAAAACGCAACATAAACACCGACATACAGACAGCAATCCGGCCATTGGAGATCACTACTAGTAAACATTCAAGAAACATCTTAACATGAATCCAAGAGATTCCTGTAATTTTCCAACGATGCATGCCTGAAGCATGCATTGTACAAGCATGAGCAGTCACAACTTACATTAGTTCCAGCAACCGGAAAGTAGAACTGTGTTCCTTCAGGTTCTTCCAGCAGGACTTTTGATGCTCGAGCGAATGAGGAAATTGCGATTCCATTCCACGAAACAATGACCTGATATCGTCCATCACAAGATGTATATCGACTCAAAAGTGAATAAATGGAAGCCAAAATTATTTATTTACAGATGAGATGCTACCTTATCATCTTGCTGTGGCTTCGGACGTTTTGACCTTACATCATAAAGCTTCTTTCTACATGTCCCCAAGATCTTTAGATACTCCTCCAGCGACTTGCCAGATTTCGATGCCATTGCAGAAGCACTATTTCTCTCTATGAGCACATTCTTCCCCTTGAACTCATCATGAGGATCGCTCATTCTTGATAGATCACAATTACCTGATGAGTTGATGTAGTAGTGAGCTTTAAAGAGTGAGGCATGTTCTCCAAGTATGTCGTCAATCTGACCACGAAAAGAATTCAACGGTAATTAAAAAATGAATAAGATCCTGCTTCAGCTCGATAAACAAGTAAATGTCAGTTGGGAAAGGTCGCTGGTATACTTTCATATCCATATCTCTGCCATATTCGACTATGGGTGATTTTTTCATTGACACAATCTAGCAGTCATGATATGATTTTTCTTCTTTTAAGTCACCTTATGATAACCAGATGAACTTGACCACATCGTCTACGAAAAAGAAAGTTGAAAGTGACAATTATATACCTCTTGGCTGGTCCAAACATAGAACGCACCCTCCTTTTTCCTCAAGGCACCTTCGAATTCTGCACTGTCTGCATCCTCAGCCGAAAATATCTCTCCGCTAGGGCCAATCATCTCTCTCCGCAAGTAATCAAGAATGTCCCTCGCCATGCTTGAATAGAACACATTTTTTGTAATCGCAAAAACATCCAGGTAAACATTACAAAGTTGCCCTTGATCGTAAAGCATCTTCTCAAAATGAGGGACTGCAAACAGACAATACATGATGATCAGATAACCAGAAACCTACAAATGCCACAAATCATATATGATTTCCGGAATAACTGACCGTGCCAACATTCGTCCACACTATATCTGTGGAAACCACCTCCGACATGATCATGGATACCACCCCTAGCCATGCACTGCAGGGTATGTTCCACCATACTCAGATCATACTTTGCTTCACCCTGCATTTGGTTATCCTTCAACTTGTTTTTGTGATAAAGCATCAGCTGGATTTCAACAGGTCTAGGGAACTTCGGAGCAGAGCCAAATCCACCAAACTTTGAATCATAACTATCCGCAAGCTATTACAGAAGTACAAAAAACGTGAGGCGCTAGAATTCTCACTATTAAAAGCTTCTTTAATGAACTGATGAAGAATATGAAATAAAAGTTGCACTATCTCCAAGTGACTTTAATATGCATTAACAAATAAAGATAATGTTCAATACATGGTCCACAATCCCGGATACTATTTACAAGTCACAACTGCCAGCACATTATGAGCAAGAAGAGATATGATGGTACTCAAGTATGATTTTGAGATCAAATGAGCCACACATAACATCATCACAAGCAAATAGACATGAAAGATAAACAAAAAGAAAAAAGAGAGAGAAGAAGAACACAACGTTAGAATAACACTATGTAGCAAAGATGGGAAGAAGTTCAAGCTCAATGTCTCAAAAAACAGACCGAAAAGGAAAGAAAGAACAGCAAGAAGAAGAATTTTCCGTCAAGAAATATTTTCACCAAGGAATGTTCTACCTGTTCAGCACATTTCTGGACTGCCCTCTCGGGAAGTCCATCTGGAAGCTTTTCCAATCTTGCAACGGCAGATAATGCTTCTGAGAGCTGTTCGATTGCAAATACCCCGCTTTGGACCAAGGCTTCCTTCTTAGTGTCCCAAGCTTCTCTAACCTTCCTATATATAAAAATATATCCTCAAGCTACAGTGACCTTAGAATTAACTTGTGGACAAAGAGTGGATACTACTTCTATCAATTTAAGAAAACAAGGCTAAATCTCACAGAGGCACACGCGCATGTACAAAAATCAAGAAGTAGTTGGATCACAAAGCTATTACCTCAGTACGGTCTTGAAGCCAGGCCTTCCATATTTATCATCTGGAGGGAAATAAGTGCCACCCATTAAAGGCTTTAGGTCAGGTGAAAGGAAGACACTTAACGGCCAACCACCACCGCCATACAATGCTTGAACATATGTCATGTATACCTAGACAAGTAATGGGAATTCAAGAATCATCTCATACAATAAGAGTTACTCCAACCAAGTATGTTCTCATGTTCTACTACAGTGAACTAGCACCCTCAATTTCTAATAAGTTGAGTGAAGCCTATAAAAGTAATACCTTATCAACATCTGGTCTTTCTTCACGATCCACCTGGCAAAACAGATATCTTTAGTCGACAACATTAAAATTCATGACTATGAATCACCTAAAAATTGAAAGAAAAAAAAAAACAAAACAAAACAAACCTTGATACTGATAAACCAATCATTGAGTAATTTTGCTACCTCTTCATCCTCAAACGACTCAACCTCCATTACATGACACCTAAAATTAAAATATCATCACGCATGAAAACAAGATCAATGTTGCCAATTAAAATCCCAAGAAACATACCAATGACAAGTGCTGTAACCAACTTCAAATGCAAGACAACCGAGTCACAGCAACGCCGCAAAACACCCAATAAAAACCACATGTTATTGTAATAATTCCCACAAAATTTTGTGAAATATCAAACATGAAAGAAAAAAAGAGCATCACACGCCATACTTGATAGGAAGATGGGGACATCTCTTTTGCGAGCTTCGGAAAACGCCTCCTCACCCCATGGATACCAATCAACCTGTTCACACAACCCAAATCACCAAATTTCTATGAATCCATCATAGGAGAGCAGCCAACTTAAAAAGTATCCAATTTTCAATAATTTCACAAAATTGTGAGGAGGATTTACAGGATTATGGGCATGTTGAAGAAGATAAGGACTGTGCTCCGCTGCGAGGCGGTTCGTGTGCTTGTGGGCCTTGGACGACGCCGTTGCAGAGGACCCGCCATCCGCCATGGCCAAAACTCGAGGGAACTTAATGGGTCGGCAAGAAAGCAGCGACAACGGCCAAGAAAACGGAAAAGACACCGAATTATAGGGGTGTTTGTAATGAAAAATGAAGCGGCGCGGCGACAAGGAAGAAAGAAGCAGTGTTTTGAGCATGTTAAATAGCTATGGATCCCAAAAAGCAAACGAATTTATAGTGTGGTGGTGGTGCGCATAAGAAATTTCGGGAGAGAGGGGATGATGAAGCACATCTTCGTACGTGGCACGAAAACGAGACAGTTGGAGTAGTTAGTTATTCGTAGGTTGCTGCGGTTCATGGATAGATTAAGATTCATTCAAACAGAGTTGAAAATGAATCACATTTGACATTACTTTTAAATTGACCCAGTTTAAATTTGATAAATGTTAGTTAAAGCAAATTTGATGAAGTTTGTTTACAAAAATAAGTCGAATTAACTGAATTTTATAGTATTCATGTCAGGAGCTCGCATAACCATGTCAGTAAATATTAATATAAAATATAAATGCTCCGTTAACTATATAAAATTAATAATTTTAGAATCCAAGAGTAATTAGAATGAAAGATCATTGATTAATTTATTAATTAGTTATAAGAAAATCGAAATTGATTGTAAGTATGACATTTTTTAGAGTACTTTTTTTCTAAATAAAAATTTGTTTATGCCCGATCAAGTTTCTATATTACAAAGTATTTGATAAAAAATACTTAATAATAAATAAGTTAAATTTAAACATAGCATTATCCAACTTAATTCCATTTCATTACATCTCTATCTATATTTCATTTGAATAGTAATTTTTTGTATATATTTTATATGAGTGTGGATTTAATATAACACAAGTTATTAATTAATGTCGTTGAAGTATGATAAACTTTCAATCCAATGCTACTCCACAGGTAATTAATAAGCAATGACCCCACCTTTTCAGCAAATCCTAATCCAAATCCATGCTATTCACTTAGCATTTATTTTTACATTAATGATGTAAATAATATAATATGTTGTTCAATGCGATTGTTTGTAGAGTAATTTTTAATGGAAAGTTTGTGCACTTGGGATTTTTTTAATTTTAAAATTACCATCACCTCTCTACTCAAGATTGAATTCTCCTTCTTATTCGCCGGGAATTCCAAGGTCCATCTTAGGTGACTTTGTTGGCCCATGAAAAGGTTATATTTGAGATGAACAATAAAGCTATTTAGGTCAAGCTTCAACATAAAGTTATTCCAAGAACTCAAGTGAATATTTTGATTTAAGATATTCTCCAACTCTTTACGGTACAGTATTCACAAAATAATTAAGTGGCTCATAATCCTCCCAACTTTAATGCTAGATGTTTATCCGTAAAACTTAACCGCTTATTAGAAGTGGATGCTGCTACTTATTCTAATTAATTATGGTCAAGAAAAAATTATCAAGCTTAAATTTTATGTCTATTATCAGTATTTTTGGACTACCCACCCACGTATAAGTTCACAAAACCAAACACATGATACTTGGCTCGAAGAATTCCATAAAACCTCAATTCCAAACTACAAATTTTTATTGATGATGGCTGAAAATAAATTCCCATATCCGTATCACATCGGCATAGCACTTCAACAAGGATGAATCGGTATTGCAACACACCTGTGGATATGCCCACGAGAAATTCCAACGAGCACCTGCGCTTAGAACGGAGCTCCACGGCTGCGCGCCGCAATCTGAAATACTAGGGGGTTGAGATCTAAAGTAACTGGAGGATCAGATAGCCATGGCGCCTACAGACTCGGCAAGCTCCTCGAGTAATTCCTTCTGCTCCATCGCAGCACAAGACTGCGTATTTAAAAGCATTAGCTTGCCATGGAGAAACCTCTTCGATTAGTCTATGATTTGCTCAGACCATGCAGGGTATCTCAACAAGAGTTGAATAGTGGATTAAACGAATAAGATCGGAGGAGCCAAGAAATAAACAAGCAAAAAGTCATGCACCTGAACGGCTGTCTCAATGTCCCCATCCAGAAATGAAGTGAGCTCAAAATTCATTTTCAACCTGTGATCTGTAACCCTATTGTCCTGGAATTCAGGGAGTGAAAACAATTAATTTTGCATGAGACAAACCTTTAAAGATGTATTTGCTAATTTTCACAAGACTTGTGTTCTCCCTTGAACATTTAGTACTGAAGATAGCTTTTGGGGATTTTTGCCTCAAGGAAGCATGGTAGGCCACAGATCAAGAGCGCAATCAATATTTTGTAGAATTTGGGGCCATTTCGGTTCTAGAGTTTCTTCAATCTACTTTCAGATACCCAAAGTTCATTGGAAGTAATTATGCAATTCAAATTCAAGGCAGCAAAATAATGGGAATACCTTATAGTTATATGTTCGAATCTTTTCTGCACGAGCACCAGTACCCACCTGTCATGTGTCCGATGTTAGTCCAATTTGGTAATACAGCATCAGAAAATAGCATTTATCTATTTCAGTTTTCATACTTAATGCAGAGAAACACTCGCATAACGGCTATGCAATAGGTGTTTTCAGTTACTTCACCATCCCAATACATACATTTTTAGTTTCTATGGTGTTTACGTTACTCCTACCCAGTGAAGACCTCAATAAAGTATATATAATAACAGACCATAAGGCTTATAAAGGAGATTACAGAGAGTACAGCTGTTCATTTGCGGTCATGCCTATAGCAAAGCAACAATCTCAGAAAAAGATGAATGGAGATCGGATGGACAAGGAGAATATATCAAAACTCCTCGCTTTAAATTTATGCCAGAGAGAGCATGTAAGTGAACCTGCATCTTTCGCTGAGTCCTAAGCTTCTCTTGCTGTTCTCTAATTTTGATCTCATACCTGCCATTATTTTACGCATCAAGAAAAACCAGCTAACTCATCAGTCATCACACAGTCGATTTAGCGCTTGAGCACACAAATATAGAAGGCAAAAACTTGCGTTAGGCACGCTTAAACGGCTTAGGCGGGTTTTATCCATACCCAAATGGGTTCACCCATCCCAAATAAGGTTTATTAATCCCCAATTAGGGTATATTAGATCGGTTTGGCTTGAGTTAATAGATAAAACCCGCCTAAACCGTTTAGGCGTGCCTAACATGAGACCTTCCCAATATAGAATGGATTTCCAATTAGACAGTTGTTTTCCATCTAAAAATGGAATCAAATAACCAACTCATTAAGGATGGAAAACATGAGTTCAGTGCATAGGGTCTTACAGTTTTGCCCGCAAAAGCTTCATTGCTCGATTCTTGTTTTTAAGCTGAGTTCTTTCTTCGGTGCAAAAGATTCTTATTCCCGTTGGTTTGTGGAAAAGATCAACAGCAGTTTCCACCTTGTTGACATTTTGCCCTGCATATGCAAACACGCATGGGGCAAAAGGATCACTCTATGATGATCATTTCATGGACACTGAGAACAAATTAAATTGCATGGTTCTAAACACAATTAACGCATTCCAATAGCCTATGATTTTCCAAGTTGTTAATAATATGCTTGACAAAAACATTTTTAACAAAAAGATTGTTTCCCCGATGAAATAAAAATTCGATTCATATAACATGAGAAAGATATGCAGCTACGGCCTACGAAAGAGGGATTAAATGAATGAGAAATGACTGGATCGGGTAGTGGCGGAAACGCTAATAGAAGAGACCCATATATATTGCCATCAGCCCATCATGCAAAAAACTTGGCCCAAATTTTATGGGTTAATGTGTGAATTTTGGTGATGTAGGGCGATTTGTTCAAAAAAAAACTAACTATGATAAATAGTTTATCAGAAGACTGGGGGAAACAAAGTTCGTACAACAACAATTCACCAAGCATACCTCCGGCACCACCAGATCTTGCTGTTGTAAGCTCAATATCCTTTGGATCAATTTCCACATCGACTTCATCAACCTGACACACATGCAGCATGGGAATAAAGAGATCGACACATAATGAATATACTGTAACAAAACAAAAGCTGCAGATGAATCAATATTCTATTTTTGAGATTGCCTTCAGACAGCATTAACTACTGGTACAGATACTAACTAAAATTACAGCTGGAGCAGCGAAAATGGTTGAGTAGGTACACAAAGAAATAATCTCAATTTTTTAATTAAAGTTAATTACTTAATACACAAACAATATGTTTCCGGCCACATGGTGCTTTACCATTCCTATTTGTTGATCAAACAAATGACATTAGTTTTTATAATCTTACCAATATAGGAAATAAGTAAACATCCTTATCAAGGTATCTATGAATGACACAATCACTTGATAAAAAAAGTTACCTCAGGCATGATAGCAACAGTTGCCGTAGATGTATGAACACGACCTTGGGCTTCTGTTCTGGGAACACGTTGAACTCGGTGAACACCTGATTCATACTTCAGTTTGCTATAAACGCGATCTCCTTTTATTTCCATTACATATGTCTTATATCCACCATGTTCAGCCTTGAAAGAAGAATGTCATTAAGCTATCTGCAAAGATGGTATACATGTACAGACTACAGACATATAAATAAAAATACCTCAGAGCAGGAGAGAGGCGAGAATTTCCATGAATTACGTTCACTGTACTTCTGGTACATTTCTACCTAGCAGATGGAAAGATTGGGAAGGTAAGACAAACATTTATACTCATTTATTCATGCTAAAGGTAAGACAAACATTTATACTCATTTATTCATCCCAGAGAAAACATACACATCCCAAAGAACAAGTGAAACATGTACCTACAAGATCACCAGCCCAAAGTCCAGCCTCATCTCCACCAGTGCCAGCTCTGACTGTATGTAGGAACATCAAACACCTTAGTAACTCGTACTAAAAAAACCTATTATAACAAATTAACTAGTTGATAAGGGATCACACTGACTATGTTATTATGCAGATTAACATTATCTAAAGGAAATTAGTAATTTATGCTGAACTAAACGTCTCCACTGAAGTAAGAGAATAACCTTTTCATCAGTTAGCAAGTTGATAACAATTAGTAAATTTTTACAGATCAACATAAAGCAAATCAGCATCACTAACCTTCAAGCATTATATTTCTTGCGTCAAGAGGATCAGTTGGGAGTAGCAATAACTGTGTGACAAATCAAAGAGGTTTCAAATGATGAAGCCGGACAAGATTAAATATAACCAGATATCAAAGAGATTGGATAACCTTTAGCCTGTCTTCAAGTTCTTTAATTTGATTGGTTAAGCTCTCAATTTCTGAATTTATCATCTCAACCATGTCTCCGTCATTACCAGCCTCTTTGCCCAGAGCTGATTTTTTAGTCAAAAGAAGTCAAACAAGCAGATGCGAGAAGTAAAGCTAAAGGGGGTTGCACTTCATTAACCAAATAGAATTAGAAAAACGATGCAAACCTTTTGTTTCCTCTAACTGCTTTTCACATTCCTTGAAGCTTTTAAATAGAGACACGACCTACTAGGTCAAAGAAACTTGTTTTCAATTCGTTTAAGGACACAATTCATAAGTACTAGAGCGAATAACACTATGCTTGAGAAACATATATCAGCATATTTTCCAAACCACAGTACCTCATCAAGCTCTGCCAAAGACTGTGCTAATCTCTGATACTCAGTTGGATTTGAGACTACATCCGGATCAGCAAGTTTAACCTGATTTTTGTTTTTTGCATGTTAACATATGATCTCCGTTGAAATTTAAAAGCAGTTCCAAATTATAGGGAGGGGAGCAAGGTGCCAAACTGATCATTTGGAAATACATGTTATAACAGAACAAAACCTCATTCAATGATTTAAAAGTTCGTGCCCGTTAGCTAATTTATAATTATTCGGATGAACCTCAATCAACTTTCAAGAAGTTATTCATCCACAATAAGTTTCATAATCAGCAAGCTCAATTCACTAACAATGTCGAGAATTCATCAAAATGAACCTCAAAATCCCACTGATGTTCTAAATTTTACTCCACGTGCTCTGATCAACTATTAACAACATCAAAATACAGTCAAAATCGTACCGATAATTCCTTCCACGTCTTCTCAGCGGACTCTAATTTCGTTATCAAATAAGGTTCCTGCACTACAAAAAAACACAACATCAGCAGCAGAATAACAACACTAACCTCAAATTAAAAACAACTAAATAAATAAAAGACGCAATAAATCCCCACCCCCTCCCCCTGTTTCAACCCTATCTTCTTCACTCCGACTAAACAACCATTTGACTCTTAGAACAAGTAATTACCGCCATGCAAACTAATCTCCTCGAACGACAGCGTCTCATTGGAGGTTTCACGAAGAACGCGCGCCATGAAACGCGATTTCCCGCCGGGAAATACGAGGCGGGGGAGGAGAAATGAGCGGCGTAGCTCGCCGTCAAACTGCTCATCGTGGTAGGAGATTTGGATAAACGCGCGAATGAGGGAAATTACTTTTTGGCTGCGCTTTCATACAATTTTTCCAAAAAGATTGAAGCGATTCTAGAACTGATTGTGGATAGAATAGGGTCGGGTCCGGGTAAAATGTGTGGCGTTGAAAGGCGGGTCGGGTTGTCTCAAAATGGCAAAAGCGTGTGGCCACATGGTCGCCTCGTGACATAATTTCTTCCTCTTGATAATTTGTTGTTTCCTTATTTTTCTTCTTCTTGGTTTTGTGTATACTTTTTATTGGATTTAAATGATTTCCTTTTGTTAAAGTCATGGATGTATATTTTTTTTTAACTCAAATAATACATGTGATTTCTTTAGTGTAATTATCATAACAATTTGAAATTGTAATAACTTCATTTTCTGAAAGCCTTAATCACCAGATTTTACACCATCAAATTTAAAGTATGATTTTTAGTTAAATTAATAAATATGATTCAAGTTTATTCACTTATCATTCGCTCATTCTTACAAAATCAATTTATAAGATAAAGGTCATCATATTATAATGTGATACATACACTTTAAACAATCAATATAAAATAATACACTCTCAATTTATAAGACCATCTGCAACGCTTCCGCCAGCCATAATTTTTCTTGGTTGGACAATTCCAACGTGGCCGGAGTCGGGATTCTGGGACGGGGAAAACTCTCATCCTTGCACAGTCGCCCGGGAAGTACCCCAAGCAAAAATGTAGACAATAAGCGACGGGATGGGGGGTCTTCGGCGGGGGGGGGGGGGGTGTTTGTAATTTTTTTAATTGTTTTATTATTAGTTTTGATGATTTTTAGTTTTTAATCAATTTTTTCAAATTTATAACATGTTTTAACAATTGAAAATATAATTAAAAGCAACAACTAATAAAAATAACATAAAACTAAAATGCATTAGATTAAAATATAAAATTAAAATACATTATATTAAAACATAAAATACATTAGATTAAACACAATAAGAACTAAAACAACAAAACTAAAAATAACAAGTTCTAAAAATACAATGCAATAAAACATAAATTAAAAATCTCCTAATCTTGTGCGAGAATCAGATCTTCCCATATTTGAAAAATAATCTTGATAATTAAAATTATCGTCATGATGAGGAGAGGCTTGAGAGGTTGTTTGTTTTTTGGACAATTTTTTTTTTCATTCTCAAAATATAAACGCGAATCATGATTTTCAATTGAATTTAAGTCCATCATCATTAATTTGTGATCTGATTCTCGTTCAAAAGTGGTATTGAACTTTTATTGTTTTAACCACCTTCTTCTCAAATCGCTTTCTCTTCTTTCTTTCTCTTTCATTCATGAGTTCATGCATTTTTTGTGTTGATTCATTTAATATAGTAAGTAGATTCAACACTTGCTCATTTTTTATTTCTTCAATTTAGTTTTCTTAACACCCAATGGGCATTGAGACGCAAAACCACTGCCACTATCGTCACTTAAGTGAAGAGAAAATGAAAGAGTTGTAGTAGGTGATAGGGGAGGAGATTCGGACATACATACTTGATTGTGCTGATTAGGATGAACTTTTGTCGGCTTTTGACTTTTGCGATAGACAATCGAACTTGGAAAAGTCTTTGTCAATATCCCAAATATGTTCAAATTTGTATCATTTTTTTAAATTTGGATCGATCATCAAAAATTGTTTTTCCCTACTTATCTGCATAATAAATACATATTTAAAATTAGTTAACTAAATAAAACTGCAATAAATAAGAAAACAGAAGTGCAAATATATGAAAATAGTCATTTTCCTTATAAAAAAACCTTAAATGATCACTTTTATGTATATATGCAAAAAATGGTCAAATTCATGTAAACTTCCACAAATACCCTTATTATCAACATATTTTTTGCAGGTTTTTTAATTTGACAATCATTATTGTAATGATTCAATCGTTATTACTCAAATTAGTACTAAAAATATATTTATCTAATTTAGTTTTGATATTCAATCCAATTTTAATTATATATGTTAGGATTTTTGTTATATAAATCATTCCTTACTTTTTGTGTTTCGGTGGGTCAAAGATTGTAAGCTATCTTAGTCAGTTTTTCAGAGTCTAGAGTTCTAAACTGTAATCCTTGTATAGGATCGATTGAGTTGTAATAGAACTTAGGTTGAAGACCGAGCAAAGGAGAATGCTCGAGAACTGACTACATGCACGCCTAAAACTTGGTTTTCACCAAGTACAACCTTAACCAAAACTGAGATGGAGCACTTATTATAATGTCTACCATACTGACTGGGAGAAGTGAGTCTGAGGGCTTCCCCGTACTAAATAAGGAGAAGTCAGTATGAAGGTTTTTCATACAGATTCGGAGAAATCAGTATGAGGGCATTTTCCATACTGACTGTGGACAGTCAGTATGGGGGTATACCATACTGACCTTGGGAAGTCAGTATGAGGCTAAGTTGTACTGACTGTGGAAAGTCAGTACAAGAGCCTCTACCTTTAAAGCATGAGTTATTTGAAAGATATCGAAGCTCGGTCCAGAAGTATGGAAGGTGAAGAAGACATCAGAAATTGCAGCGTGAGTGAGCCAAAAAGGCTGTAGAAGGAGCAGAAGAAATCAGAAGATCTCTTCTACCATTGTCGTCTCTTCATCTCACGACTGCTGCTCAGTGGCATGCCAGCAACGGGGCGTGAGCGTGGCGTGACTGATAACTGCAGTAAAGCGGTTAAGCAAATAAATTTGTAATTACACCCAAAGGTGGTCGAACCCACAGGGACTGTGCAACGAGAAATCCAAAGTACTAGTCAAAATTAATAAACCATATATGTTTGAGGGTTTTGGAAAAGGGATTTTTTGTTTTGTAAATTTAAAGAGAACAATTGCAAGAAATTAAAGGGTTTCGAAAACAATTAAAGAAAGCACAGATCCTAGGGTAGATAATCTAATCATCAACATGCAAATATCAATCAACTCAGCAATGGGGAAAACATAGATTTTTGTGGATTAAATTCATTGGTCAGGCAATTAAATCCTAGATTATTAATTAGTGACTATCTCCTCTCGGTCTAAGAACACCAAATTAATAAATCTCATAATTATCTAATTATTCCTATGTAGGTTTCTTCCTTTTGAGACAGAAAACAAACACAATTAATTCTCTCTTCCTGTTAACAATTTTCATCTCTCGATCCATCAATTATTAACTATAAACCTAGATCTCAATTCACCTCTCGGTCCTTCTTTTAATCTAGATTATAAAATTAAATCTGAGAATTAAACCATGCTATATGAGTTGATATCAATTAAACATGCATCAGAAAAGAAATCATAACCCTAGAACCTGTTTAGGGTTCTAGCCACAAATCATGACTAGAAAATAAAGAAACATATTATTAATTGACTTACAAATAAAATAGGAACCTTCAATGTCTTGAAAAACTCCAATGTATTAAGCAAAAACAGAGAAAAGAAGATTTAAAGATAAATTTTCGTGCCTGAAAGTTCTAATTTATAGAGGGGGAAAAAGACCTA
>JAPKLW010000001.1:808095-844736 GCA_026898455.1 Plectranthus barbatus
TATTGAGATTTATTTATTTTTTTAAATAAAAATAAAATAATTAATTTAAAATATATATAACTTATAAAGCGATTATTAAAATAAAATTGACATAGATTATATAAAAAACATAACTACTAAGAAATAAAATTACATTGCATAAAACAATACAAGTACTTGAAATACAATTATCCTTATATATTATATAGAGTTAGTTTTAACCATTCAATTAAAATAAATATATATTAATTCCAATAAAAAATATATACAAGTTAAATACCTTATCAAAACTTAACAAATATTTATAACTACAAACATTGCATTTTAAATATGAGAAGATATGAAAATAAATAATAATACACACAAAAATATATTTTAAAGAATAGTATATATAATACTCTTTAAGTTTTGGTAGAGAATAATATATTTCCTTAAAGAAAATAATAATAATCTCATTGCTACAAAATAATATAATTAGAGAATAATATATTTCCTATATATATAATATCACAATTTTAGTATATATATTTTCTATTAGAGAATAGTATATATATTTTCTATATATATATATATATATAGGGAGCGGATCCAGTGAGAAAATTCTTAACTTGAGAAAGTGAGAAAGATGTTTGATTGCATTTACGACATTGTTTGATTGTATTCAAGTTGTTGCTTGATTGTGCTTTAGTTGTTGCTTGATTATTTTGTTGCTTGATTAAATATCAACCATTTATTTTTTAAGATCTGATGGACATGATTCATTCTTTTTTCTCACAGGGGGATTTTTTTTTTACATGATCCCTCCTCTATATATATATATATCTTAATTTAAAATAAAAAATATATATCAATATTAGACTCTATTTGTAGAGAATAAAAAATTATAAATTTTGGTATAGATTTTATTTATTTTTATTTTATTGTTTAAAAGATATAACCATTTTAGTAAAATGTTTATATAAAATTAAATGGGCCAATAGAATTGTTACAACTATCTTTATTTAATTGCTTCATGATTAAATAAATAAAAAATAAAACATGTGGGGCCCACAGATCTTTGTGGTCTCTCCACTCGTGGTCGATCCCTCTCTCTCAAGAATAAGACATTTTTTTTTTTTTTTTTTTTTGGAAAATCTGATGTGGCAATGACGTGGCGGAAGACCTATGACACACAGGTTGCTGTTATTTGTGGTCTAAATGACCATGCATCCACCCAACCACATCTTTATATATAATTATTTTATTTGATTTTATTTTTAAATAAAAATATTATTTTTAATTGAATTAATAAAAATATGGAATAAACGGTCACAATTATTTTGTCAAAAAATGTTGATTAAATTCAAGTGAACAATTAATAAAACTAAATTGATATAAAAATATTACAAATTAAATTAGTTTCATATATATATATATATATATATATATATATATATCTTAATTTAAAAATAAAAATTTATATATCAAAATTAGTCTCTATTTTTAGAAAATCAAAAATCATGAATTTTGATATATTTGTTATTTATTTTTATTTTCTTATTTAAAAGATATATTAGTTTTAGTATTATATTTCTACAAAATTAATTAACTAATTGAATGAAGACAAATGTTACAATTTTATTGGTTCTTCAATAAAGAATTAAAGAAAAGTAAAGGTGGGGCCCACAGACCTCTCATGTTCAATAGGTCTCTGGTCGACCTTGAGGGAAGAATAATGAACTATTTTTCATTTTTTAAAAATATTTTAAAGCTGATGTGGCGGTTGGGTTGGGGTGGGAAATGTTGCTGTTATTTGTAGTCTAAATTTTCCACCGGAGGCCGGAAAGGGTGCTGAGGGCACAGACTCACACTAGGTGAGTTCTGAGCCAACAGTCAGTCCCAGATCTAATCGATGAGACATCAGTGCACTAGATACGAGAAAGAGAACTAAGGCGGCTTCCACGATGGTCCAAGCTTGAAGAACGAACCTAGTCCGTGCATGGAACCCAAGTCGAGTTAGGACTTGGTCGGAGTCCGGTAGAGTAACAGGTCGGTAATGGATCGGCAGGCCTGATACCCAAGATATTCCACATTTAATATGTTTTAAGTTATGATTAGTGATGACTACGGTTGGTTTGGTGGTTTCATATTTTTTGAATTGGAACAAGCTCACTAGATTATACTCCCTCCGTCCCATTAGAGTAGTCCCATTTCTTTTCGGCACGGAGATTAAGAGTTGTGAGTGCAGTGGAATTAATATTTTATTGGTGAGTGTGAAAAAATTTGCCATTTTAGGAAAATGGGAATAATTTATGGGACAAACAAAAATGGAAAATGTGACTACTTCAATGGGACGGAGGGAGTAGTTTTTACTCTGGGTCGAAATTGTGAACTGCTAGTTCAAGTTTTTGTTAAATTCTAATATAAATTTAAGATAATTAACTTATATAATTGACCATTCATATCATAAGAGATCAGTTGCATAAGGAGCACAGTCATAAGATAGTTCATCTGATGAACTAATTTATTAGCAAATGTTTTAAAAAAACTTATTTTAAAGTAAAATATCATTTTCTAGAGCAAGAAATATTAACCTACTTAGTATAAGTATGTGTTAACGTGCCTCTATCAACTAATTTATTATTTTATATTGTCACATTATTCATGAGCACATTAACACGTATCACAATGAGTAGGTACATGTTTATGTAATGATTAATACGGTGGTGAGTGTGGTCCACGAAGTTAGTCGCTATTTGAAAAACTTAAGATTAAAAAAAGTAGTACTTGTGAACCTGCAATTTTGGTTATGAACGGCCAGAACACGTTCATTTTTTTTAATTCTATTTTTTAAAGCAAAAACTTGCGTTAGGCACACCTAAACGGTTTGGGCGGGTTTTATCCATACCCAAATGAGTTCACACATCCCAATTAGGGTATATTAGATGGGTTTGAGTTGGATTATTGGATAAAAACCGCCTAAACCGTTTAAGCTTGCCTAACCTGAGACCTTCCCATTTTTTAATAATTCGGAGCCATCAATTCAACGGCTCCTACCATCTTGAATCTGAACCGGTGTGTAAAAATGGTTTTAGTTTTGATTTAAAACCTTGAACCGACGGATTAAAAAAAAATGATGTGAAGAGGTTGAAATTAAGGTAGAGGAAAATTTTTTTTTCAACCCCATTACAAAAAAAAATTGAATCCGCCAGTGTACATAATATTAGTAAGTATTCCCTTCCGTTCCGATTATATGGTCCAATTTAATTGTGTACATTTAATATTTAAACAAACTTCCAACATTAACATTATTTAAAATATTAATTAACCTCGTTCCTTGTTCGGAATACGGTGGTAAAAACACCCTACCTATAACCTAAGTCATGAGTTCAAACTTCGATGTAGACATGTAGTGTGTGTTTAATTAATATTAATTTTTTAAAAAATATTAATTAATCTCTCATTTTTATAATACTATATTTATAGATACATTGAATTCGCAACTTATTAAATCAATTATGTTTCTTTTTCTAAGAGTCTAAATCCACCAAAATAATTGAATTTTATGGCTAACATATATGATGATGAGCAAAATTTATTTGGCATTAAATTCCCAAAAGGTAGAGTGCAGGACTACTACCCCATCCAACACCCTAATCAATACACCTACGACTTTCAACTCTTTTCAAGGCTGACGAAGCAAACGCTGTGTAATAACTACAAAATTAAACTAAAGTTTTATCTCATTAATAATTAAACATTAGTTTTAGTTCCAAATCAAGAAGCAAATAAAATAATAACTATAATAAATAATTGCACTTAAATACTCCTACGTGTATGCGGTTGATACGATAATAGACTAAAATTTTATAAATACTTGAAATTGATTGTGCGCATGAGCATTGTGGTGTACATACAATATGCATTGGAACTTCTCTAATTAATTGTATACCCTAACACAATTTTTTACAAATTGATAAATATAATATATTTTAATCTTAACGAGTAACAACTATACCATAATCTTTGATAATTTTGCAATTAATAATAGCATAGCATTTGAAAGTTTTGCAATAATACTACAATATTGTTTCTTTCTTTATTTTTTTTGTTCAATTGCAAATAAAAAATAAAATTATTTAATTAAATAATTTATAAAAGTTTTAAATTTATGTTTTCATTTTTTTTTTACATCACCCCCATTTTAAGATTTTAAAATTATTTTGGAATTATAGCATAATTTATAAAAGTTTTGCTATAATACTAGTACAGTATATAGTTTTTTTATGAAAAGAATTAGGGAATGGTTAATTAATCTCATCCAATATTTTTAGCTGTGAAAAAACACTCGATAAAGACATATATACACGAGCACACATGATGAATATATATTAAATATTAAATATTTCATAAAAAGTATTGTACTATCATAAAAATGATAGTTGAATGATAAAGACTCAAATCCAAACACATGGGGAAGAAGAAGAACAATTTCTAAATACACCAAAAAAAAAGAAAGAAATTTATATCACAAATTCTGCCACATATATTTACAACTCTCTGTGTACCGTTTAATATAATTTCAACACAAGAATAATGCAAGGTGATGTGAAGACACATAAAATATTATATTTGAATTAAATGGTAATGAACGAAAATGACAACTTCCCACTTATTATTCCAAGAACCAACGAGGGTAAAGTAGTCATTGCATAGATCGGAGAGGTAGTGTCGGTTACGGCTGTGATCGAAGAAACCCCGTTTTTAAGGGAAAGAAGTTCCGTAGAGCAAAATAAATACGAGAAAAAAAAAAAAAAGAAAAGAAAAAGGGAAGGGCCATTTTCCATGAGCAACTTTTCAATAAATGCGTAACCCGCTTTTGTTTCACATACTTTGGCGGGTTATGGCGTATGCATACAAACAGACGAAACTCTAGAGAGAGAAAAAGTGGAAAGGAGTGAGGAAGAGAGAGAGAGTGAGAGAGCTTAATACCAGACCGTACGTCCGAATGAACACTATGCTTACAACCCAAGAATCATACACTGTACAAAATACAAGAAATTAAAGAAGAAAGAAAAAAAAAGAGGAAACTCTCTCAAGTCCCACTGTTTGAGAAATCCCTCTCTTTTTTCTCTCTCTCTCGTACAGACCGCAAACCCCCCCGAGCTGTACGTGTTTAAGCGCCCCTTGATCATTATTCATTAAATTCCCCGGGAGACAGAATCAAACGTTGTGTACAGGAGCGGATTCTTTGGTGTTTTGCCCCCCCTTTATTTTGTATGCACTGTAGAGATAGTGAAGTTGGGCTCGAATGGCGTTGTACGGGGATCAGCAACAGGTGGAATGGGCTAAAGATTCGGGTTTGGAAGGTGGGGTTTGGATTAGAAGTTCTGGGTTTTGTTTTCCTCTTTTCTTGAATTTGTGTGGTGTATCTGCATTGTGAGTTTCTAGGGTTTTAGGTATGCTGTTGGTTTCTTGATAATGTGTTTGCTCATGTAGAATCTATGCGGAGGTTGAACTTGTGGGAGAGAGAACTGTACCCGGAGAGGCCTGGTTTACCCGACTGCGCCTACTATATGCGAACCGGGTCGTGTGGATACGGCGCCAAGTGCCGTTACAATCACCCTCGGGATCGTACCAGCTCGGTGAGGTTCTCACCACAAAATGTGTTTGTTTTTGCAACTTTTGTAAGGGTTGGTGATGATACATGTATAAATCTAAATGTGGTTGTGTTTGTACAGATGTACTCAGTTTTATGATTGCAAAACCTTATGATCCTACTCCTATAGTGTATTTCACACCACATTATGTTGGAATTTAATCTCACGTGGCTGCTCTGCCGTTGGTTATCTATTCTTGTCGGTAGATGTAACAACTTGGGTTGTGTTCAGTTTTTAAGGGGTTAGAATAAGCATTCTTGAAGTTGATTTGAATTAATTTTCCTTCTGTGGTTCTTGGTTGCTATTAAGAGAGGGTTGTTTCTATTGATTTGTGATGTAATGTAATTTTATACATCTTGTTATGTCGGTGATTATGTGCAGGTGGGAGGGGGAGAGTTTCCAGAGAGAGTTGGGGAGCCTCCATGCCAGGTACTCTGTTTTCTTATTTTCAGGTGATTGATTCACCGTAGTTTGCATACATTATGGTAGCTTGAATATTAAAAACAAAAAAAACTTTGTTGCATTAGTATTTTTATGTTGTATTTGCAAAGTTTGTTTACTGTTTCCATGAATTTGCAGTTCTACTTAAGAACAGGGACATGTAAATTTGCATCGTCGTGCAAGTTCAACCACCCGAAAAATGCTGGTGGCTCATTGACTAGTGCACCTCTAAATATTTATGGATATCCATTACGACCGGTAATTGATCTGTTGTATGTTTGATTGCATAATTGTGTCTTGAGGAGTTTGATGGTCATGATGATGATGGCTTTCCTTTCCAACAGGGAGAGAATGAGTGCTCCTATTATTTGAAAACGGGGCAATGCAAGTTCGGCATGACCTGTAAATTTGATCATCCTCAACCAGATGGAACATCTGTCGTGTCAGCATCTGCGCGTCCCTTTTATCCAACTGCGCAGTCTCTTTCTTCTCCTTCCCCTGAGCAATATGACAGCACTTCAACCAGCTACAGGGTTGCAAGGCCTCCGCTGTTGCCTGGTTCCTATGTTGCCGGTGCTTATGGTCCGATGCTGCTCCCTGGAGTTGTTTCCATTCCAAACTGGAATCCATACTCAGTAGGCGTTCTTGTTTTCTTTTCCTTAAACTTGAAGATTGGGATCATGCTTTTAAGTTTATATTATTTGCATGCATGATGATTCAGGGAACAGTTAGCCCTGCGCCATCACCGGGTGCACAGCCCTCGGTTGGAGCAACTGCAGCATATGGAGTGTCGCAACTAGGCTCATCTCGTCCATCCTTTACAGGATCTTATTCCCAGTTACCCTCATCGGCTGGGCCTTCAAGCAGTATTACACAAGAACAAAGATTTCCAGAAAGACATGGGCAGCCAGATTGCAAGTACTACATGAGAACTGGAGACTGTAAATATGGATCATCTTGCAGGTATAATCATCCACCAGATTGGGCTCTCTCCAAGTCCAGTTGTGCTCTTAGCTCCTTGGGGCTGCCTCTACGTCCGGTATGATTCGTCTTTCCATCCATCCTAGGCCTAGCTATAGTATTTTTTCGTAACACAAGTGCATAATTAAATCAAGCTTAAAACCAACTCCAATTTGCTTAAAACCAAGCTTGGCATTATTAAATCTCAAAATCCAATCTTAGTATTACATTGTCCATAAATTTGTTACCAGATTATATAAAAAAACTAGAAAGAAACCTGATCAATACCCAGTCTTCTCGTTTCGGGCCAGTTAACTTAATGTAGTGTCTGACACCGTCACTGAGCTACAACCTGCAACAGAGGTTTAAGGACAAAATCATCTTATACCTGGGGTGTTGAGCCCATTTTTTTTCTTGAGACCTAAGCTGTGAACATGCGTATGAAATTCTTGTGTGATGATAAACAGGGGGTGCAGGCCTGCTCTTTTTACATGCAGAAAGGCCACTGCAAGTTCGGACAAACATGCAAATTCGACCATCCAATAATATCAACTCTGAGATTCAGCTCAGCTTCATCTTATGCTGAAATGCCAGGTAACCACCCCCCCTAACAGGCTCGGCCTTTCTGCTGCTACGGACTTTCATACCGGCTTATATTCATTTGAAGAGGAGGTGCAGGGTGAAACAAGGTGTGGCACTCTGGAACATGGCCTAATGTTTTAGCTTAGAAGACACCGGAAACCCAACCGATCAATGCGACGTCTACTTGTTGAGCCGAAGGAGCTCCACAGAATAAAAGATGGTGAAAGTCCTCTCTTTTCCCATGTCATTTATATATCTATATATTGTTGCTCTTGGTGAAAATGATCAGCCTCATTCAACATACATTACTAGGTTGTTAGAATGTTGATTGGATTCTCGATTCGGTATTTATTTGTATTTTATTTACTCTCCCAAGTTCTTCATTTAACCCAGATTTGTTGTATTCACTCTGAGTAACAGGGTTTCTTCACTTCACCATTATTTCTTCATTTCAAGGTATTCGTTTTTTTTCCCCCCTCTCTTGGGGTGGCTTATGAGCTAGTGAAATCGAGCAAAGTCAAGCTTGAACTCCATTGATGTAAAATGGAACTTGAGGGTTGAGCTCAAGAATTTTAAGCTCAAGTCTGATTTCTTTCAATTGAACTTGATTTTTTTTTTTCTGTTATTTTCTAAAATTTAATGTAAAATATAAATTATTTATATTTTATGAATTAATTAAATAAAAGATTAACGGAGTAAAAAAATTTATACTCCTTCAGTTTTGATTATATAGTTTAGTTTGATCTTACATGTTTGTCAAAAATATTTAATATTTAAATAAATTTTCAAAATTTTCCTATTTAAAATATTAATTAACTTCTCATTTTCATAATATTGCATTTAATATTCTCATTTTTTAAAGTAATTTTGGGGTGTAATTGTAAATTTCCAAAGAAAAATAATAACAAATATAGAAATTGAATCATATAATTGAAATTCTAAAATAGTATTTTGGACCAAATAATTGGAACAGATGGAGTATTATATTAAGTAGGGATGTCAAACGGGTCAACTCGCTAGATTTCGGGCCAGCCCTATTGGGCTGAGAGTTAATCGGTCCGGGCTAACTGGACTGTATTTTTTTTTTTCGGGTTGAAAATTCTCAACCCTAACCCTTCGGTTTTTGGGGTGACAAAATTATGGTTTTTATATTAAGCTTAAAAATTTATTATTTTATTAATAAAATTAAATAAATAAATGTGATAATACTCCATCCGTCCCACTAGATTAGTTCATTTTGGTTTCGGCACAGAAACCAATGTTTGTGAGTGTAGTGAAATTAATATTTTATTGATGTGAGAATTTTTTTTTCCATTTTAGAAAAGTGACTAATCTAGTGGGACAGACGAAAATAGAAATATGGACTAATCTGGCGGGACAAATGGAGTAATAATAATAATAATAATACACTTCAAAAAATTTGAAAAGCGATGAATTTGCGACGGGTTTTTTTCGTTGCAAAAGTTCACGTCGCTAAATAATTGGCTACAAAAAATTAAATCTGTTGCAAAAATTCGCGACGAAAAATTCTGTCGCTAAATTTTTTCCTCAAAAAAAATTAATTTAAAATTTTTATTGTGAACTGGTTATTGGTCGGTCCAACCATCGCGAACCAGTCCGGTCCACCTTGATTGTGGTTGCGTTTGCAAGGTTTCAAACTCAAGACCTACCACGCACAAGCCCTGCCTGTTACCACTGAACCAAATACAATCATCAATTTTTATATATTTTAAAAAATATATATATAAGAAAATCCGCAAATTAGTGACATAATTTTCCGTCGCAATATTTAACGACGGAAAATTCCCTCGTAATTTCGTTGCAAAATGTTAGCAACGAAAAATTCCGTCGCTAAGTTTAAAAATTAATTTCGTCAACAATCTGTCGCGAAATGGCAACCCATTTTATCATTCCGTCACAATTTCAAGATTTTTTTTTTGTAGTGATATAATATATTTTTATAATTGCATACTGTTGGGGTCTATTTCAACTACCTAATTACTGGCCCAACTAAAAGCCTATAAACAAAACCTATATTGTTTTGCAGGAAACTGAAATGATTCAGCCCAAGGAAAGAGTTCGAGTTCCAATCCGACAAAGGATATCAAGTAAAGCAGTACGACAAGGAAAGCAACTCGCTTAAAAAGGAGTTCGACCAAGTCAAGAAGCGGTCCGACGAATGAAGTAGATGTAACGGAAGAATTAAACGAACTGTCTTACGGTCAGAAAAGCAACTTAATGACGGGGAGTTATGATCGTGAGTTCTCCGGAAAACGGCTGAAAACGTACGCTGAAGACCAGGGACACATTAAATGCTATCTAGCGGAGAAACAGGAAACGCTCGAGCTCGAATGTAGCTTATAAATACACTATGTAAATCTTTTTTTTTTCCATCATCTAAACTCCTATATAGAATTTGCTGGCAAATTCCAATTCCGAGAATTAAACACGATGTAATTAAATTCCCTCTGGAAAAAAAGAGTTCATTGAACTGGTTTGTCCGTGGGTATCAACTACTTATCGTTTTCCAACTCAAAATGCGGTTAGATTTGATTTCTTATACATTCGATTATCTAGCTATTTTCTGCGATTTACTTTCTTTTTATCATAAGAATATTGCATGATATATCATCTTTCAAGAATATTAAATAAGTTTATTAATACACAAGAATATTGCATGATATATCAACTTTCAATATATATATATATAATGTATTATATATCATAAAAATCTTATGAGGACTCTCAATTATGTTAAATAATTTAATATGACATAAAGTGAACTATAATAAGTATTGTATTTAACAAAATAAAGTTTTACAAAATAATTATATAAATTTGTGAATCTAAATAACTCTAAGAAAAATATTTATTTAAAATATTATTTCTAAATAGTAAAAATATAGGCATATCATTTATGTACATAAAATTTATTTAAACACTTCCATCTAATTAAAAAATAAGTTCATGGTATAAAATAGTTCATATTTATTTCCAAAATTAATAATTTAATTATATTAAAATATGTTGAATTTTTCTTAAAAAAATGGACAGGTCCGTCAGGCCAACCCGTGGACCAGCGGGTCCAGCCCGTTTAACCTGCTACTCATTTAGACCGTCGCCCGATTTCTTATTGATTCAGAATTTTTCAACCATAACCTGGTGTTTAGCTCATATAGGTCTCAAGCTAAATTGACATCCCTTATATTAAATTTAATAAGGATGTGAGTACACATCAAGTACAAGTTTGATTTGTGCTTGTGAGCCATCACGTTGAGAATTTTTGAACTTTAAATTTGGGTAGCTTAAGTTCGACTCGATTAATGTAAAATAAAATTTGATTTTTTTTAAATCGATAATATCTCGTGAGGCCCAGTTTAATTTATGAATATATTCTAACTTTTGGAAACTGTTGGGTCTTAATTTTTTTTTTTTTTGTGTTTAATCTTATTATTTTGGCCCAATTCAAAGTTGTAAGTTTTTCTAACCTAAACCAATTAAATGAGAAAGAAAAGAATCCGACTCGATTGCAACACAATCGAACCCTAATTTAATTTGTTAGTGGATTGATAATGGTTTGTCAAACCATTATTATTAGTATTATTAAATTAAGTTCAGAACATAAAAATGAATATCTCTAACTCAAAATAATAATAATAAATGAATAGTTCTATTTTCTATTTAATTTTTATCGATCATATTAGTATAATTTTAATACAAATTTTTTTCTATAATGTACATCCAACTATATTTAATAAAAATGAAAGTAATATATAGATCAACACAAACTCTACAAAAAATAGGAGTTTGGTTTGAAAAATAGTGAAGTAATAATTAGTGAAGATGCAATGCATTAAAGAAAAGTGACACGCATATATACTTTTTATTGAAGTTATTGCTTATTGTAATACACATTATAATATAAGAAATTCGTAAATCAAATAAAATTGATATAATGTGCTACTTTTGAGAAGGAAAATGAGAGAATTATATTGTTACTTGTTATAAATTTCTTTCATATATATTAGTAAATATATTAATGTGATGTTGGAATGTTACCCTATTTTTGCAACCAAATATATAATTATAAACTACGGTTTTATGCAACATTTCTTAGGAAATAAGAAGGGTACACTCTTAAATGAATAAGAGACTCATACTCTACTTTTATTAAATTTCAATTTAGTATTATAATTCAATTTCATACTAATATTCGTTTATTTACTTATTTATAACATAATGCATTAATTAAGATTTTACTTCATTTACTCAAATTCGAATCCATGATCACTTGCACTCCTTTTATGCTCATATGAATGTTGCAAGAAAAGCCTGCAAATGTGGTCCTAAATAAGCCCAGAAAAACATTAGTAAAATATAAACAAACATGCTAGATGCAATTTGGCAGACATGATTCTGCCCACTAGTTGTAGGAATTTTGGCTGTCTGGGTGGGTAATAACTAATAAACCCTTTATTTTATATGCAAAACAAATCACAACTATTGAAATATGATTGCTACAATTTTGGAGGTGCTTCAACCATCATTACTTTTTTTTACTCACATTTTAAAATAATATTATAGGATCAGTTGTTATGAACCAATATCATTTATGGATGGAATTTTTATGTAATTAATCAACCAAATTAGTTGTCAAATCAGGATTAAAGGGGATTGTAATGAAAGAGGATACAATGCATCCATTTGGTTTTGGACATGGTTGTTATGATTAGCTTGGCTGCAATATTTCATCTTTATAGAGTCTAGTCTAAAGAATCATCATGTGTTCTTTATTATGAATGAAGCATGCTCATACCAATGGCCCATCTGCTACAACTATATATATAATTTCCATCTTTTTTTTTTTTTCTTTTTCCATCATGCCCACTTCAGAAAATTTTCTGACAATCAAGATTCTTGCACACAGGTTTGCTGAATTATTTGAAGAACTCAAGTGTGTTTCAGGGATCTGCTGCAGAGGAGAGAAATAGGCATTTTGCCTTGACTGGACTGAACTGCATGAAGAATCAAGAATTTATGGAAAATATTAAGGCTGTGTGTTTGGCAATGGCCCCCAGACAAGTTACCTTAATTTAATGAAATTGTTATAATTAAATATTCTTGTAGCCCAACTCACAAATGCTTTCTGCTTTAACTAACTTTACACATAATCCCTCTTAAAAAAAAACTAATCTTTTTTTATTTTCTTGCATAAAGGAAAAACTAATCTTTGCAAGGTGTAGCTTCCACCTGCCATGATTACAAACCCCAAAAGCTTCACACTCTTGAGGATTCCTGTGAGTTTCACAAAGATGAAATATTGTGAAAAGGATTTATAAAAACAACAGAAAAACAAAAGTCACACTCTCTCTACCTTTCACCGAAAAGTCGACACCAATGCAAACACAAATTCAGAAATTCTCAACCCTTTTTTTTTCTTTTTAAATTTTAACCACGCTTTTCATTAATCAAAGTGTCTTTGTGGGCAGTCTTTAATCTTGCATGAGTTCGGGTGTGTGAGAGTGATAAAGGCTGTCTCCTTCTTCCCACCTCAATCTTTCTTTCATTTTTTTTTTTTGGGTCTGTTTTTCCCATTCAAGAAACTAACCCGCAGTTCACACACATGAGTGTGTGTAGAGCCATGTCAGTACAAGGAATCCTGCTCTAGTCATTGTTCTTGCTCAGCCAGAAAACTCCCAACTTTAACTTTTTCAACAAAAGCTGAAATCTTGAAGCTTTTCTGAGAAATGGGTGTTGTTACAGTTGCTGAACTGAAGCCAAGCATATCTGGGAAGAGGTCATTTCGTCCCAGTTCAAGTGCAAGGCATGTTACCGAATGGTAATATTTCTTTTCATTGAGTCAGTAACAATTTTAATGGCTTCCAAGAGATGTTTGATGATTATATTGGTTGTTTTGATATGGAGCCCTGGATAGTGAATGTTTGCTGATTTTGAATTCTTAGGTTTTTTTTTTTCGAAGGATTTTCACTTATGATTGATAGGGCCACCAATCAAGAAAGTTTGTAGGGCACTTTATTTCTGCTATTGACTTCATTGAAGTGCAATGTGAATGAAAAACAAAAATCCTAGTTGTAAAGATTTGTGTTTTTCCCTAGATGTTTCAGAATCAAGCTTTTTCTGATGTGATCCGGTATGTTTGTGAGTGTATATGGCTTATTCATATTCTTCCTTTTTTTTTTTCTTTTTTTTTCCCTATGAATAATCAACACTCAACTTTTGAGCTCCTTTCCCATCTAACCTATAGTCCATACACTATCTCTCTGAGTTCATGAATTTATATGGAAAGCTCAAGATGTGGATTTGCAGAAGACTAGATGTCACAAATCAGACATCAGTTCCATGATGCAGTACTAGATTTGCAATGTGTTTATTACAACATGTGCATGTGTCTTTAAAGATTTGATACTTATCACTGGATCCAATAATGTATCCAAAGAGGACAAAACTAACCTAGCCTTCTTGATATTGAAAGAACCCATGTAGGCCAGTTGAAGAAGACACATGGGTTAAATCTGGTAATTTCTGGTGTTACACACACTGATGGTCTTGGCTTGTAATAATATCTTCAACTTGGAAAGTGACCTAAACAACTTATGGCCTTATAAGTAAAGCCCCCTAGGATGGATGAATGATTGGGGTTTCAAAACCTCACTCTGCTCAAGCTGTAGTGAATTTCCCAGTAGACTTGATTCCCTCCATACATGGAGATGCATGTGTAGGAACAATACGTGATCTGTTCTTTTTGTCTCCCATTTGTTGTTTATGGATTGATGGTTGTCGTGCTCCGTTTTGCAGGCCGATATCCGATGTCTCCAGTGATCTCACCATTGAAGTTGGAACAGCAAGTTTTGCTCTTCACAAAGTGAGAACAATGCTTTTCAGTCATATCTTCATTTACATTATTCAAGATTTGTAACGTCTTGGCTCTTGTGCAGTTTCCACTAGTTTCCAGGAGTGGAAGAATACGCAAATTATTGTTGGAAGCCAAGGATTCCAAGGTCTCACGGCTAAATCTCTCCGGCATTCCCGGTGGATCACAGGCGTTTGAGCAGGCTGCAAAGTTCTGCTATGGTGTAAACATTGAGATCACACTGTCAAACGTGGCTATGCTGAGATGTGCAGCCCATTTTCTTGAAATGACAGAAGAGTTGTCTGAGAAAAACCTCGAGGCCCGGACCGAGGCGTGCCTCAAGGATACAGTGCTAACGGCCATACCTAACTCGATATCGGTGCTTCATCACTGTGAGAGTCTGCTGCCAACAGCTGAGGAGATCAACCTTGTTAGCCGCTTGATCAATGCAATTGCAAACAATGCATGTAAAGAGCAGCTCACTTCTGGATTGTCGAAATTGGATCATAACTTCCCTTCGAGGCCGGTTGCTGGGACCGACGCTGAGACGCCGGTGGATTGGTGGGGGAAGTCACTCACACGGCTGAGTCTTGATCTGTTTCAGAGGGTTGTTTCGGCCGTAAAAACGAAGGGGTTGAAGCAGGATTTGATCAGTAGGATTCTGATAAACTACGCTCAGAACTCCCTTCATGGGCTTGTGGTGATCAAAGGGAATATGTCGGATTTTGATATGCAGAAGAAGCAGAGGATCACGGTGGAGACCATCACCGGTTTACTCCCCACACAGTCGAGAAAAAGCACAGTCCCAATGGCGTTCCTTTCGAGTTTGCTGAAGTCTGCAATCTCTGCATCGGCTTCCACTTCTTGCAGATCCGATCTTGAGCGAAGGATAGGTCTGCAGTTGGATCAAGCAATTCTTGAAGACATTCTGATACCTGTGAACTCTCATGGAAGCAACAATCACAGCCCTCTCTATGACACTGACTCAGTGCTGAGGATTTTCTCCATTTTCTTGAATCTTGATGACGATGATGAGGATGATCAGATGAGAGACGAGGGCGAGATGGCGTACGATTTCGACAGCCCGGGATCTCCGAAGCAAAGCTCGATCATCAAAGTCTCCAAATTGTTGGACAACTACCTTGCAGAGATAGCACTGGACTCAAACTTGACACCATCGAAGCTCACATCTCTTGCAGAGCTGCTCCCTGATCATGCTCGTATGGTGCACGACGGGCTATACCGCGCAGTCGACATCTTTCTCAAGGCAAGACAACCTCAAACACAACTAAATTTGAGTTTTTTTTTTAATGTAGTACTAATCCACCACTGTCTGAATGTCATCACAGGTTCATCCCAACATGAAGGACTCGGAGCGGTACCGCCTCTGCAAGACGATCAACTGCCAGAAACTATCTCAAGAAGCGTGCAGCCATGCAGCTCAGAACGAGCGACTGCCGGTGCAGATGGCTGTGCAAGTGCTCTACTTCGAGCAGATCAGGCTGAGGAACGCCATGAATGGAGTTGGAGGGCACAACCAGTTCTTGTTCGGGTCGATGAATGGTTTCCCACAGCGCTCAGGGAGCGGCGCAGGGAGTGGATGCATCTCACCACGAGACAACTACGCGTCGGTGAGGAGGGAGAACCGTGAGCTGAAGCTGGAGGTGGCGAGGATGAGGATGAGGCTGACTGATCTTGAGAAAGACCACGTGTCCATGAAGCAGGAGCTCGTGAAATCGCACCCGGCCAACAGGCTGTTCAAGTCATTCACCAAGAAACTCAGCAAACTCAACTCGTTGTTCAGGATCAGAGATATGAAACCCATGGGGGCCAAGCCCACCTCTGAAAGCCGCTTTCTTTTTCAGAAAAGAAGGCGCCATTCTGTTTCTTGATCGCTTTTACTTGTAAATAGAAGAAGAGGGTGTATAGGATTAATTACGTTGTGTTCTTTTTCTTATTTTATTTTTTTGATTGGTGTTGAGGTTTTGCATGCAGTGAAAATGCTTGAGTTCAATTTGATGAGTTCTTCAACAGCATGAGCTTAAAAACTCACCATTTTCGCATCTGATCCATATATCATCTTCTCATATCAAATTGTAGGATTTCATTTCACCATGTATTGATTATTCTATTCTTTCAAGGAATCCAACTAGTAAGGCTCTTTAAAGTAGACAACATAAATTATACAACACAAAGAGAATATAACGATCAAAATATCAAAAGTTAGAGCTTGTGTAGCCTGATCACTGAGCTCCATGTTCCTCCCACCCAACCGATCCACCATGTCTGGAACTGACTGGTAATTCTCTATCTCCTTCATGTACGGGTCTTCCAGCTTCATCCTCATCTTCTCCGCTTCCCGGCTCGCCGCCTCCTGAGCCAGTGTCCAGTCATAAAACCTGCGTTTCTCTTCATCGCTCAGGACATTGTATATCTCTCTGAGTCTCATGAACATGTCTGATGCTGTTCGCAGAGGAAGATCGGTTGTGTCCGGATGATACTCCTTGGACAATCTTCGGTAGGCTGCTTTGATTTCTTCCAGGTCAGCATTTGCAGGAACTCCCAGAAACCTGGTTGGAGGCAGCATTAGATTAGAGGTGAGAAACTGGTCAGAGAGAAGATTGAGGGGCGGTTAGTTTAGTTAGAGTACTGGTAATAAGAATCAGATGAGCTGTTGAGGAGGTCTGAGAATTTCTCTCCGAGCAAGTCTCCTTCCTCGGTGGTCTGATCCTGTTTCGAGCTTGAGCTTGAGCTGTTCCCTCCTATCCATCCTTCGTCCTCGTTCTCCCAGTGGATTCGTGTATCAACTCCCGGCGGCGCCCTCGGCCTCTTCTCGCTGCTCGGACCACCTTGCACGGCCAGGACACGAAGACTGCTGCTGCGGGTGAGATCTGTTATCCTTTGTGTTGTTGCAAGGTGAGTTCTTGATTTGCTGATATGATTGCTAGCTGATAGTGAGAATGAAGCAGGAGTAGTTGCTGTTGGTGCAGCCATTAGATTTGAAATGAGAAAGAAACAGCTTCAAACTTCTGTTTCTGGTCTGAATTTTTGGATTCTGAATTCAGACCAGGAGGGAGAGGATTTTTTCACCACCTCATTTTTTTTTATTTTTTTTTTCTGTGGCTCAGAATTGTTGCTGGAGTTGTTTCCAAATGAGGTTTGTTATATTCAAGACAAAAAAAAGTTGGAAAAAATAATTAAAATCTTGTAGAGATGAAATACTATATGGAAAGATTAAGGAGCCCTTCTTGATGTTGACAGCACCACCCACGCACCAAAAAAAAAATAACATTTATAATTATTTAACGGGTTGAAATAAAAAATAAAAGGATAAAGAGGCTAAAGAGGATGAGCTAATTAAACAATTAATTTTACAGTTTTAATTACTCAATTATATATATTTATATATATATAAAAAAAACTAATGGAGCCCTCTAGGAGAAAATTCCGGATCCACCATTGGTTACATGTATATGTATTATATTGATGATGTGGTGAATGGTGAGATTATATTATTGGAGGAGATAGAAAAGAAAAAAAAAAGAAGATTACATGCATAATACCCTCCTAATTAATTAATCTCTAACATTTAGTGTTGATGAAAGATAGTATTATATCCAGATAGCTCCAGCCTTCTTGAGCAGGCGGGCGAGGTCTCCTTTGACATGAAGGCTCATGATCTCATTGGCGCCGCCGACGAATTCTTGGCCAATGAACACTGCCGGGAAGCTCCCGGAAGCGGCGGCGAGCGCCCTCTCCAGGTGCTGGCCGTTGGGCAGCTGGTCGAGCTCGTAAACGGTGGGGTTTGCTCCGAAGCTGCATATGAGTGTCTTGATGGTGTGGGACATGCAGCAAGTGCTCTTGCTGAATATCACCACCGGTTTCTCCGCCGTCATCCTCTTGATCGTGTCCATGATCCCGCCGCCGGCGGAGAATAATCAATAATGTGGTGTGGAAATGTAGCTTAGATCGATCGATGCTTGTGTTGGAATTTGTGAGAGTTTATATAGCAGGAGAGGATACATCCATATGAGTGGGGTTTTTTTCTAGATCTTTTATTTTAGAGATGATCTTAATTTCTATTTGTGAGAGACTGTTTTTCATAAAAAAAAAAATTTATATAAGACCAATTTCATAAAATTTATATTATAAAAAAAGTTATAATTCCTTTAGTGAGTAAAAGTACATAGGGAAGAATTATAAAAATACTCTATATTGCTGGTCAATTATAATACTGGTCAACTATGATAAATACGTTAATATTTCTTGTTTACTAAATGATATCTTAATATTTCATTTTGTCAATTAAATATACTCTCCACTATAAAAAAATATCCTAAAGTTTCTCAAGCGACTGAATTATACCATAATATTCGATTTTGTCAATTAAAAACACCCTCAATCGTTAACGACGTTAAAATTTTGATGAGCCATGCATTAAATCATGTGTGACATTTCCTTATATATATATATATATATATATATATATATATATATATATATTGAATTAAAGTTAACGTATGATTCATCATAATTTTAACACTATTAGCGATGTAGGGTATTTAACTGCATAATCAAACATTAGGATATAATTCAATGATATGAGATACTTTAGTGTATTTTTTATAGTGGATATTATTTTTAATTGATAAATAAAATATTAAGGTATAATTAAGTGACAAAAAAATATTCAGGTATTTTTTCATAGTTGACCATAACTTTAGGATATTTTTCATAGTTTACCCATTTACTAAACAAAGATTAAATACATCATTTACTTTAAAAAACAAAAGCATCATTGACTGAATAAATACTTGATATATCATTTATCGAACAAGGACTGTACACATTATTTACTTAAGAAAAAATCATCATCTATTGAAGAAAAATAGATCAATTGTTGAAAATTTCAGTTAAAATATAAGGAAAACTATTAAGTATACCTTACTTTATTGGTCAATTATGAAAAATACCCCTATATTCGTCGTCACTGAATTACACACTAATGTTTGATTCTATCAATTAAAAAAAATCTTGCACTATAAAAAATACTTAAATGTTTCTTTAATACTGAATTATACACTAAAGTTTAACTTTGTTAATTGAAAGTACACTCTGTCGCTAACAATGTTAAATTTTGACGAGTCATCCGTTGTTAGGAAATTTTCTTATTTTATATTGTTTTAGTGGGTCAAAATATGTAAACGTCATCTTAGTTTGTATCTAGATTAGTTTCAGTATGGTCTAAATATGTAAAATCTTGTATAGGTTTTGTATCGAGTTGTAAGCTGGAACTAATCTGAAGATCATACTAATGAATCAGTATGGGATGCGCGAGACTCAACAGACTAAGGTTCAAACCGAACTTATAAGTCTGGGATACATGAGTCTGGACTGATAAGATTGGGAAAGTATGGGACCAACACGTATGGTCCTATCAGTACCTCGAACTTACCAGTATAAGGAACAAACATATACTGATGGATGGCGTCACCAGCATGGACTTGCGAGTATGACGACATCAGTATGGATTTCTAAGTTCCAATCCTAGCGCAATGAGACAAAGATAATCATCTGAGGAACATACTGACAAGTACAAACTTTAAGGATAGGAGATTCCTTAAAGTCTGCAAGCACGAGACTCCAGTCTTAATACATAGGACAACCAGTCAATGATTCTTTAGACTGACAGACTATCGTTCTGATTGGACATCATCCAATATGTCTCTAACGGATGTTAAATTCAAACCTTCAATGTTTGGCTATAAATACCGAAGAAATTCAACAGAAGAAGATTACCAAATGAATGATTGTGGCACAAAAGGTTAAGCCATCTTTACTTCAAGACAATCAATCACTTGGCCAAGCACAAACTGGTAGAAGGTCTACCAAAAGGAGTGTTCAAGAACGAAGGAGTTTGCAAGGCCTGCCAGTAAGGGAAACAGACCAAAGCCTCCTTCAAGAACAAATTAGTCAGCCCAAGCACTACCCGAGTGCTGGAGTTACTTTACATGGACTTATTCGGTCCATTAACTCCCCCAACCATTGGAGGGAAGAGATTCTCGTTAGTAGTCGTGTTAGACTACTCGTGCTATACTTGGATCAAACTTCTCAAGGCAAAGGACGAGGTGAAGATCATCCTACCAGAGCTAATCACGCGAGTGCAGAACCAGCGAGAGGTAATAGTGAAGAGAATCCGATCTGATAATGGGACAGAGTTTTGCAATGGCCCTCGGATAGATTTCTACGCGGAAGCTGGCATTGGGCACGAGCGTTCTACTCAAAGAAATCCGCAGTAGAAGGGGCTAGAAGAACGAAGAAATTGGACATTGAAGAAAGCAGTCCGGACCATGCTGGCTGAGACTAGCTTGGGGTGAGAAGTTTTGGGGCGAAGCATTGATGACAGCCTGCTACACTCAAAATTGAAGCGGCATCAATGACAGACTTCAAAAGACCCCATACAAGATATATCATGGTCGTAAGCCGTCTTTAGCTCATCTTCGTGCTTTTGGTTCTCCATATTAAGTTCATAACAATGGCAAGTCGAAATTAGATGTCTTTTCTCGCAAAGCTGATGAAGGCGTAATCCTTGGTTATGGGCATCATTCTCAAAAGGGATATCGGGTATTTAATAAGACTACCAAAGTTGTGGAGATAACATGTAATGCTATCTTTAATGAGGCTACTTTGGTGCCCAAGACAATGAGAGAGCTAAGAGAAGATTTCCTGAGATCAGTGATGTTAATGAGCAGTCAGACACGAATTCCTTCAATGCCAGCCCGACTATTTCGACTAGATCTATGAAGAAAGGATCTTTTCAACCAGCACCCTCGATTGGCCATCAAACAATCGAGAATGTCAATGATGCTAAAGATCATGCTGAGACCTTGAATTCCATATCCTTAAAAGAAAGCACAAATCAAGGGGGAATTCAAATTGGTGTCTTCCAAGCTGACGATGCTGATGAAGATTATGAAGATCCAGGAACTTAGACTGACATTTTTTAAGGCCAGGAATGAAGGCATTCAAGCTCAGAATGACGTTGATGACAAAGCTGAGACTGAGATGGAGTACAGAATGATGACGGAGTCCAGACCGAAGACCAAGCCCTGACTAAAGAGGTTCAGATTGACGAAGGCCAATATTTTGGAGTTCAGACTCACCTATCAGCCCCACCAGACCAAAACACCAATATTCCAATTCAAGGGAACGAGATCATTCCTGAATATTTCTTTCTCACCGAAGTGTCGGTTGTTGATGTTCATTTTGAAGAGCCGTTCATACAACCGGTTCAGGTTGATGAGCTTTAGAGACCTAAATAGCTTTGCATCCATCCAGAAGATGTTGTACTGGATGCTATTGCCAATCCAGTTCAATCCCAGACAAGGAAGTGCGCTGCTTACGTGCTACATTTCTCAGATCGAACCAACAAAGGTAGCAGATACACTTCAATCAGTTGACTGGATAAATGTCATGCAAGAGGAACTTGCAGAATTCACTCACAACCACGAATGGGACTTGGTAGATCGTCAATGACATCAGTTTGTGATCGGAACTAAGTGGGTATTCAAGAACAAGCGAGATGAAGCTGGTAACATAGTCAGAAATAAAGCCAGACTTGTTGCCAAAGGATATGCACAATGCGAAGGGATCGACTTCGATGAAATATTTGCCCTCATAGCCCGACTAGAGGCTATTTGGCTATTTCTAGCTTATGTTGCATATCATGGATTCACGGTCTATCAGATGGATGTGAAAAGTGTCTTTCTCAATGGCGAACTCAAGGAGGAAGTATGTGTGGAGCAACCTCCTAGTTTCGAAGAAGGCAATCAGGTTTACAAGCTGCGGAAAACACTATATGGATTAAAGCAAGCACCGCAAGCTTGGTAGGAGACAAAGAGAAACCAGCATGAATTTCTAAGTTCCAGTCCCAGCGCATGACAAGTACAAAATTTAAGAATTGGAGTCTGCAAGCACGAGACTCCAGTCTTAATACCTATGACCACCAGACAATGATTCCTCAGACTGACATACTGCCGTTCTGACACAAAGGTGAACAATCGTTGTCATCGTAAAAAAAAAAGCAAAGCAGGTGCAAATATTTGGAAAAACACCACCTACCCGCCGATAGCAACAGTCAACAGAGACTTCCGATCGGACATAATCCAATATATCACTAACGGATATTAAATTCAAACCTTCAACCTTCGGCTATAAATACCGAAGAAATTCAACATAATAAGGTTACCGAAAAATGAATACTGAAACCGATGATAATCAAACCTAAGATCGAACTTGCTGAAATGCTATCAAATTTGCAATTTGACTTTAGAGGTTGTTAAAGCTCTTTGTGTGTCACTCCAGTGAACACGAGACTCAGAACCTCAGAGTTCTTGGGTTATTCTCTTGGTAATCTTTCTCTCCAAGAAAGATTACAACAGTCAAGTGCGCCTAGTACTCTGACTCTTACAGGCTTATTATCGTTGTGAAGATAGTTTTGGGGAAACTCTAAATACGCCATTCTGACGACGAGGAGGCTGCGGGTATGCCCACACTCCAAGGAGTTGCGAAGTGAAGGACGAACAAAGGACCAGGCTAGTGAGCTTGTAGACTAAAGGACGATGCATTATTCAACAACATAGATCCTAGGTACACCTTGTGTAATCCAACATGTAGTGGATTTCCAAACTTGTGTTTGAATAGTGGACGTAGGACCTTTTGTCCGAACCACTATAAATCATTTGTCATTCATCGCTTTCATATCTTTGTCAGTTTACTTGTCTTTAAGACTCAACACTCAAGTGTTGTATTATATACTAAAAATTGACACGAAGCATACTTGAACCTAAGTACGTGAACTAAAGATTTGACAAACCAAACTGACACGTTACTATCAGTTTGTATAAGTGCAAAGTTACTGTAAAACAAATTATTTTCCGCTGTGTAACTTATGATTACTCTGATAAACCGGGACCAACATCCGTTAAATATTTGATTTTGTCACAAGTATGCCACATAAGATCCACATATGATCTAATTTGTAATTAGCACAATTTTAACACCGTAACAATGAATAATATCTTAACTCACAATTGTAAAGATTATGGTATAATTTAGTGAAAGAAATATTGTGGTATTTTTCACATGAATAAGTTTATATAAAAAAATCGTAAATCTATATCATACAAATTTGTACCTTTATTTCATTTTGTATTTTGATATTCTTTTATTCACATACATGATTAAAATAATATCAATATTTATTTATATTAAATTATAAAAAACAGCGTATGATGTACATATATAGTTTTGTTTTGTAATTTTGATTAGGGATATGCACACAATTTAGTAAACTTCATCAAACCGATTGAATTAAATTGATTTAGCCACTTTATCTGCTTGGGCCAAATAATTTGACATGTTAGTTCGAAAAATCTTAATTGAATGGTATTGGTTCTACTAATAGTTTAAAAGTGTAGAATTGGTCTTATATATAATAAAATGTTGAAATTGATATTTGAGTTAACTTCTTCTTCTTTTTTTTTTTTTTTAACTGTGCCTATAAATTAATGACCATTTTCTCTTCTCGATATGTTCTTAATTCTCTTTGATTTATGATGATATGTGAAACAAAGATTTATAAGAAGCGGAATAGTGTAGGTTGATCTTTCGGATCAGAGTCAGTTTGTACAGCAGAAGATAAATTATTTATTGTGATTGACCCTTCAAGCTGGTTGTTCTGTACTAATTTGGGTTCAGAAAACTGGTTGTTTAGCAAGTCAAAGTACGAGTAATACTCCAACACTTGATGTGTTAGGTTTTAAATCCAATGCAGAATACTTAAAGAAAGCAGTAAATAACACAATGATTTATAGAGGATCGGACTACACTGTTCTACGTCCTCTCTTCCAGACGCACAGTCTAGAAACACTAAGTTGGAGATTACAAAAATGTCAACGATCTGTTGATATGTGATGAATATCGTGTTCACTAGCTCACTCGCCCAGTCTTTCGCAATCCAGAACTTCTTCAGGCTTGAAGCGTGGGCATACCTGGACATGAGAGTTTGAGTTCCTCTCAAGAACGTCAATTTTTTATACACACTGTGATAGCTGCCATCAGAGATGTGACAACTTCAAGATGTTTTCTTACTCGGAGAGTAAGAAAACAGAAGTAGCTCTTGCAAGATGCAAGGAGCCTCGTGTTCAAGAAGGAACATAGAAAGCTGATAGAATCAACCTAAAAGCTTTAGAATTTAAAAGTTGGTAGCTTTTGAGAAATCGGTAGAGAGATATGTTCGTAATATTTACTCTTTCGATTCTTCACTGTTTTCATGGTTGTGTAACCTTCTCAAGATGGTTTGCAGCCTCTATTTATAGGTGATCTTTGGAAGGTTTGAATCTATGACCAATTGAAGCCGTTGTGAAACAAAATGAATGTATCTCGTCATAGTCTCATTTTTTCTGACTTGCAATGTTCTTTCTGTCAGAGCAGATGGGCTTTTGCAGCTTTGGTCAAAATGATTTTTCTTACCCAGTCTGAGGAATATTTGCTTGTTGATTCCTCGGGCGAACAAGCATTATGTGTTCCACAGACTTTAAGTTCTCAAATCTTAAAGTCTGGGTCTTGAAAGGTTGAGCTTGGCATAGGCTGGATGTCTCAACTTGTGTTTGGGAATCGCGTTTGCTAGTTAACAGTTGATGGTCACTCATTGCTGGTGGTGACATGTCAGTCAATAGTCTTCAACTGTAGGGTGATTTGTTGGCGAAGACTTTTCGGTCAGCAAATATCCATTGTTCCATGCCGGTGATTTGTTGGATCACCTTTTGTTGGTAGTTCCATTTTTTCCCAAACTGGCTTGATCACCATCACATTACAAGTTTGAACTAATCTTAAGTTAGAGACTCTCTATTCTAGTGAAATATTTTTTAACTCATCAAAATAATATATAAGGAATAAATTCCTAATAATAACTAGTATTGCACTCACGCGATGCGTGGAAAATTTTAATTATTTATATTAAAATAATGTTGCTTTGATATTTTTTATAAGCCAATAATATGTATTATTATATGTGTATATCATAAACTTGTATGATAATATATACGACATAAATTAATATATTATTTATATGGGGATTGATCAATGAGAATGTCTTTTATAAAAACAAATAAGATTAAATTTCAGTCTTTAAAAACTTGATAAAACGTTCAAGAGTTAATAAATTTCGTGTCATTTTAGTTTAATTAACTTAAATTCATTATTGAATAATTAAATTTTGTCTTTCATTTTAACTAATATTATATGCATTATATAACTACCATATATTCATTATCTAAAAAAACTATGAATCTATGCATTATATGTCTACCATATATGCATTTTATGTGCAATTTTACATTTTACAGAAATGAATAAATTGCATATAAACTACAAAATAATGCATATAAAACTATACTAAATTGCATATACACGATTTATTCACATTTCTCATTATAAACATCATTCTCACCTGATTCATGTCCTTTTTATGTAGTATTAATAGGGGCGACAATCTTCAACTCATCCATCAACCCAACACAAAGCTAACACGAAATGATGGATTGAGTCAACCCATTTAACATCCGGGTCAATATTGATGAATTTCATTTTATAATGTTTATATAGTTCTTTCTTGATATGGATGAATTTCATTTTATAATTTATCATTTTTAATGCTAAACAATGTTGAATGTATATATATTTTGTATAAGTTTTAATATTTTATTGTTAAAAAATCTTGAACTTCAAATAATTTATTTCTCTCTAATTTTTTTTAAAGCCAAAACAAAATTTTAAAGCAGATGTGATCATGCAATTTATTTCTCCCATAATTGATTAAATATTTAACCATGCTCATTGATGTATGCTTTGTACATATCTTATGAGTTGATAATTACATTTAATATTTTAAATTAGTTCAATTAACTTTCATTATTATTATTATGTGAACGTTTTATAGCATACACAAAATATATGTGAAGAAGTAATTTAACTATTTGAATAATAATAAATAATCTCTTATTATTTTAAATGTTTATCAAAATCAACATTTTAAAACATAAAATAACAATTATTTCTACGAACATTTTGTTAAATTGTTATCAATTATTGTACTTAATATTATTTTTAATAATATTCTTATTATTTTTAAAAAATAATATTTTAATAATAATTTAACTTAATATTTATTTTAGTTAATTAATTTATTTTATTTTTAAATTTATTGAGATGTTTTTTAAAAATTGGTTTCAATCCAAGCATTTATCCAATTGTAATTATCCAGCCATTTAAAACGATGGGATTAGAAAAATATATCAACAGCGACATACGTGGAGCGGAGCAAGCAAAGTGAGCGGTGAGCAAATCACTAAATTAATATAAATACTTGATGTATTTGTATATTCGTTGTTATTCATAATTAAAAGATTGAACTGCTTCTCCGCCGTGTATGTAGGCAAACCACGTAAATTTTGTGTTTGTATGCCAATATTGGGATGTAGGCAAATCACGTAAATCTTGTGTTTATATGCCAATATTGTCATCGATTTCAACAAAAACTGATTTTTATCTTCTTTAAACGAATCACTAAATTAATTTAATTGTATTATATGAATATAAAATTGCAAAAAACTAAAAAAACAAAATAAAAAAGGATTGAAGGGTAGAGAATTCATATAACAAACATTCTTCTCCATTAAAAGAAAGTATGGAATATGATGGATCATATAATGTATATTACAATTGATGTATTGAACTCGTATTGAAATGCAAAACTTCAAACAAATATGCATTCCTTACTCTCTTTTTTCCACTTTACAAAGTACTCGATTCATTATTTGAATCTCAAAGCCAAATAATATAATCTACAACAATAACAAAAGAAAATAAGAGTTAACAAAAACAAAGAAACATAATTATATTTTTCTTTTGAGAGAAAATGGAGAACTAATGAGAATGAAAATGAGGGACTCATATTTATAGAGAAAATATTACTGTAGAGGTCAAGATTTTGATTATATTCTTCCATAATTAAAGGATTGTGTTTAATTTGATTACCAATTATTAGCTAATCAATTTTTATTTTCTTATGTTTCAAAACATAAAAATAAAAAGTATCATAACTAAATCTGTTTCGATTTCTTGCCATGTTCATTATATAATTTCCATGATACCATGTATTATATATTTGTTATTGTGATTAAGAATATCATGATTAAATCATGCGATTTCTTGTCATCATTTATTAATTTATTACCATTAATATAAAGATTAGTTGTATTATTTACTTTTGATATTTTTTGTGATTAGTTTTCTTTAGGACCATAAAAAAAATGCACTCAATTTGATTTAATTTATTTATTGTATGATGAAAGTATTATAAAAAATCACATAATTTTTTCTCCCTATATTTTGAATTGATTAAATGGGTTTTTTAAATTAATATATTTTTTAAAATAAACTATTAAAATTTAATGACAATTATATTTTACTTATTTCTATTAAATATCAATATACATGCCATGGAAAATAAAATTTGGAACATGTAATTTGGGTGTTATTATTTTTTGTGTGATTCTATATTCTATTTTGTGATAATATTCTCCTAGATTTGTGTTATTGCATAATATATATTATTTTGTAAGATCTAAATATTTAATAAATAAATCTAAGTAAGTTAATTTATATAATTCAAGTATTTTAAAACGGTAGACCAAAATCATGTAATAAATATAAATTCATTTTCACGATAATGACTATTAAATATAGATAATTATTTGCTTAATTATTTACACCAAACTTATTTTATAATTGATATAAATTGAGTAATTGATTTAGTAAAAAAAACAGTTAAAATCAATTAGATCTAAATTATGCATTTCTTTACTAATCCATTTATTTACTTAATTGTATATATTTATTTCCTTAATTATATTTGTGTAATATATAATTGATAAATTTAATCATAAATATTAATTATTTCCAAGAATATATAACATAATTTTGAATTAATTTATGTATTTTTATAGAAAGACTCACTTTTTGATTAATGAACTTATCACTTCAATTAATGAACAGTTAATGCAACTCAAACCTACCATATTTTGCATCCGGTATTGTTTTAATATATATATAGATTTCTAATAATGTGTAACATAGAGTAATGGAAATATGGGTAAAAGATAATATTGTGGATGAGAAAGACATAATTAATTACAAGATTTGTTTGGTGGCTTGTTTAGTAAAAGTACTACTTTTTGAATAATTAACGAATCTTAAATAGCCGAAATTAATGAAGATTCTTTGCCTCTGGGAGGTTAAATAGTAGATTTATGGGTAGATGCAAGACTAATAATTATGATGATGAGATGTGGGAGAATTTCATTTTGGTCTCTTAAAGATGATTATTTTATATGTTATTTTTAATTGGTGATATTGGAATAGAATATCGATTTAGAGATATTTTTTTTTTAGAAATTTTTACAGATAAATATTCAGGCAAAAGTTTATACAGTAAATGATATATTTTCCTGAATACTATATTTTTCTTTAGTAAATTATTTATCTTTATTCACTAAATAATGTATAAAATTTCTTTTATAATATTAATCTTATAAATCATCTCTCACAACACCATCTCAAATATTTATTATTGAAATGTGTTGGAAAGGACGTTGGTGGACAACATTGGTGGTAGGTAATTAGAGACTAAACTAGAATAATTAAGCTATCCCATTATGTGAGGAGAAGGATTAAAGACAGAATCTTTGAACTGATTTATGATATTATTATTATTATTTATTGTTTTTGCAACTTTTGATTTTCACTTTCTTAAAGTAATGACGTGTCACTTGACTTTGTGTTTTTTTGACCCACAGTAAATAAAAATATTGACCAGTCAAAAAATTTTATTTATAATTACGATTGTTAATTTGATCTGAGAGCTCAGGTTGATCCAATAAAATCAAACAAAAAAAGCAGGGTAGTGTTAGAATATTTTGGTTCGAAAAATGACTTAATTCGAATTATATGAGATTAAATGGTTTGAGGTTCGATATATTAACTTGATTATTCCAATTAATTTATGTATATTTCTTTCATAATCTACTAATATTCAAGATTAGATTTTTTTAAATTATATTTTAAGTTATATAATTGTATTTTGTTTTGATGATAGTCCTTCAACGCTATTAAATTATGAAATCGAAACATGTTCAAATATTCATGAAATAATAAAATAGTATGTTTTTAATACTTTGATTAATAAATACATATAATTTGTGATGGATTTTTTATATGATAGGTTGATTTGCGTAATCTAAATGACTCAAGATATTAATTAATTTTAAAATCTAATTTATATTATATTTTTATTTTATAATTTATTATTTTATTCTTTTAACTAATGAATACATTAAATAGATATTCAAATTTTTAAAAATGTGGTTGATACTATGGATTGTATCAACCATTTAATCTTCTGCTACTTGGATTTAAGAGTGTAATAATTATATTATTATTGAAAAATTGTATTCATACTATGAAATGTATTTATGTTTTTGATTTCGTGTTAAATATGTCATTTTCGAGTAAACAATTCATATTGATTAAAATTAGCTTTCAACATAATTAAACAGATCATTTCAGATCAGTTTCAGCCTTCAAATCAATATAAAAATAAACAGATCGAGTTTGAGTTAGCTTTTCTAATCTGAAAAAATAAATAGACTAGATTCAAATTAGTGTATAACATGTTACTACCAAATTGCAACTCGATCCATTAATTAGAACCCGACCCAATTGCAAACTTTAATGGGAGTATCAAAATTAAAAACTTAAGTAATGATTAACTCTAAGTAGGTGAGATGTTTCGCTTCTAAAAGAGTAAATGCCGCCTTAATTCTTACCACTTATTTAAAGCAGCGGTTACAATTCCAAATTCATTGCCGACACTAAATTAATCCTACAACTTTTTTTTTCTTAATTGGATCGATTAATTATAGATACAGCATCTAATTATTGCCTTTATGATTCGGTGAATATATTCTTATTAAATAATTAAATGAATACGTTTTATTAAATAAAGTAATAGATCATACTTTGAAAATAAAAAATACAAAAAATTATATTAATATAAGAAAGAATATTCCAAGCAAAATTACTAACTGCTTCCATCGGGCCTAAATGGGCCCAGTGCCCTCAGTTATTCGGGCCCGTATCGTGTATGTAGGAAGCCCAAATAAAGAAGAGGATAATTTTTAGGGTAAATAGGGAATAATACACTAAACTATTGAAGTTTTTGAAAAAATACCTTAATTTATTTTCGTTAGTTAAAAATACCTTAATCATTATTTTCGTTTATGAATTATACCAAAATTTATTAACACCGTTAGTTTGTGATGATTCAGCCGTTAAATGCCACGTGGCATCCCATGTGGCTTCCTACATGACAAATCAACATGTGATAATACTCTAATCCCATGTGGCTTCCCACATGGCAAATCAACATGTAACAATTAATATTCGCTATTTTTTTTTTTAAACATACAAATATCATACATTAGAGTACATGATTATTAATTAACATGATTAATAATTGTTTTAAGAATCATGTATTAATTAATACATGATTCTTAAAACAATTATTAATCATGTTAATTAATAATATTGAGAGTCCCTACTCCAGATTAATTCATTTACTTTTTATGTATTGATATAGTCTAACCATGCATTAATCATTCAGATTGAGGCCGTACATATGACATTTGCAGCATAATCACTCACTCGAATCTTAATCATGTACTCTAATGCATAATATATGTATGTTTTCTTAAAAAAAATAGAAAATATTGATTTTTTAGCAAATAATATTTCAACAATAAAAAAGAGTAGTCGGTGTTAATTCGTTTGGTATAATTCACAAGCGAAATTAAAGATCTGGGTATTTTTAACAAAAATTAGTACATTTGGGTATTTTTCCAAAAATATCAATAGATAAGGGTATTATCACATGTTGATTTACCACGTGGGTAGCCATGGGATGCCACATGGCATTTAACGGCTGGATCATTACAAACTAACGGTGTTAATACATTTTGGTATAATTCATAAACAGAAGTAAAAATTAGGATATTTTAAACTAACATAAATAGATTGGGGTATTTTTCAGAAAACTTCAATAGTTTAGGGTTTTATCCCCTATTTACCCTAATTTTTATTTAAAAATAATAAATAAGTTATAATGTCTCAATATATATAGAGAGAGGGATGAGATCATATGATAATAAATAAGTATATTAAAATAAGAATGAATTTTATCCATTAGATCGAATTGAATCAATGACTGATATTTAATCAAGCAACATTTAAAACGCAATCAAACAACAAATAATCAAGCAACAATTGAAATACAATCAAGGAATGACTAAAACACAATCAAGCAACATTGTAAAAGTAATCAAGCGGTTTTATTATTTTATCACTGAGAAATTTTTATCACCGAATTCAATCCCTATATATAGATAGATGTAAATGGGGTTGGTCCATCACATTTTGATATAGTCATATTGGTTTTTGTCTCTTTGATCATAGATAGACACTAACTTTAGACCATTCTATCCAGCTAACAAATTTTTTAATTATTTTTTACATGTATAATTTTATAAGATTTTTGAAAATCCAGGATTGGAATTGATCCTTTCATTGATTCCTCCTACAGGTGTAAATGCGTCAAATTATTCGTGAGCTACTCGAATCTCGACTAGATAAAATTTCGTTAGAGCTCGTTTATTAAATGAATCAAACTTGAATATCATAGTATTCGACTCGTGAGCAAGCTCGTTAATTACAATTAGTAAGAAATATAAAATAATTAATTATTTAAATGTAATATTTCAATGATTTAAGAGCAACAATAATGATATATATTTCTAATAATGAGAAATATTTAAATTTGAGCATAGATATAATATTATTTTTGGAACAAATAACTTCTTGGTTCAAAATAATAATAAATATTTTAAATATATTCTAAATTTAGAAAGTTCGTTTAGGCTCGACTAAGGTTCGATAATGTTTGTGAACTTCAAAGTATTCGATAAAAATGCTCGAAGCTCGACTCGATACTAAACGAGTCAAACTTGAGCACGACACTACTCAGCTCAACTCGGTTCGATTACACCCCTAATTCCTCCTAAATTTCATTGATTTATCCTAAAGATTTCATTTGAATTGGAATCTGAATTTGGTTATTCACCATGTACAACCTTATCTCTCTTATAGTTTTTAAAAAGAGTTGGTCTCCTGAGAGACGGTCTTATCATTTTTTTATTATGAGACGGACCTTATACATCATTTCAATAAGTTAAATATATTGTTTCATTTTTTAATATATTATTTTTTTAACTGTAAAAAATTATATTAGTTGCAACAACGAAATACATCATTTGCAATAACAAAATACATCATTAGATTCATTTCATAATAAAAATTGTGAAACCGTCTCATTTGAGAGTTTGCCTTTTAAAAAATAAAAGGATGTACGAAATATTTACTCTTTCAAAAATAAAAATCCAAAATGCATCACAATTTTAATATATCATCTGTTTAAATAATCAATATCTGAGCATGCTTCAATTTCGTGGTTAAATAATTCTTAAGAGTGTCGTTATCAATTTAAAACTATTTTGTAGTAAATATAATTACATATAATTAAAAATAATAATCTTCAGAATTAAAAATAAGTTTTGATGATATAATTATAATAAAAATATCAATATCGGACCAAGCGATCAAATCATTGGAATTGAAGTATACATATCTTGATTGGTATTAGATGCAAGATGACAATTATGCCAACTTTACAACTACATCAAAATCAGGCTAATGCGTTGGCATATATCAGTTGCTGCCCCTTTGTATAATTTGATGATGCTTGTATCACAGGGGCCTTGAAATTTGAATTTTATTTAATTTTAGTAATAGGATGATTATATTTTATTTTTTATGAAATAATCTTCTTCATTGGCAGCTGACCATAATGTGCAGTCTGTAAAAATCAAATAATTAAATTAAAGCACTCTTAGAAAAGAATTTCCGAATTCGCCACTGCAGATCTCCGATCCAAATAATCTAGGTGTTGTAATATTGTCATAAATTCAATATGACTGCAGTTTTAATGGTGTATATGAAATCTGTGTGAATATTTGGAAGTGGGAATGAGCCATTTAATTAATTTGACTATATATCTTAATTTACAGATGTAAAACTCAATGCAGATCATAGCTGTCAGAATCTAAAGGAAAATTTTATCGCTGTATTCTTTATTTAATATATATATATATGTATATTGGGCGAGAAAAGAATAGATGGGACTAATCGATTTTACTAAACAAAAGTTTTATTATTGATTTTAAGATCGATCGATGATGTTGACTAGTAAGTTGTAATTATAATGGTGGGAAAATTGACACATATATTCTATCTCACACTTGTCTCCTCCCATCACTCCAAGCTAAATTCCCCAATTTCAACATCAAATTTAGAGACAACATACATCATATATGTGTATATATATATATATATATATATTCGTTTCAATCAGAGATTCAGACAGCAACATGAGAATTGGATCCTGGTAAATTTGTCACGTACAAAAGTGTCCATATATAAAATTCCATGGCGTCATCCAAGAATTCAGGAACTTGTGCTCTAAAAGTAGGCATGCGATTCGCCCCTATTCACATCTCCCTCCCTTTTGCAAATTATTGCAATTTGGAGATAAGATTTTTATGAAATTCATCAGATTTTAACATATACGTACTTCAGAAAAAATCACATTTCATCATTTTCAACTTCATTAATTCTTTTATTTTCTAACATATATTATGTATATAGACAATAATTAATAAAAATATATATATATGATTATACACACAACAATGAAAGTTCATAGTTCATTCAGGAAGATGAGTTCAGCCTATAATGTACCCCTATATATATATATATAGGAATATTGTGTCTCTAGCTAGAGTTGAATGAAAGGTGCAGTTGCCGCCTTCCCCAGCTCAACATTTGGAAGCTTTCAATAGGAGGGATTCCTGATTCCATACTGGCCTATTGCTTACTCTAACATCAAATTTAAATCAAGAATCTCATTAAGTTCTATCAAAGATTAACAAACAAATTTATCCACCAACTTCTGCTTTCGATCCAAGATCTAATCCGATTAGGGTTCGGTTAAGCCTCGAAAATTATAAGATACTTTCACCAATTACGCCTTAAGTAGGGGACTGGCCTCGATCGCTTTTCTCTTAAATGAATTCTTAATATCGATATTTCCTTAGGTCCTTGTTAAGTACAAAATCACTCTCATACATGCAAGTTGACGATCGCAATGCAAAGATTCACCACCGAAAGGCCTGACATATTCGCCATTTCTTTCACAAAAAAAGAATATATGAATTCTCATTGCAAGAATCGACACTCCAACAACACCTACGCCAACATATTTATCATGTTTTCAATCACCCACAAAGCAAGATTTTATAAATAGACATATTAATACGTAATTAAATTTTATTTGGAGTAGAATTAGATGAAATGAAACCAAGTTAATTAGCTAGCAAACGTCAAGCCCACCAACTTTTTGAATATTGTTAGCCGTCTCTCACTCTTTGCTTAGTTTATAAATAGAGCCCCAAAACATCTCCATTTGAGGCAACCAAGCTTTCTTACAATCATCGATCGTCCAAACCTTAAAAACAATCAAACAAAACCCTAAAAAAAAAAAAAGAAAAGAAATGGAGAAGATAGCAAAACTGGCATCGGAAAACGGGGTGTTGATCTTGAGCAAGAGCATGTGCTGCCTGTGCTACGCGGTGCAGATCCTGTTCCGGGATCTTGGGGTGCAGCCATTGGTGCACGACGTAGACCAGGATCCAGAAGGGAAGGAAATGGAGCAAGCACTGACAAGGATGGGCTGCAGCGGCCCCTTGCCGGCGGTGTTCATCGGCGGGGAGCTCATGGGGTCCACCAACGAGGTGATGTCGCTCCACCTCAGCGGCTCCCTCTCACGGCTGCTCAGCCCGTATCAGCTGCAGGCCAACCCCTCATCCTCCTCAGCCCATGCACGTCACAATTAATTAGGATATATATGATTTTCATGCATGATTTCGATGAGAATAAGGTTTCTTTCATTCGATATATATGTGCTGTCTTCTAATCTATTTATGTTAATTTGTATGTAATGGTAATGGTAACTGCAATGCTGTAGTAGTGGAAGAATAAGGGGTGGTGGCAGGAAGGAGGAGGAGGATTCATGAGAGAGAAGAAAGTGGGACTATATATAAATGTGTGTAATGTTTGGATAATATTATATTTAGGGCTAAGCTGATTTAGCTATCTATCATCTTTCAAGAATATTTAATATTATTAATTTAAATTTGAATGTTTGCTTCCTTGGCTTTTGCATGCTTATTAAATATTCTCATTATCAAACTCATCCTTATAAAATTGGCTGTTAAAAGGAGTCTCAAACCCCTAACATGTGTTATTGAAGGCTCCCGATATTGTAAATAAGTTGGCTTTAATATCATATTACAATCCAACTCATCATTCTTATAAAATGGATTTCTAAGGAGAGACATGTCTCACCATTATATATATACGTCTTTGGTCATTATTTTCAATCGATGCAAAATACAAATTAAGTATTGCCTTTTTTTTTCTCCCTTTCCTAGGCTTGAAAGGTTGGATGCACAAACTTTCGGAGTCTTGATTGATTATGAGACCTTTATTGTTGGAATCATATTTCCGAGTTTGATTTAGAATATACCATGGTGTATTTTGTCATAAAAGAGTATTATTTATTTCGATTTATTTAATACTTTATAAATTGTGTAAATTATAATACATTATAAATTGTGTAAATGATTTGGTCATTATTTTCAATCGATGCAAAATACAAATTAAGTATTGCTTTTTTTTTCTCCCTTTCCTAGGCTTGAAAGGTTGGATGCTCAAACTAGCCTACCCTTTCGGAGTCTTGATTGATTATGAGACCTTTATTGTTGGAATCATATCTCCGAGTTTGATTTAGAATATACCATGGTGTATTTTGTCATAAAAGA
>JAPKLW010000001.1:844746-885732 GCA_026898455.1 Plectranthus barbatus
TATAAATTGTGTAAATTATAATACATTATAAATTGTGTAAATGATTTAGGGGCGTCCTAAAACAAATGAAAAAAAAAGTTCATAGATTAGAGTAAGGCAAAACCTTGAAACGAGAAGTCAAAAATATGGATCTTATTTTTATTTTTCTAGAGCGCCAAGCTTCGAATCTGAGATATCCATTTGTATGATTTTGGCTAATAAGATTTTGCATGGTTTTAGGCGCAATCTCTTGATAGAGTTCAGATTTATCCTCTAAAATACGAAAATATGTCCAAATCTATCACATGATCAATATTATAAATTTTATTTCCGTATAAAATCACCCACAATAAATATCTTAAACTTTAAATATCAAAATTCATCAAGAAATATTCATAGTGGAGGTGTCTTTAATGGGGCAAATTGGTAGTCAATTTTTGGTAAGAGATTCCAAAATGAATATTTTTGATAGGGAAGAAGGGATCTTTTCACATTATCAAATGCATTTTCCATCTCTCCATTTGCATAAAGTTGTAACAAAGCAAAAGCAAATGATCCACATGTATTCAACCACGTAGACTTTGAGTATCGTGTGAGAGTTCGATCTCAATTTCATAAAATTCTTATTTTTTAAAATGCATATATTCATGGGCTGCCGTCCCCTTCAACCCAAAAATGGCGCCACTCGTGGATTCTAGCTACCACTTTATTTTTAGATAGGGAAATTGCATGAATTCTTTTCGATTTATAAATGTTGTTGATGCATGAAAATTCGTGGATTAACATTTAAGATTGAATACACGAAAAAGAATTGAGAATTTTATTATTGAGAATGAATCGATCATCCCCTTTAACTTTTACCCAGTTTTTACAATATTTTTAAACAATCAAATTTACATCAAAGGAAAGGCCTTCATCTATAGTTATTCCTTTATTAAAAGAGTACAATTAGGTGGAATTGGAGTCAATCTGGACTCGAAATTGTCGACTTGAATGTAGCCTCCGCAATTCTTTCCGTCATGCATGCTGTTTTTGGGGATTTTATTGGAATGTGATTTAACAAGAATATGCATGTGGATTTTGTTGTGAATATACAATATGCCTACGTATTTTTTTATTTTTATATTTGATTTTGAAGTTATTTTTCAATTTAATGTTGATCTGCTTGTTACTTTGAAATAACTAGGTAACGTTTGTTCTTAAAGAAGTAGTATAATTAAATTGAGTGTTTGGCCACTTTAGTTTTGTAATAAAGAATCTTGATATGCAACTTAATTATTGATGATGTTAGATGCAGGGACATCTTTGAGATTTTGGATCGTATGTCAAATATACAGTAGTTATTGCTTTAATTTTCCTTGAAGATATGTGTGAAAGTTGGTATTCTCTTTGATTTTGGATATGGTTATCTTTGATGAATATGTTATTTTTGTTGTCAAGTGGCATCTAGGCAATTCCGAGCAGCTTCTAGACTTCAAATTTTGTACACCTGTTTTCTTTTTATTTTCGCTTCTACAAACCACTTAAAATGCAATTATTTATCCGTTCCTTTTTTTGTTTCTGTATTTATTTATTTTTAAGCCTTTTTTAATGATAATCCATATTTAAACTCATATAATATAGAGTGAAATCTAATAATACTCAATTTCACTATCTTATATTACAAAATATCCATTTTATTAAATTCATTCAAAAAATACCCAATTGCATGCATTTTACTTAAATACCCTTTTATAATTCATGTAGTTGATCTAATTTTCATTTCTAATTCTAAGTTGTAATTCTCTAATTTTGTTTTCTAATAATTTTTAATCTAATTTCTTCTAATTGTTGATGTAGTTCTTTAATTGTATATTCTAAATTTTCTATGTCAGTACTAAGTTTTCTGATTTCCTGTAAGTTTTCTTTATCAACAAGTGTAAATTTTCTTATTAGACAGCTATAAGTAGTATGAGCTTCAAGATATTCTTTTCTAAGCTTTTGTTGCATTAATTCATCGGTATAAGGAAGATATATGCTCCTTTCATCATCTATTTTTATTGATATAAAAGTGGAACTAGGCATAATTTAATCAGTGTCGAATAGCATTATATTTTATCATTTATTTCTGTAACAACTGTTTTTAATTCTTGTATTTGTTTTTTCAGTTGTGTTATTTGATTTTCTGAATGTAATGTTTGTTTTTTTAGTGGTTCAGGCCATTTATTTTGGTTTATATAGCTTGTACTAGCTCTTGGTTGTTCTATAATACTTTTTAAGTTTGGTGTATTATTTTGAATTCTTTAAGATGAGCTTCGTTGAATGAATTTTTGTAGGCTATCATTTTTTTTATTATAGTACTTGTAGTACTTAATAATTCATCTATATATATTATATCTCTATGTTGGAAAATTATACTTAAATTACTATTAGTTAATGCATAAGATATTTTGTAACTTACAGTAAATGGTATGTCTAAGGATTTCATTAAATCTTTTTTAACAAAATTACATCGGACTCCAATTGCATCACTAAAGGTTTGTGTTTGGAAAGGAATTCTATATTGTAATGCAACATTGAATTTAATGATGTCAAAACCTAGATTGTCATCTATTTCTCCTATAATTTTATCTTTTTCATTCAAAATTCTATTGTCAACAATTTGTAATTGTACGAGTGTGTCTATTGCTGTGAAATAAGTAGATTTTACTATTATTTGTATTATTCCAATATGTATGTATCCTAATTTCTTATGATCTTTTTTAGGTATTTTTTCTATTTTTTCTTTATTAATCCATAGTATACTATATTTTCTCGATTTAGTATGTTTGATATTCTTTTATTAAAAGTTGGAATTTCTATACTTTCTTTGGAGTTAAGTGTTAATTCTCCCTTTTTTCGTACTTTATTTATTATTTTCTTATCGAATATTATATCAGACAAGTATTCTCCAATTGATTATGCTCTTATTATTTCTTTTATATCTTCTTTATCGTCTTGATCTTGCCTCGAGCTTTCTCCTTTTTCAAAAATATTCATAGTAATTGTTTAATGTTTTCTTTATATAAATTTATTCGTGGGATTTTAAATTTTTCACCTTGTATTTTTAGTATTAATTCTTTACTTTTTATTTTATAATTAAAGTTTTATATAAAATCTATTCCTAATATTATTTCTTTTTGTTCTTGTTTAGTTCTTCCATCAATTGGTATTTCTATTTTTACTGAAAGTGTTTTACTAAAAATAATATTAACAGATGTATATTTAGTGTTTCGTACTGGAGTTCCTTCGAGAGTAATATATGTTACTTCTGGATATAAATCATAAATTTATGTTGCTAGATCTTCACTTATAAAACTTGTACAAGATCATGTGTCTATTAATGCAACAACTAATTTTTTGTTTATACTTGTTAGTATATGATATTGATTATAATTATTATGATCTAATTTAACTTCTATGTTCTTCATAACATTTATTACTCTGTCGGGCCTGCTATATGCTGTCACAACGATATAGGTTGCCACTTTGACATTTCATGCTTGATATGTTGAACTTTGTAAAAGAGTTGTGTGATTCCATACCTGAAATGTTTCTTCTTCAAGATCTCAAGATCAATTCGGCCAAAGAGCTTCCTTGCTGTAGCCGTTTTCAGATCCTCCAGAGATAGAAAAAACCTTTCATATATGAGAAATATATTACATGAGATAGAAAGAGAAATATGTTACAATAGGAAGTGTGTCCTCTCCTAATGAGAGAGCCACCTTATTTATAGGCGACGAAAGATCTGTTTTTTACATTATTAGGGTACCACTACACATGGAGGGGTACCACTACACACAGTAGAATCTAATAATTTACATATTAGTTACAAAAGGAAAGAAACAAAAATAGTGATGTCTTTTCACATCTTTTTCTCTTCTATTGTCTCAAAGTCTGCATCTCCGTCGGTGCTTGGTGTACATATGCTACAGGCATGATCTCCAGGAAATTCTTCTATCAGTCTGATACAAATTTCTTGCTTTATTTCTGGAGTGTATTCGAAATCAATTCCTTGTAAATCTCTTAGGAATTTTTCTATATATTTCTGGCTTTGAATATCTACTTCTTTATCCCTTGCTTGCATGCTCCATATAATTACTGATTTTGAAATATAATTTGTTCGTGCTCAAATCTTGATTCCTCGTAGTAGTATCAGGACATAATTATTTAAAAATTATTGTATGATATCTTCATGCTTTGTATCTCCAATAGTTGGGTAGTTTTGATTGCTTACTCCTATCTGGCATAATTGTATGGCTGGTTGTCTAACTTGTCCTGCTTGCTCTCCTTCATTGAAGAATAGTGGGTATGTTGCAAACATCTTCAGAAATCCTTCTCTTTGTTTTATCACTCCTGAATGATATTGTTGAATAGCTTTCTTCATGTAGTTTGGGAAGTATCGAAATATATTCATGCTTCTGAAGTAGATTGTACTTATGAGTCTGCTTTGGAACATCATATATGTCTTAATAGGATCTGCTTCTGGTAAAACAATTGCCTTGGGCCCTTGAAATATTCCTTCAATAGGGTATATGCTTGAGAGTTTGTCTGCTATTGTGTAATTAACCAAGAAATTATATTCTTGATCAAAAATTGCTTTGGTTAGTTTTGTTAATTCTTCCCGTTCTTGTTCAGTAGGGATAGAATTTATTGTTAGTGGTTTGTTATTAGGGATTCGCCCTAAACTTGCCATTCTTGATTGAAGTGGTTGTCCTGGCATTGCTGCTTTTGCTGCATAAGTACTTCGGTACTCTGTTAGTGCATTTTTTGCTTCCTGTAGGCTAGGGTATTTTTTGTAGATGATGTCGCTTTGGTTGTTGATGAAGATTGCTGCTTTGCTCCAGTCATCATATATTCATGTGTTTAAGCCATTGAAAATAACATAGTATGCTTTAGCTCTTTCTTCTTCATCAAATTTTTCTTTGGATCGAGATCCACCAGTTGCCTGTTCTTCGGTCTTTTTGTAATTGTTGTGCTTGCAGACGAAGTTGTTTTGCTTTTTCTAATAATCTTCTCTTTCTGTTTTCAGGATGGATCGTACTCCTTCCATTCTCTTGTTAATGTATCTGCTAGATTGTTTTCTTTGCCTGAAATGTATAAAGATAAGAAATCGTATTGTTGAGCTTCAAGGCTCCATCTAAGTAATCGTCCTATATTATATGATTCTTTTATTTTGTATTTTGTAAAGTCTTTTGTATAAGAACTGTCCGTTTGATATATAAATTTTATTGGTTGTAAGTCCAATTTGAATTTTCGTAATGCTTTTATGAATGCAAGTGTTTCTTTTTCATGAACTGTATAATTTTTCTCAGCTGGTTTAAATGTTCTCGATGCCCATTTCGTTAATAATATATTCTTAAATTGTTTTAAAAATATTTTTACTTCAGATGGTTTATTAATTGTGATAAATATTTTGAAATCATTATAAACACCTGGGATTGCTTGAAGGACTGCTCCCCAAGTATCTTGACTTGCGTCAGTATTTAGAATGAGTAAATCGTTTGGTTTTGGTAGATATAATTTTGGAAGGTTTTTACATAATTCTCTTAAAGCTTTTACAGCTTGTGTTGCACTAATTTGTCCATTTCCATGGATTTTTTTCTGATATCATTTCTTGTAATAATGCTCGTTCTTTTGAAAGTTGTTTTATAAAACCTTTTTCACCAATGTAGTTTAAACATCCAAGAAATCGTTGTATTTGATTTCTATTTTCTAATTTATCTGGAAATTTATTATTTTTTTCTAATAAATGTTTGTGTGGTTCTATGTATCCTCCTTTTAAAATCTTCATTCCTAGGAATTCTACTTCTTCTAATGCTATTTTTGCTTTTTCTTTACTTAGAATTACTCCTTTTTTCTTTTAGTTGTAGTAGAATCTTTGCAACTTGATTTAAATGATGTTTTCTTGTTCCTAAAGTAAAAATTATAACATCGTCTATATATGCCAGACTTATAGATTCAAACCCCTTAAGATTATTATCCATAAATCGTTGATAGTGCTTGTTTTAATCCAAATGGCATAACTGTAAATTGATTTTGATTTTGTGGTGGACAACTAAATGATGTTAACGGTTTAGTATCCTTATGTAATCGTAACTGCCAATATCCTGATTTTGCGTCAAGAGTTGTGAACCATTCTGCCTTTTTAATTTTATTAAAAATATAATCTTGTCTAGGTAATTTGTATGCATCTCCTCTAGTGGCTTTATTCATTTCTTTATAGTTTATAACCATTCTTCTTTTTCCCCGTTTAATTTTATTATGATTTTCAACATAAAATGCTGGTGCACTATGTGGACTTATGCTTGGTTCTATAATTCCTTTTTCTAATAATTTTTATGTTTCTTCTTTAAATTCTGCGACATCTCTTTCTGTATATGGAATTCTATTTGGTACATTTACTTCTTTATTTGGATCTATTAATTCTATCCTAACTTCCATTGTATTTGTATTTTTAATAGGGTCTAAATGATCTTGACTACTTATTTCGTCGAGGATTCTCAAGACTTTTATTTCGATTTCTTCGTGAATGTACAAAATTAATTGATTTTTAAGTTCATGGATAATTTTTCCTTGTAAAAAGGAAAGTGTAGTATATATCTTTGTTTTAACTAGATGTCTACGTTGATTTTCCATTGCTGGACAACGTAATTTTACTCTATCAATTTCTTGAATAAAAGGGTAATATTTTTTAAGAAAATTGTTTCCTAGTATTAATGGTACTCCTGTATCTTGTTTGTATAAGGTGTCTAGAGGGAATTTTCTTCCTTCAATTAGTATTACAAGATCTTTTGCTCTATCATTTATTTGGATAATTTTATTATTAGCAATTCTTACTTGTATTGGTTTTTCTAGTGTTGGCCAATATTTTACTGGTAACATTCTTTCTTGTGCGAGGTATATAGTTGCTCCAGTATCTATATAAGCAAAAGTATATTTATTAAATAGTTTTACTTTTATAAATGTACTATTCTTGCTCATCACTACTTTCTGTATAGCTAGAAGTTTCAGATTCAGATTCTATGCTATATGTATCGAAATTCATTTCCTCACCTTCTTCGAATATGTCTTCTATAGGTTCGAGCCCTAAAAAGTATATAAGTTTTATTTTATTTTCTTTATACAAGTTTTTCTTTGGACATTCATTAGCATAATGACCAAATTCTTGACATTTCCAGCATCTACATGTCTTTTTTCTTTCGAGTTTTTCTTATTTCTTGTGTTTTTGTTATCGTATTTATCGTATTTTCTATACCTTCTCTGATATTTTTGTTTCCATGGTTTTTTGAATGTTCTATATTTTTTATATCGAGGGTAATATTGTTTTTTATATCTTTTCTTTCTTTCTGGTTTACATCCATAGTGATGTGGAATTGTTTCAAGTTGTTTACAACATCGTATATTTATTTTTTCTAAATATTTTTTTCAGTTTTTCTCATACACAAATCGTCTCTATATTCTAATGCATATTTTTCTATTAATCCTAATGTTTCTCTTGTTTTAGTTTTTGCTGGGTTTGTTAATTGTATATTTATATATTGTAACATTGCTGGTGGTAGTTTACTTTTTACTATATCTAATAGGCCAGTTCTATCTGGTGTTTTATAATAATTCTCTTCTATTTGGCAAAAGAAATTTTCTATAAAACATGGGTCACAAAGAGCCATATTACTTAGTATTTTTATAATATGTGATTTTTCAAATTCTCGTGTTGTTTCTGTTTCATCCTTGTTTCTGTTTCATCCCCAAAAAATTCTGCTAATATTTCTTTTGTTAATTGTTTTAGAAGGTCAAATTTAGCTTCCTTTGATTTATCTGTTTTAGCATAGTTGTTATAATTATATGGCGTTGTATGTAACCAGTCTGATAATTGTCCTGTAGCTTTATACATTATATATGTTAAAAAATCTTCTAGTGGTAAATTGTTAATTGTATCATCATCAGTTTGGACTATCATTTGGAATTGATTTATCCATAACATAATTAGGCTTGTTGCATTTGATGCACAATCTATGTTTAATACTCCACTACTTATACCTCTTTCTTTCTGAATATATGATGGTGGAATATTCTTTTTGTATTTTCCTTTTGTATATGTATAATCATTCTTATACATATAATCAATAAAGCTTTTTTCGTATTTATTTGGCCTTGTTTCATTGCTTGTAGACGCATATTCTTGTCGTTTATTATAATTTTCTTTTTTACGTTTTTCTTCTTCTTCTTCTTCCATATTTAATGTTGGATTTTCATCATCACTATCTATTCCATATATGATACCTTGAGCATCTTCTTCATCTATTCTTGCAACATTTAAATCTTGTATTTGTAATTTGTCTATTAATTTTGATAATTTTTCTATTTCGTTTATCTTCGAATTGGTGGTTTCCATTTATTTGTTAGATTTATAGGTTCATCTTTTATTAATTTTCTAGTTGTCCTTTTTGTTACTAATTCTTGTATTAATTCTAATGCCTCTTTACATTCAAGACATTTTTCTTTTCCTGATGATATTTCTTCATTATCTAATTCTCCTTGTTCTTTTAGGAAATTTATTAGATCTTGGTATTTATATTTTCGCATTTTTATTTTATTTATTCGATTTATTGAATCTAATAATTCTTTTTGATTTTCTTTAATTGTTTCTATTAATGTTAATATTAAATTAGATACTTTTGAATTCCCTTCTGTCATGCGGTTATTAAAATTATTAAATGTTTTGTAAGCTTTATAATTTCTTGAATTCTTAAACTTTCTTTTCTTAGTGCTATCATCTTAAGATTGCTTATTGTGACAAAGTAGTTTGTCGTAATTGTTTATGATTTTTATTAATATTGCTCATTTGTTCTTTCAAGCTCTGATACCAAAAATTGTGTCATCGGAAATTGTGTCAACGGAATTTTGATCTGTGCAAAAATACATGTAGGAGGGTAGTTTTGGAATTAAAATTTTAAAGTTAAGGAAAAGTCAAATTTTGGGTATAATTGATATGTGTTTAATATTTTGGGTATTTTCATAATGTGTTTAGTGGTTTTGTATTAAAATAATTTTCACTATAATATATATATATATATATATATATATATATATATATATAAATTCATACTTAGAGATATTTTCGGATGGTCGATTTCGTGACTTGAGTAGAAAAATAAAAATGAATAAACAAGGCGGCGTTTTAGTCTTTTGGTCCGTACAGTACAAATATCTCTGTGCTGGAAAATGACTTTGAGAGCTTTCAGATGAGTTGGAAATGTTTTTTTTTTCTTTTTCTATTTTTTATGACATTAATATTTCCGATATTTAACTTTTTGCTACCGACCCATAACCATTATTTTCTATTTTGTTTCAAATTAACTTTATTAATAGGTAAGATGCCTAACATCATCTACAATCCAAAATAGAACGCAAGGAAGAATATATGATAACTCCGAAATTATATTTTTCTCAACACGAGAAATTACAATTATTAATGTATGTAATGTATTTTCATGTGTTTAGTATCGAAAAAATTACAATTTACGATAATAATAATAATTATGTGATGGTAAAAATTATTATTGAGACGGACTCGTGGATTTAAATCAATTCAACTGACTTATTTTAACAACTGATCTATTTTTTTATAATATGGATCTCACCTAATTTTTATACTCCCTCCGTCCCATGTAATTAGTCCCATTTGGTTTTGGCACGATAACCAATGTTAGTGAGTGTAGTGGAATTAATATTTTATTGATGAGTGTAAAAAAGTTTGTCATTTTAGGAAATGGGACAATTATATAGGACGGACAAAAAAGGCAAATGGGACTAATTTCGTGGGACGGAGGGAGTAATATACTTTTACTCACAAATTCACTATTCCATACTGTAATAATTCCAAACTTTTAATTCATCCTACTCTTATTTACTGTATTCACCTACATGTTGTGATAATAATACTGACATTTATTAAAATTAATTGCTTTTTTAAATTCTACAAAATCATTATTGACAAATAACTGTACTTGTCAATAACTTCAGACTTGGAGAAGAAGAAAAGAAACACATATTCTTGAAATTAAATAAAAATATTTATTACAATATTTATACGTAGATATGAAACCACGTGAAAAGGCGATAAGGTTGGTTTCATCGTTTCACCTGAAGCCTGCCATCTTCTCCACTCTCACACAAACTCCACTGTTTCAACCCTCAGATTTTCTGCAACAATCAATCCTCACCCAGAAAATGATTCTGTCCTCGATTTTGCAGTTTTCATGAGCATTCACCGTCTTCAGAGAAGTCTAATAGGGTAAATTTCCAACAAAAAAGGCTAGGTATTTCCAACGCCATGAGTGAAGCAGAGCCGGAGAAACACAGTTCCGGCGATCGGACTGATCGCGTGTGCGACTTCTGCAACGAGTCGGAGGCCCTCCTCTACTGCCGAGCTGACTCGGCGAAGCTCTGCTTCAGCTGCGATCGCGAGGTGCACTCGACGAATCAGCTTTTCAAGAAGCACAACCGGTCGCTACTGTGCGACTCGTGCAATTCCTCGCCGTCGTCGATCTTCTGCTGCACCGAATCGGCGGTGCTCTGCCAGAATTGCGACTGGGAAGTCCACCAGAATTTTGGGTCGACTCACTTCCGGCGGCCGGTCGAGGGGTTCACCGGCTGCCCGTCTGTGAGCGAGTTGTTGGGTTTTCTAGGATTGGAGGATTTGGGGAAGAAAAGTTTGGATCTCGGCGGAGGGAACGATGAGGGTTTGTTGGGTTTGTTAGTGTGGGATACGCCTTCAGTCGTCACCCTTGACGACTTGATCGTTTCGAATGGCTGTGATGAATCTGCGCCTAGTTTTCAGGCTATGGGCGTGCCTCCTTTACCTAAGGTTTGCATTCAAATTTTGCAAGATTTGATTTTTACCCCCTTTTTGATGAAGTCTATATTATTTGGATGTCATTGCTACATATAATGAAATACACCTATCTGCTAAACAAGATGATACACATTGTCTCTTCTATTTATTAATCAACTTCAGAATCACTTCATGATATAGATTAGGAATTTTGTCTGCAAGTCTGTACAAAATGAATTATGGGGTTTTAGTTTGTTTTATTCATTTAGTTGGAAAGCTTTGAATTGTTGGTTTAGGGTTGATGATGGTGTGTGTTGTTGATTTAGTGGGTTTTTTTGTATGATCGGATAAAATTTAGTGCAGTCAGCAGTTAGCCCTTCAATAACTTATGAAAAGTTATACCAAGAATTCTATGTTCCTTTAGAAATTGCATATAGTGGTGTGGATTTGGATTCTTTTGGAGTTTACACTTAATTTATTGATCACTTGTGCGCTTGCTCTTGGATTTTACTTTTCAGAACCGGAATGCTTCATGTGGTAAACACAAGGATGAAATATTTTCCCAACTTCACAAGATGGCAAAAAAGGATTCCAACTTCACTGGTTCTCTTGAAGACTTCGAAGCCCATGTTGATATTGAATCACAAGTACCTGCAGAATGTCTCAGAGATTGTGAAAATAAGGCAGAGCTTGTAATGGTTCCTTCATACGAGGTAATGAGTCAAGTTGGTTGAGAATATACAAACGAGGAAGTTTAAAGAAAAGATGATGACTGGCAGTTGTTTATCCACAATCACCCATTTCTGTAGTGATATTCTCTGTTTGCAGGCTACTAAGGTTGAATGGTGTTGTGATGGAGGGCTTCCGGATGAATGCTTCCCTTCCACTCTCTTCGGTGATTTCGGAGAGATGAACCATCTGGTGCCGGACAAGGATTCAGGCGTTGCAAATTGTTTCCAGGAGGGGCAATCATGTGTTCCTGTGGATTCCAACACCTTTCAACCGCGTCCTATTCCCGTAGCGCGTGAACTCAACAGCCAAGAAAGGGACTCTGCATTATCACGGTACAAAGAGAAGAAGAAAACCAGAAGGTAACATATATTGATCTGCCATGCTCAACTAAGTCTCACCTCCAAACACATCACACTTTTTCCTACTTGCTGAACATCTTCTCTTGGTGAATCCATTACAAATTGTTGTCTATCAGGTATGACAGACATGTCAGATATGAATCAAGGAAGGTTCGGGCAGAAAGTAGGTTGAGAATAAAAGGTCGTTTCGCCAAGATGGAGGCTCCTCAAAGAAGATGAAGGCTGGTAAGATGTTTGCAGACATGGAGATTCTGCCCTTTTGGTCTTGTCGGAAATCGAGTACGTATTTTTTGTTGGATTGGGAGATACTAACAGCAGTTAGGTAGCCAAATACTAGCCTAGCATCCCCTGCCCAGATGCCAAAACTTGGCTGTTAGTAACAACACATCATTATTTTCACTGCTTTCTTGTATATCTATCTATGTATGTAGCTTGTATATTAGTGATATTTGAGTTGTGCAGATATTGCTATCCAACTAGGTTCTTGTCGTGTCTAGTCCAATGAATTTGTTGTGACACACACATTCATGGAAGATGTATGTTTTTCATCACTTCATTTCTCTATAGTGTGCAGTTTTTATCAGAAGACATTTCTCATTTAATGGATTTCTCTACTAAATTTCACAGGATACATCTATTTTCAAGATACAAAATCTGATGTTTTCTCTTAATTCTTACATTTATGGTAAGTAGGCAGGTTACATGGAATGTTGTCATAAATCTGGAGATTTCATGGTCAGTTGGAGATTAATCCCTACAAATATTGGCTGGAAATCCAAAATTCCAACCAAAAAAAAAAAATTTAATCATGTCTCTTCTTCATCTCTGGATCTTTTCTTTGCTGTGGCACACAAATGGCCTTGCAGGGGAAATCAACGAACTGAAACTCCCACTCATCCACCGCGAATCCGCCGGAAAACCGGCTTCCGGTGAAATAAAAGGATTGATTGGTCCAGAAATCCACATACAATCCCCCTACTACTACATGGTCAAAATCAGCATAGGCACATTCAAGCTCAAGCCACCATCCAAGTCATACTACTTGTACTTGGACACCGGCAGTGATCTGCTATGGCTGCAGTGTGAGGGTTGCCGGGCACCCGGTGGCCGGTGTTTCCCGCAGAAGGAGCCCGTGTACCCGAGCAGCGGCTCGACCACGTATCACCCCCTCCCCTGCAACAAACACCCCCTCTGCACCCCAAACCAGTGCACCAAAGGCTCATGCTCCTACAACATCAGGTATGCAGACAGCACCTCTTCCTCCGGCCTTCTAGCCTCGGAAAACTTCGCGTTTGGCGCAAGTCTTGCGCGTATGGACCTCGTGTTTGGGTGTGGATTCAACAACATGAACAACTACGGCAACAGCAGCAACCAGATTGCAGGGATAATGGGGCTTGGATGGGGCTCATCATCCATCATAACCCAAGCCAACTCCATAACTCAAGGTACATTTTCCTACTGCCTTCCAGTGATCAACAAATTCACAAAGAGATGGCCAACCACATATCTCAGATTCGGCAGAGACATCATCACAAAAAGGCCTAAACTGAGGTCCACACCATTGCTGCAAATGAAGGGTCAGATCCCTTATTATTTGATGTTTCAAGGGATCAGCCTCAACAACAAGAGGCTCAACATCTCTGCCAGCAATGCCTGCACCATAGACTCCGGCACACCGTTCTCAAGGCTGATCAGACCGGCCTATCTGGAACTGGAAAGAGCACTTAGGAAGCACTTCTCCGGCCGCCTCGACACGAAGCCGTATAAAGGAGGGCCCAGAGGGTTTGAGCTCTGCTACGAGCGCAGGAAGGCACAAGGGTTCAAGAACCTTCCAAGAATCAGTGTGCATCTGCAGGGAGCTGATCTTGTGCTGCAGCCAGAAGCGGCGTTTATAGTGATGGACAAGATTGCGGCTAAGGGGGAGTATTTTTGCTTGGCAGTCATTCCAAGTGATGTTAAGACAGTGATAGGATCGTACCAGCAGACTAACCAGAGACTGATATATGATACGAAGCAGAAGCAGCTGCTCTTGGGCATGGAAGATTGCTCCAGAGATTCTTGATTGATTAATGGAGTAAACCTCTACTTGTTGGATTTCTATAATTTGGACAAATATCTCTTATGTGGATGGATTGAAAAACTGAAAATGTTTGATGCTGAAGATATTAATATAAAGATTATTTGTATCACATCAAGTGTTAATACTTCTTGCTGGTGAAACATACTGCCCCATGGTCGTTTCTTGAAATCTTGTAACTGTATACTTAGGTTTCTGTATTTTAGGCAATATATGTCATCTTATGTGAATTTCCACAACCACTATTTTAGAATATAGTGTCCACTTTAGAGGGGAATTTATTCACTACATGAATTTTCAATGCTGGTATTTTCTTTTTCTTTTTTCTATTTTTTTTTAAGAAAAAAAGTTTTGAAGTTGGAGAGAAATTGGAAATGACTTGTAATTGTTGTTGTTTCAGAGAAATCAAAAGGTATTTGACTAGTTTGGAGAGCATATGATGTAGATATAACAGATTAAAAGAATCACGTTTTGTCAGAAAAATTACTGCCTTTGTAATTCTTTGTACGACTCTCTTCCTTGACCATATTAAATAACCTTTCTCCTCTGCCATTTTGTTTCAGAGCCACCATCCCCATCCCATACTACCAATTCTATTATCCAAATCTTTTCTCTTCACTCTTTACCCATCAACATTCAAAATACCACCTACCTCTCTCTCTCTCTCTCTCTCTCTCTCTCTCTCTCTCTCCAAGACAAAGTAAGTAGATTCCTAGAAAGAATATATTCCACAAAATCGAGGGGTTGTGAAATCAACTTTAATTCAAGGAATTGTCAAGTTGTGGGACTCACTTACCCCAAAAAACAAAGGATCAATTATTCAAATCCTAATTCACTATATATCTCTATTTTCAACCTGTTCAAAATGTTGGGTTTATTTCATTTCAAGCTAATCACTATCGCTATATGAACTCTTTTTAAAAAAAAAAAAGAAATACCAGGAATTCTCAGTCTTTCTTTCAAACTCTCTCTCTCTGTCCAGATCACTTAATATAAGATTCCACTGATTTTTCCACTTTTTACACACTTCCCCAAAAGTAAAATACCAACAACCACAAGCAGCCAAGGATTTATTAGTTAATTGAATATATCATCTACAACTTGCTGCCCCTTCACAACTGTTTGCTATGCTGAAAGGGCGTGTTGAGCTAGCATTGCATATTTTAATTTCATGTCGGCATTAAATTAATGAGCATGTGCATAATTTATTCCCAAAAATGAATGTGATAATCAACATAAAATGAGCTACCTATAAAGCTCCAAAAGGTCTGTGAAGAGTATACAAGACTAGTTCAAAAGAGAGAGAGATACAAGTAAATAATAAATAATGATGATAACAAGGAAGATTGTGAATGTTTTATTTGTTAAGTGATTGCATTGTATTATAAGCTCAGCCAAAGAGAAAAATTGATGGCCTTTTTTTTTTTTTTGAGCTCGAAAAGCCTGTCTGATTCCTTCAATGGATATGATGTGCTTTACTTCCAACTCCCACTGCAATCACATAAAGCATTGCTGAAACGAAACAAGAATCATGCACGAGATCATACCTGCTTCCATTCCCACACAACATTCAATCGCATCTTAGGATAACCTCATTCCCGCTGCTGCTGCTGCATCTTCGTCCAGATTCCAGACGAAGTCCGGCATGTCGAGCCTTTGTCTAGCAACAGTGCGGTAAATATAGAGTTTCTCGACTGGGCAGCTCTCAGGCCTGGAGTCGGGTGGCCCTCTCTCGTCGATAACTTCGACGTTGAGTCTTGGCATCTTCTGGGCGAGCAGCTTACATGCTCCATAACTCACGGAGCAAGAAGACATCCAAAGGGATCGCATTGTCTCCAGCTTTGCAGCATTGGCTAAGAGAGCCTTGTCCCCAAATGGACAGTCCCTGATCTCCAGTTTCCGGAGGCTGTCACAACCAGATAACACGTGATGGAGGCCTAAGTCGCTATCCCCAGCAAAGGCTATTGAAAGCATCTCCAGTTTCTTGGCATGGGTCCCAATATATTTGAAAACACGGTCAGTGAGGAGGCCGGTCATGGAAAGGCGACGGAGTTCCTTGCAGTTCTCCACAATGGCTCCAAAGCCAGAATCAAGTGGTTCGAGGGTTAAGTAGTCAGCAGCACGAGGGTCAATAATGCACAGTCTGAATCGAATAAAATTAGGCCGATTCTTTGCAATGGCAATCAATGCAGCATTTGACATCTGGCGGCAAAAGTAAAGAACAGAATCCAGTTTTGGGCAGCCTTCAGATACAGATACAAGGCCTTGTTCAGTCAAAGACACATTAGCTTCCACTCCAAAAGGATCTGAAGGGAATACCCTCAGTTCTTGGAGATCCTTGCAAGATGCAGCAAGAGCCTCCAGTCCACTATCTTCAATGTAATCCAAAACCTGCACCCATTCGAAAGTTGATCAGTAAATTGACACCATACAACCAAATCCCAGTGGTAACATGCAGATCAGAAGTGAACGATCTTTCAAACTTAATAAGATTTCAACTCGAGGTATATCATACAGGTTAGATCATTCAATAATTAAGTGACCATGAAATAAAGTTGCTAGAATCATACCCACAGACGCTGTAAATTCCGGCATTGGCAAATAAGCTTGACAAGATCAGAACTGGGAATGGCAGCATAACTTAAATTCAACGAAGTGATTCCAGAACAAACAGAATATATAGCTGGAAGATATGCAGGTACCACATCCCAAAAACCGGACAAACCCTTGAGTTGCTTACAAGCAGAAAATGCATCAGCCAGGTCTGAAAACGTATCAGATCGAATTTCAGCTGAATAGGCACCAGTACCTAATTCAACCAATTGAGGAGCGCGGCGAACCAGGTTAGCAAGCTTATCAAGGGGTACAGCACGGTTCAGCCGGAGAGTCCTCAAGTTGGGGGAACGTGCAACCAGTCGCTCCAAGGCAGACAAACTCACTTCAGAACCTAGACAAGACATGTTAAGAGACACCAGTGAAGTGCAGCTATCAGGAAAATGGCTGAGCCAATGCCCACTAAGGTCCTCCACTTCACTCTCCCTCAAATCTAGTTCCCTGAGATGCCTGGAGTAATCAAATATCAAAACTCAGTATTTAGAAGCAAACCACCAAGGATATCAGAATACAACAACCAATCACTTGGTTAGCAAGAAGATTAAACCAAGCTAATCCGATGTACTAAGTAAATAAGTATTTAATGCAAAAATATTCAATTATATTTGCATAATGCAAGCGTTTTTCACCATTTCAAAATCTCACAAACCCAACCTTCCAGATATTAAAGCAAACAGGACAGGATAATTATTCAAAGTACCACTGATGGCCCTAAAAGCGTCAGAATCAATAATTTAAAAGAAAGGAAAAGGCAAAAATTCAGAAAATATTCCAAAATCACAACAGGGGTCACCAAATCACCATAAACCAAGACAGCAACAAAACAAAGAATCATATACAGATCAGCAAACCACGATAAATAAAAGTGCCAGATGATCCATGGGAAAACAAGTCCCTAGCGAGAGTACGAATTACACTCTATTCAGCACATGAGTGGTGAAAAATTCCCACAACAAAACTTTTCCACAAAAAATGCAATACATAACCAGATCTCAGACCTAAGTCAAATGGGGGGAAATTACTATAAACATCAACAATCGAGATCCACAGGTCGCCAGGGGAAGGAACACACAGCAAAACATATATTAGGTATAAATCGAGTCCAAAATCCACACAACCTAAGGGCGAAAATAGATTTTCGACATTGACAGTCGTTACTTAATACTTTAATTCAGCAGCAAACTGGGCAAAAATATAATCAACTAGCTCGCATGTCAAAAAACTTTACTCTCCATTTCTACTGAATCCCCATCTTTAACATACAAATAAACAAAAGAAGAAAGGAAAACAAAGACGCAAAAGTAAAAAACCGTAACTATATTTTGTAATAATCACCTGCAATTAGCCGCAATAGACGAGAGTCCGTCCGTCGTAAAACCCTCGCAAGACGAGAGCACCAAAGCTTTGAAATGCTTAAACGACTTCGAGATCAGCTCCAAGCTCTCGTCTGTCACCACCATCCTCTTCAGCTTGATCTCCTCCAGAAACGGATAAGCCTCCGCCATCGCCACGATCCACGGGTACAAGTAAGCGCCCCAGCCCTCCGGCACAAGGTTGAAGTCCGCAAAATGCGGCTTCCCTTTCATCTCCACCACCCTAAGCTCAGGAAACCTCCGGATCACTATATCCGGCGATACGGCGTAGCAATTTCCGACAAAAATACGGCGGCGACACCACCGCTCAATCTCGTACCACGACTTGCACACCAATGAAACGGCGTTCCGGTCTCTATCGGAGTTCAGGAACGAGAATACGTGCTCCAGGACTTCCTCCGGGAACGAGTACGCCATGGGAGGGGTAAGATGGTAAGAAATCCGAGCTCTGGATCTGAGCTAGAGAGAGAGAGAGTCTGTGAAGTGGAATGAGAGGCCTCTTGTAGAGAAGATAAGGTTTATTTTCTTTTTTCTTCCTTGGGTTTTTTTTTATATTTATTATCACCTGCGGTGAGGTTTATATTTCAAAACAAACAAATAGAAATTAGACACGTGTCCAAATGCGTTTCAGCCGTTGGATCCGACGGTGAGGGCCTTTATCTGATTGAAGCGAGCGGTGACCGTAGAAAAAAATGCGGGCTTTCACTTTTTTAAAATCTACCATTTTTATTCTCTCTCATTAAATTAGTTTTTTTCTTCCACTACTTTTAACATATTCAAACGAATTATTCAGCATTGTTTCCCAAAAATAATATAAGAAATATTGTACCATATGAAGACATAAAATATTGAGTTTGGTAGAGTGTAATAACCTAATAGGTTTGAATATTTCTTTGCTAATGACATCACTTTCTTTTAATTATAATTATACCATGGAAATTCGTCTATAATAATAGGGGTAATATTATAAATTTGAGATACCATGTGTTGGGACCAGGCCCACGAGGCACAAGCCCAGTAAACCGTCGGCGTAAATGGTGATTGGACTAAAACAGCAGGCCCACCTAAAATGATAAAAGACCCGGAAACGCCTAAGTCTGGAGATCGTCACCGACCTCTATAGCTCCTCAACAACGAACACCTTAAGGGATCGGTATCGAGGAGCATGACGAAGAAACCCTAGAAGTTTGGCGGCGCGCGACCGTTAGAAGTCCTAACCGACCCCGAAAAATCCGGAACCACCCCTGATTTCTCGGCGAGCACGAACCGCTCGATGCTAGGGTTAGGTTAAGCACTCTCCCCCCTCACATTGTATATAAATAGGGGTGGAGAGATCAAATTTTGTATCTTTTTATCACTCTGAAAACTACGTTGTAACGCTAACGAATTTTCTGTGGATTTACTGAATTGATCACCTCTTTCTATTTAGATTTCATCTTGTTCTTTGTCTAAATTCGTTCTTTTTCCATTTCTATCATTATTACTTGTTGTTATTTAACAAAATTCCCAGAACTTCATTTAACCATAAAACGAACCTCAACCCCATGCATTTTTCGAGATTATTGCATTCAAAAATGAAAATGTCCTGGTATGAATACTTAATCTCTAGTTTTTACGTTAAATAGTGAAAAGATAAGAGTAAAATAAAAAAATTCAATTATAAAATATAAACTCGACCCAATAATAAAAGTTATACGGATATTAAGAATTAACTACGATGAGCAATATTTTGTTTTAATTTAAAAAATATATATTTTTAAATCAAAGCCTGTAAGTTGGTAACTATATCTTATGTGTAAAACTAAAATTTTACATATATGTAAATAATTTTAAGCAAAAACTCATACAAGCTTGTTCCATAATTGTTAGTTTTTTATATAAAATTTTAAATCAACTCATTTTATAAATAAAATATTTTACTAATAATAATGATATTATTATATACTTCATAAATAATGGGGATGTATTTCCTCAATATAAGTAATAGATTTACGTAATTCAAATGACTGAATAATAAGTGATTTAATAAAAACATGAAAATCATTTGAATTGCATAAATACATCACAATATTTGAAATATAATTAAATTAATTAATCATTACTAATAATAATATACTTCATTTAAATAACCTCACAAAATTAAGAATTTTATGGAGATTTTGGAAAAAGAAAAACATCGAGTTTTTCAATAAACAAGATAGGGGGCAAAACAATTAGTGGAGGGGATCTAATGATACGGTCATTATCGTGTCGACCCGTTAAGAACACAAGATTTCGTGTCGTGTTCGTGTTGTGTTCGTGTCGGATCGTGTTATATGATAATATATCGTGTTATCCGATAATTATATCGTGTCGTGTTCGTGTTATCCATTATTTTTTTCTTAAAAGATTTTCGTGTCGTGTTCGTGTCGTGTTCGTGTCAGATTCGTGTCAATATCCTGTTAACAGGTAATAATCGTTTCGTGTTAACAGGTAATTATCGTTTAAACTTGTAATTATCAGGTTCTTTAAAAATAATTATCGTGTTCGTGTTCGTGTCGTGTTTTGTCGTGTTCGTGTCGTGTCGCATCGTGTCGTGTTTAACCCCAATATTATCGTGCGGGTTCGTGTCGTGTCAGAAATTGCCAGCCCTACCATATGTTGTAAGATCACACACAGTTCCATAAACTATAGTGTAAGATTTCTCTATAATATGCAATTTTTTTATAATTTTGTTATTATTTTATAGTAAATTATAAATAGATTCATAAATAAAACAATTAGTCAAAAATTGCAAGAGATAGAGATAGAGTTTATTAGAAATAATATTATCAAAATTTTGCCAATTAAGACATTAAAATATAAGATACCATACTATTGTTAAAAAAAAACATAAATTCTTCATTGAATAACAGAATAAGGATAATTTTAAGTTTATTCAAAATTGCATTATTCTTAAATAATTTTTCGCATACATAAAATGTCAAATTGGACTATATAATTAAGATGGAAGGGTTAATTTTTATTTTTAATTCCCATAAGTAAAATGTGTTAAATCTGTTATTTATTGTTAAATAAATAATGACTATTTTTCGCATAAATATTATAGTAAAAAATTGTAAACAAAATAATACGAGAATAGGAAATTGGTTTTTTAAATTAATATTAGTGTGATATTTTTAGAGGTAAAATTATAATAATAATAATAATAAACTTTATTTATTTATTAAAAAAAACATTTATGATCAAAATAAAATTTAGCATTGGTTAAGAAATGGAGAGAGTGAGGGGCTACACAAACACTAGCTAGCAATACATATCTTTTGATGCAATAACAAGGATCGGAATTCAATTTTAAAGGAAAAAAAAAATAGGGATCCTTTGACAATATAATATGACAGAATCACCCTCAGAGAGGAGCAGACATAAATTCCATAGTTGGAGCAATGGAGGGGCAATATTGTCAGTACATGAAAGGGACATGGTATAATGGGGTGGCACTGCCTCCATAGACCTGTCTCTTTATACGTCCAAAAAGCTGGTCTTTTTCTGCAGTTTTTTTTTTTTCTTCATATTTATTTATTATAATATTAGTTCTGAATTCAACGGCCTGGATCTGCAGACACCCATGATCTCATCTCCACCGTCCACCGCCGCGTTTCGTCGTCACTTCTAAATTTGCATCGGCATCGAAAAGAAATCGTTTGGGATTTTCGAAATTTTACAAAAGAATATTTTTCAAAATATATTAGTAATTGTAAGATGACTTCTCTATGAACTGATTGTTTACTGTTTCATTCATCGGAATGGCCATGGTTGAATCGAATGCGCTTTTTAGAAATATTATGAATCATTTTATAATAAAAAAAATCATCTAATTTTTTGAAAATCTTTTATTATAGTATATTCCTAGAGTCTAATATAATATAAGAGTTAGTTCAATTACTAAATTTCCTTATAACATAACACAGTATTTTTGTTGTGAAGATTTAATATTGAAGCTATTAAGATTGTTAGTTAAAAGGTATATTGACAATACAACATCATTAATAGAATAATAATGTATAATTTAGAAAGAGAACACTCGTATTTTTTTACTATTCCTTCCGTTTCATCTGTGTTTCATTCATATGCTCTACTTTATTATTTTCAAATAATTTAAAATTTTATCTTTTGATAATTTTAGAAATCGAGAATATTAAATGTAATATAATAAAAAGTGAGATTAATTAATACTTTAAATCAAAGTAATTTTGGAAGGTTATTTTAATATATATTGTTTACTTAAATATTTTTTGACAAACGCACAAAATCGAATAGAACCATATAATTGAAACGAACATTATATTGAACCGTGTTGATGCCATCCTCATTGATGAGTTGATTCCATTAATATTGTCTTTATGTAGATATTTTTTTTTAAAAAAGATATGTGTTGTAATTATGCATTTTCAAGGGAGCTTGCGACCAAGTTCTTCAATGGATTCTAGTTATATCATTCGACCCTTAACTCTAAGTAGGTGAGAGATCTAGGGTCGAACCCTTACAAATATTAATATAATACTAAATTTACACCCGTGCGATGCATAAATTATATATGTATTAGTATAGTTATTAGGAGTGTGCAAGGTTTGGCTGAAACCGTATAAACGAAATTAATATGGTCAGTTTGGCTGGTTTGGAAAAAATGATTGGCCGGATAGAATTGAAAAATCTCAAACCAGGTAATTTGGTTTGACCGACAGTTTGAAGGATAAAATCGACTATTTTCGGTCGGACCGACTGTATAAATAAAATTGTTTTAAATATAATAATAATAATAATAATAATAAATATTATTTGATCGAAAACTGAAATATCAATAATATTGATATATATGTTCGATGTTTGTATTCTTCTGAATTGTAACCCTATAAATTAATTTAAATTTCATTCTTTCTTGCAACCACAACACTATATCTAAATATTACTAATCTCATGTGTATAATTAATGACAAACGAAATATATTTATATTAGTTTTAATTTTTTTTATCATTCTTTCATTAATATTTATAATCAAACTGATATAAAAATTGCATTGTTTGCATCATTAGTTGAATAATCTTTCAAATTGTTTAAACCGAGCGAACCAAACCGTTTTAATATAGTTTGACCGATTTGGTTTGAAATTATTTGGCTAGTTTAGTTTGTGAAAATTTAAAACCATAACTATTAATTTGACCCGTACTTCACCCTTCAAACCAGACACTGTAATCCCCTTATAGTTATAATATAGTTTTTTCATATTATACATTCAACTATATGTAGGGTTTTACCGTGAACCGAATCACCAAAACCAATTTGAACCGGATCGATTTATGGATATTGCTTATAATTAAAATTCACAAAAACCTAGCATGCTCCTATGAATTTAATACATATCGTGGATTGAGGAATTACCGTTATTCTGTCGTGTCTGAAACGATCTTTTGCGTTTGAATTCCAAATCTCAATTCAACCACGCGATTCGATTTTATCTGCGGAAGTAGAAATTAGTAATCTAATTTCTAGATAAATCGAAAAACAAAGAAAAAGAAGAAGAGAAAAATCTTGTTCTCCAGATCTGATCTTTAGGGCTGTGTCCAAATGTTGTTCAGATCTACTACTGGTGAGGACTCCGTAGATCTGTATTCTGAGCAGGACCAGAATCGGAATTCTCCTCCCTCTCTCACAGGATCGGCGCCCCTCTCTCTCTCTCCTTAGGGTTTCAACTGATTTGAATCTTATGAAAGTGTGGCTAGGGTTTCAGAGAGTGAGAGGTCTATTTATAGCCTAGGGTTGTAAAACCCTAGTGGGCTCCTGGGCTCAATTCAGCATATTTATTTGGGCCAGACCTGGGACCTAATGCAAATAATAAAGTGGGCATATAAATTAATTAATTCCCATGTCCACAACCCAGGACACAATTAATTAATTAATATTAATTCATTTTCACCACAGAATTAATATTGACCTACCCCTTTATTACCACGTTATGAGAACGGGTTGCATTAATTGAGAATCCCCATATTTAAGGTTACCGGACATTCATTAATTAATCGGAGCCTCTGACAAGCTCTAACCACAATTAACTAATATCTTATTATTCCTGAGTAGTACCACTCAAACCTTATCACTCGTGCCTGAACTTAATCAGCCTGCAGGACTTTGGCACGATGAATGTTATTGAGCTCCTCAGGGAATGTCCCCATCCTATTACTCGGATATGGATACCTAAGCGAGTCTCAGGCGGTACTACACGAACTGTTGTTACCCAAGATGTGGATATACGAGCACGTTACTTAGGCTCTCCACCATGGCAAGTCAAAGCAACAGTCAACCCGTGCAAACCCCTGAACTTTCGTTAGGGTTTGGACTCAATCAATATAACGAGATCTTGTATTCGCTGATGTCAGACAGACGAATACATCTCACTGCGGTCCATCAATACGCCACCTCTGCGTACCAGCATGCCAAGTAACCAAGACAGACTACTTATTCCGACAATGCCGCAGCCATCCGGACAGACGTATCTGTAGGAACTGAGTCTACAATAGGCGACATGAATCGCCATTTATTAAAACTCCGGATTCGATTTATGGATATCAAAATAAATGTCATGACAAACAGTGAATGCCCTATGCATGCTCCTATTTAATTTAATTCGTAGATTCAAAGGAATACCTGAGACTCCAAGGACTGATCTACAGATCTAGATCGATGATGGCAATGAAGATGGTGCAGATCTGGATCTGGAATCGACCAAGTTCTTCAACGGATCCTAGTTATATCATTCGTGGGATAATTTAGATTTCCGATATATCCTTTTTTTTTAGCTTATTTTGTAAAATTATCAACCCTTAACTCTAAGTAGGTGAGAGATTTAAGGTCGAACCTTACCGATATTAATATAATATTGTAAGTCATTTTTGTTAGAAAGGTATGAACTAGGGTGAAAGTAAAGCATATTTAGTTCCCAATAAAAATGAATGAAATCAAACAGTGTAGAATTGTATGTAAACCCAATGCATGCGATTTAATCAAATTTAAATAATTAGAGTAATGTGGTGATAAATCTGATTATAATGATTAATTAATCCCAATCAAGTACACAGTGTGCTGAATTGTAATGCACGTAAAGTTGAGTGTTGTGCATTAAGATAATGGGGATTTAGATTTAATCAATTATTAATTAAGTTAATTGATTTTGATTTAATAATCACGCCCACGCATGGCTCCCCGGGAATCTCTCCTCCCTCGAATGGGACGGATTGGACTTTGATCTATTTATTTTTGTTTGAGGGAAATAAATTCTGATCCTTTTAAGCTATAGTTTTTGATAAATTTATATTGAAGAGATTATGGATTATAAGTTTTTTTATTAATAAGTCTTTATGCATAAAATTTTCTAAAAATAATTATATTTATACAGTCGATTTTATATGGTAATTTTGTGATGAGGTAGGTAAGATTGTAAATGAATCAATATGTTCATGAACTACTTCAGCCTGAAGCTTACCACTTAGATAAACTGGTAGATACCACCAGCTTGGATCATCACCAGTTTATCAAGTCTAATTTCATCTCACGAATAGAGACAAAGAATACAAGCAAGAAAAATCGCAAGGAGTCAGACTTAAGGAATACGAGATTCCTTAAAGTCAAAACTCAAACATCCAGTTTAAGATTTCTCAGACTGGCGAGCCATTTTGATACACAGCAGGATGTCGACACCCTGTGTCAAGAAAAGACGGAGTAGGTGCGTTAGAGCAGGAAAAACAATCTGCCCCTATCAGATTAGAGACCTAATGGATAGTTCAAAATCCGGATTGTCTCTAAATGACTATTTCTTAAAACCTTCCACTACTTCGTCTATAAATGGCCGAAGCAAGATCAGAGGAGAAGGCGACAAAGGTAACGAGCTCAAACGAATATATACAAATTCTAAGAAACTCCAAGCCGTAACCGCAACCTTCTAAATCTTTGGGGTCAACCACCTTACCGAAAAGAATCTCCGAACAGAGACTCCAAGAGTTCAATACTCTTGCTCGAGGCTATTTGGAATAGCTTACCGTGTTCCAATCTCTGTACACGAGACTCATAGCTTCTCAGCTTGAGTTTTGTTTCGGTGTTCTTTTTTTCCAATAAAGACCACAACAATTGCAGTTATTTCCAAGTTGTAACTATCACGTGTTTTTTTTTCGCAAGTTTGAAGAGTTTCGTGAAACACTTAAAAGCTACTAACTTCCGGAGAAGGAGGTTGCGTGGTGTACCCACGCTCCCGATCTGAGTGCTGAAGGAGGACGAGACCTTGAGCGAGTAAGTGGACTGGTGGACACGGACATTCACCAACTTGCAATAGATCGTAATGACAGATTGTAATATTGAGACTAGTATATTCCGAGCTACTACCTGAATAGAGGACGTAGGACTGTTATCAGAACTTATATAAATTATTGTGTTCATTACTGCTTTATTTATTTATGCAAGAATTTAAAACCCAACACCATCTCGTGTTGGAGTATATCCGAACTTGACATTAACCAGACTCGCAGACTAATTATAAACTTTTCAAATAACCAAATTGGTAGAGAATCATCAGTTTGAATTTGCAATAACTCGCTCTTAATCTTCTACTGCACATATACGACTAACTCTGATCTCGGGACCAACATTGAGTAACACAGTAGTTGACTCGTGAGCAAACTTGTTAGTTAAAATTAGTAAGAAATAACAAACAATTAATTTTATAAAAACAATATTTTCATAATTTAAAAATAACAATAATGAAAAACCATTGTAGTAATGAGATAAATTTGAATTTGAGTGTGTGTATGTGTGTATATATATATATATATATATATATATATGTATTAATTTTGAAATAAATATCTTATTTCAAAATAATAATGAATATTTTGACCGTATTTTAAATTTAGAAAGTTTGTTTAGACTCGACTAAAGCTTGATATAGTTCATGAACTTCAAAGTATTCGATAAAAGCTCAATGTACAATTCGATACCAAATAAGTCAAACTTGAACACGATAATACTTGGTTTGATTCGATTACATTCCTAAAACACAATACTACTCGGCTCAACTCGATTCTATTACATCTCTATAAGTATGTTCCAAAAATAAATTAAGGATGAGGACGAATGACTTAATCTTGTCACTGTTTATTACTATATATTTACACACATGACACAAGTATTAAATTCTTCATATCCTAATAGATTGAGGCAAATATTTCAATAATTAAGAAAATTTCCTAATATTTAAGATTGGGATAAATTTATTGGTGTGGGCCATTTTTTATTTTTTAAATAATATACATTAATTTTTAATTTCACTTCATCTAAATGGTTCCTTGAAGTTTAAATTTAGGGTTTATTGTATACATACAAAATATTTTAATCACTTGCACCTTAAATTGTAATTTTTTGACCAACAGTATTTATAATTTATTTCCTCCTAAAACGTTGTAATTTTATGTTGGGAAAATAGGGAAATATATCCCACTCTTTTACATATTAGGGGATTTTATCCCATTTTTTTGCTGTTAGGGAATTATATCCCACACTTTCATTCTGTTAGGGAATTTTGTCCCAAATCGCTGACTAAGTCGTTAAGTGCCACGTGGCATTGATGTGGCGCTGACTCACTGCCACATATTTGCCATGTGGCATTTTTAATTATTTTTTAATATTAATTATTTTTTAAAATTTTTTATTTCATAATTAATATATTTTTTTTAAAATTTCGTTTTTTATAATATTTTAATAAAAAAAATAATACTTTGAATAAATATAAAAATATTATTAAAAAAATAAGCATTAATTATTTAATTATAATATATTAAAATCTTATTAAAAACATCAGCTAACGGTTATTAATAAATAAAAAATACGTTAATTATAATATAAAATTATAAAAGAATAAAAATATTATTTAAAAAGTAAATTAATTAATATTTAAAAATTGAAAAATGACAATTTTTAAATAACATTTTTATATTTTTTATATTTTTATTTTATAATTAAAGTGTTTTTTATTTATATATTTTATTTTTTAATAGTTTTTAGCTGATGTTTTTTAATTATATTTTAATATATATATATATATATAGCGTATGTAAACATTAACTATTTTTCTTAAAAACTAAAATATTATTGAAAAACAAACGAATGAAAATGAAAATATATTTAATATTATATTATAATATATTAAAAAATAAAGTAAATAATCATTCAATGCCAAGAATTAATTTTGATTAGTTTTATCATCAATAATTTTTTCTACAGCTAACACTTGCTCAAAAATATTTATTAGTTTTATAAATACTTTCATTTAATATTAATTTTCTATTTTAATGAGAATTAGGTTTTTTAATATATTATAATTCAATAATTAATGCTTATTATTTTTATATTAAATAATTAATACAATATTTTTGATATATTTTATTTTTTATAAAATATTATAATTAAATAATTAATGCTTATTTTTTATAAAAATATTATAGATTAATTATGAAAAACGAAATTTTTTAAAAATATTTATTAATATTTTCGTTTTTTACTTTATAGATTAATATGAAAAACGAAATAATTTTTTCAATAATATTTTTATATTTATTTAAAATATTATTATTTTTATAATAAATAATTAATAAAAACAATATTTTCGTATTATTATTATTATTGAAATATTATAAAAACGAAATATATAAAAAATATATATTAATTGTGAAATAAAAAATTTAAAAAATTAAATTAATATTAAAAAATAATTAAAAATGCCACGTGGCAAATATGTGGCAGTGAGTCAGCGCCACATCAATGACACGTGGCACTTAACGGCTTAGTCAGCGACATGGGACAAAATTCCCTAACTGAATGAAAGTGTGGGATATAATTCCCCAACAGCAAAAGAGTGGGATAAAATTCCCTAATATGTAAAAGAGTGGGATATATTTCCCTATTTTCCCTTTTATGTTCAACAAAATCATTGTCTTTCTTGTATTTCAAGACTTTATCAAACTAAACTTTCAAAAATTGAGTATATGAACTTTGTTTTTGGATCATCCCAATTATTTTGAAGTTAAATTATTTTAGTCTAAAAAAAAAAAAGTTTTTGACATTATTGCTTGCAATCTTGAAATTAAAATGTAAGAATGAGAGGCCCTAGAATCCTATGTTGCATTTGTATTTATCCATTTAGTATGAGGGTGTGTTGATTGGTAGGGTAGGAATTGAAGAGTCAATTGTATTAGTGGATTTGCAACCAAAAAGTTTTAACTCTACATATATGTTGCAAAAACAAGAAAGCCAATGGACATGCATCTTTGTGTTGTACCTCTCTAATTCTAACCTTTCTTTTACACACCCTCCAATTATGTGTGTGCACAATTTTGCACACGCAATATTCCATTCATCATTATCATTCTCCCCCTTTTCAACCATTATTATTATACATTTTAATTGTCTTTTTCTTTGGTCTTTCTCCTTTTTTCTAGATGTTTTTATCATGTGATTTAGCTACTTCCATGAGTCATATAAGTTGGATGAACATTTGATTATTCAGTTCAAACTTAGAAGATCAAAAAACTAAATTCTAAATTCAAAGTCTACAAAATGGAAATCAAATCGAGCCAAAATATTATTCGGTTTTTACCCATTTTTATTGAAATTAATAATTATTATAATTAATTTTGATTTTTTTTTTGAATTCTCGCTCATCCTTACGTATTCTTAATATTAAACTATAATGCATTATACGTGCAATTGAAAACAAAACTATTTAAAAGAGCTTATCATTTTATATGATTCGAAAAATAGATTAATTATATAACAATGTGCGGGAGTGGTCAATTTAAGACTTGAATAAACAAGTCATGTATTATCAATTCTTTTAAATATTCAAATAGAAACATGAAGAATTGTCACACTACTAGACAGTACCAAGGGGCCGGCATACACATGCCTCCGGCAAAAATGGGCCCTTTCATAAATTCTATGTACATTTGTTAAATTTTGAGGTTTTTCTTAAAATATTAGAAATAATTCCTTCAAATAAAAGAAACATTTTATTGAGTTAATTTTATCGTTGGATCTCTATACGCATTGCATAATATAATATGTAGGAAGTGAATTAGATATTAAATTTCATTTTGTGTTTAATAATAGTGGATGCATACTCTTTATTCATACTCAAATTATAGTTATGATTAAGATTTTCTCATGATTTTATATTTCTTAGAATCTTTGTATATATATATTTTACTTAAAATATATTGTAATAATTTATCACTTATGTATTTCTTAAATATATTTTTATAATAGCTTATATTTTTATTTAACTATTAATGTGATCAATGTAAGGACTTAAATTTATTATCATTTGCTTTTAATGATATATGAAAAATAGATATATTAAATGATAAATGGAGGGAGGAGTAGAGTTCCACGCAATGAGTGAACCAATAAACAAACATAATAAATAGAGCTAATACAATGGGCCCTCTAATCATGTGGAATTTAAAGCCCACTTTTTTGTTTCTTCCTTTTGTAGGTCATTATTATGTGGATATGCATAATCAATTACTTCCTCCTCCGTTTCCGTCAAATTATCCATATTTGATCGAACACGATAATAAAAGTATGTAAGTGATAGTGAGATGAATATTTTATTGATAAATGTAAAAAACGTATTATTTTAGAAAAATGGACAAATATTATGTAACAGACGAAAAAGAAAATGTGAATAATTTACTCTGGACGGAGGAAGTACAATATACTATTTCTCTCTCTATATATATAGAAAGTAAAATGGGTAGAATTAAGTATAATAATAAATATAATTTATAATTAAAAATTATAATTTTAATTTCGTCATGGAACATAAAATAATTATAAATACATATAAATAAGAATTAAATTTTTACGGGAACCTAAACCATCTAAATCCTTTTGAATTGATTAGGTCAATAATTAACTATTCAACCGAGCTTACTTACCCTTACAAAGAGGGAATTTAAGAAGTCAGGGGCTGAGATTAGCACATTTGATCTAGAATGAATGACTGAATATGATTTATTGATTATTTGATATATGTATAAAACTGAAGTTTGGGATGGGACTTTTTTGGATTATTAGTTCATGAATAGAATAGTAAGATAAAATAAATGAAAAATAAAGGCATATAAAGAAAAATGAAAAGGGAATGTCTCAGGTTAGGCATGCTTAAACGATTTAGGCAGATTTTATCCATTAATCCAAATCAAACTCATCTAATATGCCTTAATTGGGGATTAATAAACTCTATTTGGGATAGGTGAACCTACTTGAATATGAATAAAACCCGCCTAAACCGTTTAGTCGTGCCTAATGCAAGTTTTTACCGAATAAAAAACAGATGGCAAATAGTGGAAAGTGGGAGGGGTAAGAAAAAAATAGTTGACTAAATAGTGGTGTAATGAAGTTAAATGGGGGCCCAATAAGTAAGAAATACTGATTAGTGGGCCCACTCCCTCTACCTGCCTACGGCCGGCCTTAGACTGACTTTTCATACCTATTTTTGCCTTTAACCAACTACTCTCTCTCTATCTCTCTTAGATTCGAAGAGACTAAAAGTCCAACCTATTTATGAAAGAAATCAAATTTGGATTTTTGAAAGAAAAAAAAAAGTTATTTAGTTAAATTAGATTTGGTATAATTTTATTAAATTTATTTATTATTCAAGTAAAATATTATATTTGCAGTTAAAAAATAAACATAAATACTAAATTTGTAAATATGCTTAGACCTCGACTTATATAAAAGCATATTTTAACTAATAAACTAGATTAACATCTATTGGAATTCTAGTAGGCCATAACCTACTTAACCAAAATTTAATATGACTTGTTCTCACTTCTAATTATGGGGTCGAGTTGATTTGCTTAATTTTGAATTAGTTTATTTTGAGTATATTCTTTCTTTAAAAGGGAAAAAAAAAGAAGAAATTGTTATTATAAATCCTACAAAGTTGGTATTAGTTGTCTATTTTATCCACATTTCTCATTATATAATTAGTAAGTTTCTAGTTTATTTATCTTTATTGACTTTTTTTGCTTTTATTTAGTAGCGTGAAAGCTAAAATTTGATTATATTGTTAAAAGCTGACTTTAGTGCAAACTAATCTTTTATTTGCTTTTATTATAAAAAACTACATTTTCTTCTATTTTTTTTTACAAAAATCTTAGTCCCTATCTAATGAAGTTATACATAAAAAAATATTTCAAAATAAGTGACATGGTTATAATAATTTGACATTAAACAAACTCTTTTTATCATGCTTGTGTGAATTCATTATTTATTTATTTCTATAAAGGTATCAGGTTATTATGGTCTCGGATTTTAGAGTTTAAGTTTGTTGCACGTAGAATATTGTATTTGTCTAAACTGAATGTCAGTCTCAACTTGGTTTATCTAAAGCTCAGTTTGAGTTTTAAGTCCAAATAGTCATTTTAATTTATACTTTAATACCCGAGTGTTGATTTTTTAAAAAAACGTAAACTAGAATGCATAAAGCAAAAAACGAAAAAAAAAGTATTTATAGTGGTTCGGACACCAAAAAGTCCTACGTCTACTCTTCAGACATAAGTGGTAATCCATTAAGTGATTGAATAATACAAGGTGCTCCCATGATCTATCACAAATCGGTGAATGCATCGTCCACCAATCCACTAGCTCACTCGCTCGGTCCTTTATGTGTCCTTCACTTTGCAGCTTCTTGGAGTATGAGCACACCACACAACCTCTTCGTCGCTGGAATAAGGTCTTTAAAGTTCTCCACGGAATTGTCAGCTTGGCGGCTAGACGCTTGTTAGAGTCAAAGTACAGAATATACTTGACTATTGTGTTCTTTATCGGAGAGAAAGAACATCAAGAATAACTTAAGAACTAGAAGTTCCGGTCTCGTGTTCACGAAGATGACACACGAAAAGCTTTAGGAAAGCCTCGAACGTTTAAGTCAAAAATTTGGTAGAGTTTCAGTAAGCTCAATAATACAGTGTTCGGTGGTGTTGAATCTCTGAGGTCCTCGTCTATTTATAGGCGAAGGTGTTGAGATTCAAATTCTTGGAGCCGTTAGTCACATCGAGATGTTTGTCCAATCCGATGTTTCTTTACTATGCGCAGCAGGTTTACTTTTTTCGCGAAATCAGGACATGCTCCCGCTTTTTTCCAACTTTGATAGTGACCGTTCACCTTTCTTTCAAAACGACAGTATGATCAGTCCGAGGATCCAGACTGATCAGACCGAGGAATCTAGACTGAAGTCTTGGGCTTGCAAACTTTAAGGAATATCCAATCCTTAAAGTCTGTACTTGTCAGTACCATTCCGAAGACAAGTATTCTTATCTCTATGCGTGGGGATTGAAACTAATATTCCATGCTGATGTCGTCATACTGATAAGTCTTTGCTGGGTGGCGTCATGAATCTGAACATTGATCCCCTAGACTGGCAAGTTTCATATTTTGAGACTGGTGAGTTCCAGATTGGTCAGTCCCAAACTGATTAGTTCAAAGATTGATGAAGTCCCAACTTGTGAGTCCCATTCCAAACTTTCAGTCTCTCGAGTCTTTTGCGCATCACAAATCGATTCTTCAATCTATCTTCGATAAGTTCCAATTACAACTCGATAAAAAAACCTTACATGATTTTTCTTTTAAAATCAAATTGAAGCTAATCTAGAGACTTATTAAACCTTGACCATTTAACCCACCAAAACAAAATAAAATAAGAAAATTCTAACATCAAATTTCTTAACAGGTTATTTGATAAACCCTTTAACTTGGCTTATATAAGTTAGATTAAAACCTTTCAAAATTATAATAGTATGATTGTAATAGCAAAAGTTATTGTAAATGCAAGTCATGTATTTATTTTCATAATAGACACTTATTTGAAATAAATATTTTTATATTCATTTATTTTAAATTATCTCTCTTTTATTATTTATTGTCCTAATAAATCCTTGGGTTACTCATTAGGAAAAGAAACTAAAAAATATGGTCTAATAAACATAATAATAAATTTAAATTATATTATAGTTTATCTCGAAATCAAATATAATTAATTTAATCAAACTGCACTTTGGGACGTGACACTGTAATCTCTGATAGCTTTTCTTAAAAAATACATTAAAACTACAATAATATTGCCAATTGTAATTTATAACAAGAAATACAGGGATATAAAAACTAAATTACTTAAGAAGTTAGGAGTTATTTAAAGCTCGGTTCGATACAAATTTGTTTGAGTTTGTTTAGTAAAACTCAGTAATGGGACGGAAAAAATTAAGGTTCATAATATTTAATCCATGAGCTTATAATCAAGCTTGCGAATTAAAATTAAATTGAAATACAAAATTAATGACTCTGAAATTAATAGTATTGTGATTTAAGAGTTAAAAATATAATAAGTCTTAGATTGAATTTTATGTTATTAAACAAATGATTTTGAATATGAATAAGATGTTTTTTTAGGAAAAAAGAATTATATTGAGTATTTTAAATAAAAAACTATATTTAAACTAAAAAAAACCGATTAATTTCAACCAAAATTTTATTAAATTATTTGTAAATTTTAAAATATTCAATAGACAAACTCAAAATTCTATTTAATTATAAACGAATTAAACATGAGTAAATGTACTACTCACCGACTTGATTTGATTACAAACATGAATATATTTTACCAAAACCAAGAAAAATGATAGTTTATAATTTGATTTTCTTCAAAAACAGCTTATTCATATTGAAAGTCATCAAAGAAAAAGTAACAAAATTGTCAAACTTAAAACAACTATTTTCGGTGCTTAATTGATTTAAAATCACGACTTTTTAGTTAATGATTAACAACTACGATTCTATAAGGCTTCAATTAGGCGGATTTTGTTTGTCAACATATGAAATCTAGTAGTAATAAATTATATTTTATTATATAAATAAATTATATTCGATTAATGTTGAGAAACTCGTGTATACATAATTTGCGACCATTTTTAGTATAGAACATTTGAAAAAAAAATTATATATACTACTAAAGGTGTTTATTTATTATAGCACTAGTAAGAATAAATACCGATCAAATTAATAGATATAGTTTAAAATTTTACAAATTAGAATAATTAAATAATTATTCGAAAGACCAAAACATCAATTTTAATCTAAATTATCTGTTTTATTTTTTCAATTCTAGTACCAGGAGTATTATATTTCACAATTTTATGTCTGAACTACAAAAAAATTATTAAAATTTAGGGAAACAAAAAAACATTTCGGCATAAAAAATATGATGGAGTATGCAGAAAACCCACATAATTAGATTTACATCGTGTCTGTTTTTTTAGTATGACATGGGTTTTCGTGATGCCGGAAAATTTTCTTCCTCCTAGATTTGTATAGTTTTTTATAGTTCAGACATATAATTAAGAAATTGAATCGTTAATACTAAAATTTAAAAAATGAATAGTTTAAAACTAAAATTGATATTTTGGCTGATTCGAAACCAAATTGATCAAACTGTATTCGACTTGTATTTTTTCAAACCATACACCCCTATGTAGCACAAATTTGCAACATTAAATTAAAAAAGTGTAAAAGTTTTTTTGAATGTAGCTCTCAGCCCAAATCTATGGGCTATATAACTCAATTATTGGGTTTTAATGATAAAAAAAAGTATAGTGTCCATTTCAAACATTAAATGGACCACTCACTAAAGCTGCTGAATGGTCCAAAAGATTAATACACACACTAAAAATGTATATAAAACTTTTTTCATAGTGTATAAATTTAATAGAGGATAAGAATAGGCTTCAAATAATTGACTACACAATTTCATTTTTCCTCTTCCCCAATCTAATAATTATCCATGAAAATACCTAATTGATTGATGGAGTGATTTTCATCTGCCTTTAACGTGTCAACTTCGTCGATATACAATTTCTCATAACACATTTTTGAGTAGCGATAGAAATTAAAGTAAAATCAATATAATTAATTTAAATATATTGTCATCATATATATAGATAAATTATAGAGAATTAATAATTTATGAAAAACCAAGAGACTTGATTTATACATATTCTCTAAAATATATAAATTAATTCTACTATTTAATTTGTGTACCTCTATTTTCTTATAATCTGGGATTATAATTATGATTATTTGCACAAAATAAATTGTTTACGTCTTATTCTATAAAATAAATCTAATTTGATTTGATACAATTTTTTTAAAAAAATTAAAGATTTATGTATGTTATAGGAAAATAATAATTAAAGTAAAATCAATCTAATTGATTTATAGATATTTACCTAAAATGTACATATTCACTCTAATGGATTTATATTTCAGTAAAATATATTGTTAGGAAATTTGTTAGATATTCCTTATTTTATTATTATGTTTTGGTGGGTCATAGAATGTAAAAGCTATCTTACATTGTTTCAGCATAGTCGAAAATGTAAAGCTCTGTATATGATCAATATCGAGTTTTAAGCTGGAGCTAATCTTAAGATTAGACTAGCTAATCAGTCTAGAATGCACAAAAGACTCAACAAACTAAGGTTCGCGCCGAACTTACTAGTCTGGAAGATTAGGAATTTGGCTGATAATTTTGGCCTTTGTTAAGTACGGGTCCAACTGTACGAACTAAGTCTACAATAGGCGACGTGAATCGCCATTTATTTTTAACCCCGGATTCGTTTTATGAATATCAAAATAAACATTATGACAAACAGTAAATGCCCCATGCATGCTCCTATTTAATTTAATACGTAGATTCAAAGGAATACCTCAACTCATGCGGATTGAATAACGGCGGTGGATCGTTCATGGTGTCCTACAGATCTGATCTTCTGATCTCTTCCCTTGCTCGATCCGAAGATCTGGTGAGGATACGCTACCGGATCTACACAGCCGCCCACTCTCTCTCAATCTCTCTAGGGTTTCTGAAAAACTTCAAAAAACTTATGTGGGAAGAGAGAGTTGATCTATTTATATAGATATGAAGAATGGGCTATTAGGGTTTAATAAACCCTAATGGGCTCTGAGCACTATTGGGCCAGATCAGGGATCAAATACAAATAATAAAGTGGGTCTCCTATTAATTAATTTCATGTTCAACCCAGAACATAATTAATTAATAAATATTAATTCATGCCACCAGAGAATTAATGCTGACCTACCCCTTTATTACCACGTTATTAGGAACGGGTTGCATTGACTTGGTTAATCCCTATATTTAAGGTTTCAGACATTCATTAATTAATTCAACATATGACAATTAACTGCAATTAATTGATCTCTTATTATTTCTGAGTAGTACCAATCAACCCTTATCGTTTATGCTTGAATCAATGATTCAGCCTGCAGGACTTTAGCATAACGAACCTCGTGAGCTTCCCAGGGAATGTCACCATCCTAAAACGGATATGGTTATCTAAATCCAGCCTGAGGAAACCCCACACAAACTGCCATCACCCAAGATGCAGATATATGAGTACATGTAAGACTCTCCACCATAGCAAGTAAAAGTGACAATCAACCCATGTGTGCCCCTCATCTTTCAATAGACTTTAGATCCGACCAAGTTACCGAGATATTTACTCATTCATATGTCAAGCAGAATGGTTCATCTCACTGTTGATCCTATCAATACATTGAGGTGTACCGGTCACACAAAGTAGTCAAGATAAACCACTTATGGACTTGTGCACCGTAGCCTAAGCCGACAACCAAACCAGAAACTGTCTCAGCTATGATAACTATTTATATCTCGCTAGGTCGAATGATCTATACGATCTTTTGTGATCTCTTACACACTGCATGATCTCCCTATCAACGAGATAACTGGATGTGTTTGTTCGCATCGTATGATTGTTAATTCAAATAGGAGTTGTTTATTGCAAGTCATTAATGATTGCCAGTATATCAAACATAATGTTTCCCAATATACCAATCTTAATGCTTTTATGTATACAATTCCAACACCAACCAGTATGGTTCACTTCGTATACCAAACTTGCCAGCATAAGGACCAAGCATATACTGAAGGATGACGTCACCAGCATGGACTTGCAAGTATGATGACACCAACATAAACTTTCTAGTCTAAGTCTGAGTGCAAAGACACAAGAAGAATTGTTTGAGGACTGTACTGACGAAGTACAGACTTTAAGGACTGGAGTTTCCTTAAAGTATGCAAGCACGAAACTCTAAGTTTCGATACCTAGGATATTCAGTCCAAGACTCCTCAAACTGACGAATACTACCGTTCTGACATAAAGGCGAAGTGCCACTATCGTTGTCAGAAAAAGCGGAGCAGGTGCCAAAACTTTGAAAAACACCACCTACCTGCCTTGTGTAGCAACAAATAGAGACATCCGATAGGACATCTTCAATTTTTTCTCTAATGGACATTTATTTCAAATCTTCTACCTCACGGCTATAAATCCTGGAGGATCTCCAACTGAAGAAGGTAACCAATTTTACATCTTACGAGAATCGAACAAGTACGCAAAAGCTGATATTTATTAAGCTTACTAATTGTTCGAGGCTATTAAGCTTTTTCGTGTGTCAACTTTGTGAACATGAGACTTAGAACCTTAGTGTTCTTAAGTTATTTATTGGTAGTCTTTCTCTCCGAGAAAGACTACAACTGTCAAGTACGTCCTATACTCTGACCCTTACGGGCAGTCTGCTGCCAAGGAGAAAGTTTAAGGGAGAACTATAAACACCCCATTCCGGCTATGAGGAGGCTGAGTGGTGCGCCCACACTCTGAGAAGCTGCCAAGCGAAGAACCAATCATGGACTAGGCGAGTGCGCTTGTGGAAAGAATGTCACGCCCCGATTTATAAACAAGACATAAATCAATGAATTGAGGCATATCGCGTACGAGACATGCATTTGGGATATCAATCAATAAGGAAGATCAAACGAATTAAGATATAAATCAACACACATATCCCAAATAATTCAAAAGATGATAAAAGGTGTCTCCTCAAGAAGGGGTCTTGACTTCTTGAGTGAACAAATAATCAGAGTTTAACATGTTTGATGATATCAAAAGTCCAACAAAAGACAATGAGTTTAGCAACAAAAAGTTATCAATGAAGTATGTATATGAGGATACATACATCACCATCTAACTATTACAAAAGACGAGTCTTCAGCTCCACTCCTCTTCTACCTCGTACTCCGCTTCAAATCTTCTTTTAACCTGTGCATTTTAGAAATAATGCATGGGGCTAAGTACAAATTATACTTAGTGAACACATGCTTGAAAACATACATATATAATTTTATCGTGCCTTTTTCATCGAGTCGCACATGGGGTTTTAACTTTAAAATCCTCTCATGGCACTAAATCATTTTATGAATGAGCTAGCTCTTTTACACAGTTAAACTATTTGCAAAATTATGTGACTGGGAGGTGGCCTCCTACCACTGTCACGATACTAGTCACTGTCACGATACTAGTCCAAGTAGGGCGCGACCCCTAACATGATAGCATCACAGTGCACAAACCAGTAGTATCTTTTATATTGCCCAGGAATGATCGTTAAAGACTCGCAATATGGCAGTCAACATCCACGTTCCCAAGTGTGATGTTCTTCTCTAAGCGGGGTTCCCCCACAGAGAGGATAAATAACGAACACAAAACAGTAGACAATGACAAATAGTTGAAAACAAAACATTTCATTTCATGTTTGAAATACTTTGAAAAGAAAATATTATTTTGAATTTATTTTGGCCCACGATATAGGGGTAAGAAAAAGAAAACCCACCTTAGTTGGTGTGTTCACAGATGATTTGTCTAGCTCACGATCTTTTCCTATCCCTTTCTTATGACATAAGGAATACAAGTAAATCCTCAAGGGATAATAGATTATCTAAAATCGGATAAAACGAATAATTCTAGACTCTCAATCAATCATAAACTTCTCAAGTTGAGTCATCAGATAAGGATATGAAAGAATGATTCAACAATTTGGTTTGACGAATCAAGGTGGTCAAACATTAATCAAACAATTCATGATTTGATATCGAGCGTTAATTTACAAATGAAACTCATAGTTCAACTTAATTGTACAATTATGAGACTTCGTCAAATGACGAAACATTACTTCAAAGATTATAATTGAAAGAACATAATCAATTATGAATCATAGTACATCACATGAGAGTATAAGAACTCATCAAGTTATATCAAGAGAAGATTAAGTTATGAATAATTAAATCAAACTATCAAAGTTGGTTTGAATCAAAAGATTTTAAAGAGAGCGATAAAGAAAATAATAGCTCTCTATGTTGATCGATATAAGAGATGACGAACGATATAAAAGATAAGTCGAATAGATAGAAGAAAGATAAAAATCAAAATTTTAAATTTTGCGTCTGTGTCGATCGACATAGAAATATCGATAAAAACAAATATCGACCAATACACATATTGACCGATATGTGTGTTGTGTCGATCTACGTGAAAAATATCGATCGACACGTAAGGTGTCGATCGATATAGATATTGCATCGAACGAAATTGGCTGTGTCGATTCACATTCAAGATGTCGACCGATATGAGACTCATGTCGATCAATACAAGTGATCGACATCATGGATTTCGAATTGAGCAGTTGTGTCAATCAACATGGGTGTGTGTCGATCAACATGCTCTGTGTCGATCGACACGCACGCATGTCGACCGAAATAGAGGCAAATTTTGCCTTCGACGAAAAAAATGGTTTTTGGCTCAAAACGATTATCCGACTCGTCCAATAGATTTCTAACAACACCAAATAATTTTCTAACAAGTATAATGAGTCTAGACATGATTTCAAGCATCAAACAGGTTGGAATCGAAATATAAACTTAATATTCCAAAATAGAGCTAAATATCAAAAAATGCTCCAAAATAACCACAACTCGATTCCTAGGTTAACATATA
>JAPKLW010000001.1:885742-901181 GCA_026898455.1 Plectranthus barbatus
GTCTCTAGGCTCAAAATATAGCATGTTAAACATGCATACGTACTCATTAGCTAAAAATAAGACTATCATAACATTTCTCAACTAGGGCAAAATTATAAACATGCTCAAACTAAAGAAATAGCTAGAGAGGGGTTCGATCTATACCTCATTGATGTTTTCAGGACCTTGTACACTCGATCAACCCTTCTTTGCATTCTAATGCGTGTGAGTTCCCCTGTGATTGCTTGCGACTGTGTGTATTGCGATTATTGTTGTCGTAACTCCTACTGAGTGGTGATTGTTGGCGTGGCAATTCTACTGCATATGTTTTCTTGCGATTCTACTGTGTTTGGGTTCACTGCAATTCGAGTTCCCTTGCAATTGCTTGCGCTACTGTGTCTATTGTGATTATTGTTGCCGCATAACTCCCACTGAGTGTTATTGTTGGCGCGCTACTGCGATTCTACTGCGTATATTTTCCTGCGATTATACTAATAACAACAATGGATTTTGATTGTAGGAATCTAAGAAACTGCATGGTTCCTTATATGTTGTAGAAAGGTGCGTTAGTCAGAGAGATCACATAATGACTCTTTTTTTCTTTTTCAGGAATACTGAACCATTCAAACAATTCATAGTCACAAATCTTGGCACAGGTTAGAAACTCAGTATTGACTAGCTATTTACAATGTGAGACCATCATAAAGAACAAAACAAAACTTGCTTGCTTAAAGTGAATATATATTAGAAATCCATGCGTCTCTAAAAGGGAATAGATTATTGGTAGGTGGATTTATCTTACATTTATTTATAGTTCTCAAAAACTAAATTAATATTCACTGCTATAGATATATAGTGAATGACCTGGATATTGATATAAGCAGGGATTAATGTAGTGGAGAGTCTTGAGGGAGATTTTGAGTATAGAAAGTGCGGTCCATTTATGATTTACAAAAATCAATCTCAAGAGATAAATGGATTACTGTTTAGCAATGACAAGGATCTTGATGACATTGCAAAGTTGTTTAGTAGGTCTGTTATTTAATCTCCCATAACCAATATGTACTTTGTTGTTCAAGAACCCTTATATTAAGGTGGCTAACCTTTGTTATAGGATACTTGATGAATACCCCAAGGCTCTTGCACAGTCAAAAGTATCTCAAAGGTAATGTTAGCAGGTAAATTAGTTTGTTGATATAACCCAAACTAGGAGTAACTTGTGAATTAGTGATGGCACCACAATCCTACATTTCTTTGATGATCGATGTATGTGTATCCAAAATTTCTCAAGAGTTTGATCGTGTGTTGAATTGATTCTGTTCATTTTTATGTGTGTGTGAGCTCGAGACTATTGTAGCTACTGACTTCTTTCAGTGAGATTGAAGAGGCTGATTTCCGAGTGCCATCATTTGCTAATACCACCAAAGCTGTTGTAGGCGATATTCCCAGGGTATGCTTTTTCCACTCTTCTTAATTCACATGAAGTTGGGCACTTTAAAAGTTTTGGAGCTCATCTTTTTATTAGGTTTCTTTACCCATAACATTAATGTTTGTGTGTATTGAATTGTTCTAAAAAAAATGAACTTCCGCTGACAGTCCTCTACACCCGATCTGCACTCTATACTGCGGGCTCTGACACCAATGTCAACTGCTACTACAATGTGTTCAACTGATACGGTAAAGTCAATTATATATATCATGTGTTGTTCCTTGATTTCTACTCCATAATGTCTCACTAGTATTCTGGTAAAGCTGCCAATTATTTTAAAGAAAATATGTTAATTATAATTATGTTTAAAAATTTAGATAATGGATTGGATTGAGAGTGGCAAAGTAGGTGGCAACAAAGATGAGATGCGAAAAAGGTAATTGATTGTTTAATACTTTTTTATGAATATATTTCATTTGTTCAAATCCATTAAATTTGACACGGATTTTCATTAATGCAGATTTTGTGGTGTACCAGAATCAATGAGATTGTTTCTAGAAATATGGGAAAACATTCTTTTAAGAATGAAGGTTAAGGAATGTGTCCAACTCTCACTCGTGTGTACACTTTGGTGTGATGCAATCCGAAAAAAGCTGGCCTATTGGAGCACTAAAATCATGGGAGCTCGTGACTTTTGTAGACGTCGCTTTTACTATGATAGTATTGGTCAGACTCAAACCTTCCAAGACATAATCAATGCAGGTAATGACGAACCCTTCTACTTTCAAACAATCAACGATTGGGCTACTACGAATTACTACGACTACCCAGTGAAGATCATAACATAGCCATGATTATGTGTCGGCGTTCAAAACACCACCGTAACTAACATAAAAACTGAATGTCTAATAATTTCATGGCTTGGAGTTGATACTTGCGACGTTATTTCAATTATCGGCAAACGACCACGAAATAGTTTCCAAAACAATTACGTCAATTATGTTCTAATTAATATAAAATTAATCAGTTAACCCATAAATTTAACACAAAAATAATATATTTAATTTGAAAATAACTTGTTTAACATTAAATCACAATATTTTCACGTCAGTTTTTCATTCCAATATGTTAAATCGAAAATTCGACCAAATAATTGAATAGCTTAGTTATTAAGCATTTTGGGATGAATAGAATTCTTCTTGCTACTTTCTTAGAAATTGTTGACCTCGAGCCAATTGCGCACTCTCAATATCTCCTCCTCCTTCTATCTCTATTCCATGCGTTTCTTTTCTATTTAATATTTTTCCGGGTAGTGTATTTATTCTCCACTGGCAATCTTCTTCTCTTACATCACTGGTTGATTTGCTACTTCACTTCAGATTGAAAAAAATGGCTGGATCAAACGAAATTGGCTGTGTCGATCGACATTCAAGATGTCGACCGATATGGGACTCGTGTCGATCAATACAAGTGATTGACATCATGGATTTTGAATTGAGCAGTTGTGTCAATCAACATGGGTGTGTGTCGATCGACATGCTCTGTGTCGATCGACATGCTCTGTGTCGATCGAAATAGAGGCAAATTATGCCTTCGACGAAAAAAAATGGTTTTTGGCTCAAAACGGTTATCTGATTCGTCCAATCGATTTCTAACAACACCAAATAATTTTCTAACAAATATAATGAGTCTAGACATGATTTCAAGCATCAAAATAGGTTGGAATCGAAATATAAACTTAATATTCCAAAATAGAGCTAAATATCCAAAAATGCTCCAAAATAACCACAACTCGATTCCTAGGTTAACATATAGTCTCTAGGCTCAAAATATAGCATGTTAAACATGCATACGTACTCATCAACTCAAAATAAGTCTATATCATAACACTTCTCAACTAGGGCAAAATTATAAACATGCTCAAACTAAAGAAATAGCTAGAGAGGGGTTCGATCTATACCTCATTGATGTTTTCAGGACCTTGTACACTCTATCAACTCTTCTTTGCTCGATTTCCCACTTCTAAAACACAAAGAATGGAGAAACTAACGTTGGAAGTGGAAAGAAAATGTAGGGAGGATCCAAAAAGTGTATGTGCTTACCTTGAAATCACCTTGCTGGAACTTCGTCGGAGCTTGCCGGAAAAGTCGCCGGAAAATGTTTGGTGAGAGTTTGAACGAAAATAGAAAGTGCTGAAATGTTGAAGAAGGTTTCTATAAATAGAAAGTGGTGAGGGTAATTTCGTAAATACTGAGAGTCAAAAGGTTAAAGTGATTGTCATTCGCTTGTCACATCGGTCACTTTGACATCAACTCACGTCAACTACATAACGTGGAGTGGCGTTAATTTTTTCAAACAATCAACGATTGGGCTACTACGGATTACTACGACTACCCATTGGAGATCATGGCATAGCCATGATTATGTGTCGGCGTTCAAAACACCACCGTAACTAACATAAAAACTGAATGCCTAATAGTTTCATGGCTTGGAATTGATACTTGCGACTTTATTTCAATTATCTTCAAACGACCACGAAATAGTTTCCAAAACAATTACGTCAATTATGTTCTAATTAATATAAAATTAATTAGTTATCCCATAAATTTGATTGACAAGCTAATTAATCATAAATCGAGCCCCAGTCTCTAATACCACTGTTGGGTTTCGTTGATTCATCTAATAAACGCAGTGGGATAATTAATCGACAAACAAATCTAGATTTATAATTAATATCATGCGTAGAGATTCATGTGGATTAAAAGAGAAAAACTTACAATTTTTTCTGTAGAATATAAGAAAGTATGACTTATCTTGGAGCATGAATCCACTAATAAAGGTATCCACATGTCGAATCAATCAGCTGCAGCATCCAATTCACGGTGTATATTCAAACCAGGAATGCTAGGAATTTCTAGAGAGAATTATGGAGACGTAGAACTCAAAACCATAGGTTTTGTGTATTTGATATGAAGTGCAAAGGACACAAATTATTTTTCTCTCTTCTCCAAGAAAATAACGAGTATCTCTTATTAATTAATAAGAAGAGAAACTCAAATCTTATTTAATAAGATTTGACCCAAATTTGTTTCCATATCAGTTCCATTAATTAATAATCTAATTATTAATATATTACCAAATAGTTATTAATCTAATTAATATATTATATACTAATCTTATTAGTATATCAATCTACAAGATATATTAATCTAATTAATATATCTATTACTAATCTAATTTGTACAAAATTCCAGTCCATATCTTTCACATTTAGAACCTGCTCTACTCATATGGTTGACCAACTACAATTAGCCTTTAATTTTGTCAAGACAAGGACAAGGCCTTCGATGGGTACAATTTGAAAGTTTGGATAATAAGATTTTTGAACCATAAATATATCTGTTAATGCCTCCACCAACTTTCTTCTATTAACACATGTCCTAATTCAAAATAATCATCAAATGTTCAATAAAAAGGAAACAAAGAAGAAAGATTAACAAAATCTAAACTAAGGGATGATCTTCTTCACAGAGGCCCCAAGATCATAACACCTAATTTTGGAACAAGACCGAATTACTATTCTAGCATCTTTCATCATATAATGTACATATAACAATTTAACAAAAGTAGCATTCAAGATCAACAAGATCAAGTAACAAAAGTTTCAGACTACAAACCAGAGAGCGTAAGTGCAGTGTATTCAGCCATAAAAATCATTATACCACCATCAAAGTTTCAGTATCTCAGTATGAATGTAGCACATCAAAAAACAAAACTAAGTGCATAAAAATACTAAATCGAATTATATCTAGCTTTAGACTTGTTTCTCAAAAGACTATTTTTCCTTTCCTTTTCCTGATGAGGAGCTTCAAGCCTTGGTATTTTTTCTTGAGGAGGAATTTCTCTGCTCCTTAGTGATGTTTCTTGAGGTGGGAACTCCAGCCTCGATCCCTTTTCTTAATGTTCTTGAAGAGGAACCTCCTTGCTGCTCAGCCTCAATGATGTTTCTTGAGGAGGACACTCTAGTCTCGATCCCTTTTCTTGATGAGGAAGCCCCTCTGATCGGCCCTCTTCCTTTTCTTCTCTTGAGCCTCAACTTTTTCAGAATGCAGAATGTCGTTTTTCTTAGCCACGGCTAGGGGTGAGCAAGAAACCGAAAAAACTAAAAATCGAACAGAATCAAAAAAAATTTGGTTATTTTTGGTTTGGCTATTTCAGTTGTTTTTTTTTCGGACCAAAATAACCGAATAACTGAATTTATAAATATATTATTAATAATATATTATATAAATATATATACTAATATATATAGGGGAGTGATCTAGGCTGAACAGGTGTATGTGAATGAACAGAGAACAAAATCTAACCATCCATTTTGTAAATCAACGTTCCAGATTAAATCTTTCCGTCTATCATTAAATAGGCTAGTTTTTGTCATTTAAAGGGCATAAACGGAAAAAAAAACCCGCACAATTAAAAACTGAAAGTCGAAATTTATGGGGACAGTTACCAATTAGGATCAACCCACGATCTAGACAAATTTAATCGAATATTTAGCATATTTGTTGGTTGTCATTAATGATTTTTTCCATTATTATCAAATAAATTGGAAAGAGAAAATGCACCACGATTTATTCCATAATCTTAAGTTAATCGTTATCATTGTTTATTGCTTTGTGTGTCGTTGTTTATGACTTTGTGTGTCATTATAAGGTTATTCTCTCAACTTCCAGTAATATATTATCATTAAATGTATAAACAATTTTAATTATTCGTTAAACAGGGATTCGAAGAATGATACATTTATTAATAAATAATGACACTCACATAAAATAAAAATGACAATCGCATATGACACAAAAATAATAAAATCTAGACGTGAAGGCGATCCACCAAGTGTCAGCCGGATTCGAAGAATGATACATATATTCATAAATAATGACACTCACATAAAATAAAAATGACAATCGCATATGACAGAAAAAAAATAAAATCTAGACGTGAAGGCGATCCACCAAGTGTCAGTTGGATTCGAAGAATGATACATTTATTCATAAATAATGACACTCACATAAAATAAAAATGATAATCGCATATGACAGAAAATAAAATAAAATCTTTGACAGTTCACGTCCGACTTCTTCGATGGTTGAGATTCTCACTCGACGGCGTTCCCTCTGCCTGAGCGATGCCGGTGCCGGCGACTGAATAAGTGGGAGAATGGTGGTCGTCCGGTTTCAGACCGGCGACGGGGAGTGTGTCCAAGCGCAGATCTGCGCGTTCCTGGACTAGCGGTATTTTGCGCGATTGACGAAGGGTGGCGGGCTCGACTGACTCGCCGTGCAGCGATACAGCCGGCGTGTTCGCCGGCATTTGCGACGACGTCGGTGAGGGAGAGCCATGGCTGGTGGCCGGACGATGGTGAGGGAGAGGGCTGGTGGCCGGACGATGGTGAGGGAGAGGGTGGACGATCATGAGGGAGAGGGTGGACGATCGTGAAGGAGAGGGTGAATTAACAAATTAATTGAACCCTAAAAGAAGCTAAATAAATTAAATCCCAAAAAATTAGGTAACTACCATAATTATCAAATCTACTATAAAATATAATAATATTTACTACCTAAAATGCCCTTTCAAATAAATAAATAAATTTAATGACTGCCACGTGTCATTATTATAACCATCTGATTCAAAAAATTAATGGTTAGATTATAGTTCATTGTTCATTCACAAACACTTAGTTCAGAAATGAACGCAACTCTCTCTCTCTCTCTCTATATATATATATATATATATATATATATTTTATTAATTTAAAATTTATATTAAAATTCGGTTATTACCGAAATAACCAAAAATCGAATAAGAATTTTGGTTCGAGAATTTGGTTCGGTTACCTCAAATATAAATCCGATTATTTTGGTTCGATAATTTTACAGGGCAAAACCGAACCAAATAACCAAATGCTCACCCCTAGCCACGACAGAATTTAATACCTAAGTATTGCCTTTCTGAACTCCAGCCATATACATATCACGTTGGTACGAAGATCCACTGCCATTTCTGCTACCAACCTAATGGTAGATTTCAGTGCTTCAATTCTGGAGTCGATTTCATCCAGTTTCTTAAGAATAAACACTAGTGTGTCGTGGTTGCTGGACTCCTGAAAGGCAGTAATAGTAAAAGAGGGGTCTCTAGTGAAAGTAAAAGGAGGGGGCGCTATTGGTGGGGGAAGGCTGGAGCTGGAGACATTCGTGGGCGATACGTAATAATCCATGTTTAGTGTAGAGCGAGTAAATGCGAGGGAAATGCAAGTTGAGAGGTTAGCCGATGGATTGGATGATTCTTGAGGGTTAGTAGAATATTGAAGCAGAGTGTTGTGGCTGTTATTTTCGAGAGTGTCTCGCAGGTAAGTGAGAGACTGTTCAACATAGGGTATATCATCCATGTTTAGTGTAGAGCGAGTATTTGCAAGGGGAATGCGGGATGAGGGTTTGCCGACGGATTGGATGATTCTTGAGGGTTAGAAGATTATTGGAGCAGAGTGTCGCGACTGTTGTTTTCGGGAGTGTCTCGCATATAAGTGAGAGAAGAATCAACACAGGGTAGATCATCCATGAAGTGTAGAGCGAGTATTTGCGAGGGAATAGGGTATGAGAGATTTGCTGATGGATTGGATGATTCATGAAACAGAGTGTCGCGGCTGTTGTTTTCAGGAATGTTTCACAGGTAGGCGAGTGACTGATTGACACACAGTAGATCATCTATGTTTAGTGTAGAGCGAGTATTTGCGAGGGGAATGCGGGATGAGAGGTTAGCCGATGGATTGGATGATTCTTGAGGGTTAGAAGATCATTGAAGCAAAGTGTCGTGATTGTTGTTATCGGGAATATCTCGCAGGTAGGTGAGAGATTGATCAACACCGAGTAGATCATCCATGTTAAGTGTAGAACGAGTATTTGCGAGAACAATCCGGGATGAGATTTCACACGATATATTGGATGATTCTTGAGGGTTAGAAGAATCTTGAAGCAAAGTGTCGCGTCTGTTATTTTTGGGAGTGTCTCGCAGGTAGTTGGGAGACTGATCGATACAGTGTAGATAATCCATGTTTAGTGTAGAGCAAGTATTTGCATGGGGAATGTTGGATGAGAGATTAGCCGATGGATTAGATGATTCTTGAGGGCTAGAAGTTTCTTCAAGTAGAGTGTCGCGTCTATTGTTTTTGGGAGTATCTTGCAGGTATTTGAGAGACTGATCGACACAGGGTAGATCATCCATGTTTAGTGTAGAGCGAGTATTTGCCTAAGGAATGCTGAATTAGAGGTTAGCCGATGGATTGGATGATTTATAAGGGTTAGAAGATTCTTGAAGCAAAGTGTCGCGGTAGTTGTTTTCGGGAGTGTCTCGCAGGTAGGTGAGAGACTGATCGACATAGGGTAGATCATTCATGTTTAGTGTAGAGCGAGTATTTGCGAGTGGAATGAGGGATAAGAGGTTAGCCGATAGATTGGATGAATCTTGAAGGGTTAGAAGATTCTTGAAGCAGAGTGTTGCGGCTGTTGTTTTCGGGAATGTCTCGCAGTTACGTGAAAGATTGATTGACACAGGGTAGATCATCCATGTTTAGTGTACAATGAGTGTTTGCGAGGGGAATGCAGGATGAGAGATTAGCCGGTAGATTGTGTAGTTCTTGAGGATTAGAAGATTCTTGAATTAAAGTGTCGCGGCTGTTATTTTCGTGAGTGTCTCGCAGGTATTTGAGAGAATGATTGACACAAGGTAGATCATCTTTGTTTAGTGTATAGCAAATATTTGCTTGGGAAATGTTGGATGAGAGGTTAGCCGATGGATTAGATGATTCTAGAGGGTTAGAAGGTTCTTGAAGTAGAGTATCACGACTATTGTTTTCGGGAGTCTCGCAGGTAGGTGAGAAACTGATCAACACTGGTTAGATTATCCATCTTTAGTGTGGAGCGAGTATTTGCGAAGGGAATGCATGATGAGAGGTTAGCCGATTGATTGAATGATTCTTGAGGGTTAGAAGATTCTTGAAGTAGAGTGACGCGCCTGTTGTTTCTCGGGAGTGTCTCGTACGTAGGTGAGAGATTGATTGACACCGGGTAGATCATCCATATTTAGTGTAGAGCGAGTATTTGCGATGGGAATACGGGATTAGAGGTTAGCCGATAGATTGAATGATTCTTGAGGGTTAGGATTCTTGAAGCAGAGTGTTGCGGATGTTGTTTTCGGGAGTGTCTCGCAGGTAGCTTAGAGAGTGATCGATAGGGTAGATCATCCATGTTTAATGTAGAGCAAGTATTTGCTTGGGAATGCGGGATGAGAGGTTAGCCCATGGATTGGATGATTCTTGAGGGTTAGAAGATTCTTGAAGCAGAGTGTTGTGACTGTTGTTTTTGGGAGTATCTCGTAGGCCGGTGATAGACTGATCGACACCGGGTAGATCATCCATGTTTAGTGTAGAGCGAGTATTTGCATGGGGAATGCGTGATGAGAGGTTAGCCGATGGATTGGATTATTTTTTAGGGTTAGAAGATTCTTGAAGTAGAGTGTCGCGACTGTTGTTTTTGGGAGTGTCTCGCCAGTAGGCGAGAGAATGATCAACACCAAGTATATCATCTATGTTTAGTATATAGCGAGTATTTGCGAGGGGAATGCGGGATGAGAGGTTAGCCGATGGATTGGATGATTCTTGATGGTTAGAAGATTCTTGAAGCAAAGTGTCACGGCTGTTGTTTTCGAGAGTGTCTCACAGGTAAGTGAGAGACTGATTAACACCTGGTAGATCATCCATGTTTTGTGTAGAGTGAGTATTTGCGAGGGGAATGCGGGATGAGAAGTTAGTCGATGGATTGGATGATTCTTGAGGGCTAGTAGATTCTTGAAGCAAAGTGTCGCGGCTGTTGTTTTTTGGAGTATCTCGCAGGTAGGTGAGACACTGATAGACATTGGGTAGATCATCAATGTTTATTATAGAGCGAGTATTCGCGAGGGAAATGTGGAATGAGAGATTAGCTGATGGATTGGATGATTCTTGAGGGTTAGAAAATTCTTGAAGCAGAGGGCCACGATTGTTGTTGTCGGGAGTGTCTCGCAAGTAGGTGAGAGATTGATTGATACTGGGTAGATCATCCAAAGATGAGAAGAAGTCATCGCCGCCGTCGTTGGTTATTTTTCTTGAAATTAGGTTTTGCTTTATTTTTGGGTGAGGTATGTGGGAGAACTCAAAAGAATCTACTTACTAAACTAAAAGAGAAAAGTCTAACAAAAATCTATATACAATACTAAATCAAAGACGGGAATTACTGTAGCTCCAACAAAATTCCCGCTCAAAAAACAAGCAAAACTTGTGTGAATCATCTAAACCAAAAAAAAAATCCTGCCCGACAATATATATATATATATATATGGATATACCAACTAAATTTTGTCCGCCCAAATTTTTTAAATTCAAAAGTTCAAATATTTGAAATTCAAAATTAAGAAGTTGGAGTCATTTACTAGTTAATGGTCTATACATAACCATTATATTTGAGTCGAAGCTATTGAAAAATGACCATTTTTTATCTCAGTATTCTTAATGATAATTTTTTCTCTTGCAGAAACAATTCTATCATCAAAGTTGTCACCTTCAGGAGGAAACTGGAAATATAGAAGGAATCAAATCATGGACAGCTCTTCCGCTCATTACAACAGTTGCATAATGGAAGGCAAAAAAATTGATTCAATTAGAGTTCTTGTTGAATTTTATTTTACCTCACCAAAAAGACATGCATGTCCTCGCCATTTCTCCATGTGCCCCTTTGTGTTGAAATAGCCACAAAATCCACACAAGAATATGGATTAGTAAATTGATTCAGGCAACTCGAAATCACTGACAAGTTTGAAGGTCCCCATTGATCATTTTTACGAATGTCGATGTCACTTGAAGCTTTCATCGGCCAAGAAAATCACACGGTTTAGTAGATTTATAGTGATGCAAAAAATACATAAAGCACAAAGTGATACAAAAGCGGTGTGGTGGAGACAAATAGATAAAACAGAAGTAAGAAATTTTAGCAGTACACTAAGAATATTGTGAACCATAGAATATGTAAATATCATAAACAAAAGAACAAGGAAAAAAGGAACATAAATGAAATGTTGAAGTTTCCAGTCTCCGATCGCCATAAACACAGTTCCAAAATAAAATATGACCACAAAATAAAGAAGATTGTGGCTTTTGTGAGTGGATTTGAGAGATGACTTTGCAGCTTCAAAAAATGGAAGGGTAACAAAGAAGGAAGACAGAAAAAAAATTATATAAATAATGGGAGTTGAATATACTCTTTGATCTTTTGTTATAGAGAGTGAATGTGTGTAGGTCTTTGTTTGGTTGAGAAGAGAAGTGGTCGGATTGAATAATGTGAAAGTGACAAGAAATGTGTAAGGAAAAAAAGTTTCATGTTCAATGTGGCACATAATACATTTAATAACAATAGTGCGACGATTGTTCTAAAATGGTCTCAATTATTTATGAATTTTATAATATATAAAGATTGTTATTATGTTTGCATCCATGATCCACTCTAAAGTTTTATTTAGTGTTTTTTTAATTGTGTTATTTAGTAATATATTTAATTTAAGTTCTTATTATTTAAATGATTAATAAAATCAATATTTTAACAAATGAAAAAACAAAATAAGATTGATTTTTTTTTTTTACAACTATTTTCGGTTTCATTTAATGTTCTTATTAATTATTTTATTTAATATTATATTATGTTTAAGATTGTTATTATTTATAAGAAAAATATTTAAATAAATAAAATCACAAATTGATTGCAATTGTATCCCATTGGTTACTATTGTACATTTGGTGCCACATTATATTTTGATATAATACTCATTTTTTACACTATTTTCAATATAATTATATTTATGGTTATTTGCTTCCGTAGAGAATATTTAAAAGCCTAAGAACGAAAAAACAAAGAAAATGACCAAAGTTATAGAAAATTCATATAACAAAAATTACTTTTGTGTACTAAAAAAATAATATAATGAATCTATGCAAAATATAATTGGTGGTGAGTTGATCTTACATATAAATATGAAACTTCGAGCAAATATACGTTCCTTTGTTTTTGTCTTACTCTTTGAAAACAACTCCATTCATTATTTGAATCTATGTAATATAATCTACAATAATAGCAAAAGAAAAGAAAACAAGTTTAAACAAAGAATCATAATTAAAATTTTCATTTAAGTGGAAATAGAGAATGATGAGATTGTAAATAACAACTCATATTTATAATGTGAATATAAAAGTAGATGGTCCAAAGCATGATAATATTCTAACATGATTTAAGAATTATATTTATTTGATTACCAATTAGTGCCAAAATATTAGCTAATCAATTTCTATTGTATCATAATTAGATTTGTTCGAACTTTTTGTCATTTTCATTAAATCATTTCCATAAGATGATTAATGTCCACTACTAATTTCCCAAATCAATCTAATTAATTTTGATACATATTTCCTGAATTCGAGAAATGAAGCATTTTATGGAAAATGAGAAATAATATATGAAAACTTTCATTTAAGCATCTTGCATTGCATGATATAAATTAAATTAATTCATTCTATTAAAAAAATAATGGATATTTAAAAGGCCTTGTCAATAATGGGCTTTAAAGCCCATTGTCAATATTATGGGCTAGGGCCTAGTACGAGTATATATTGCCCAATTCGCAGCTCATCGAATTCGTAGCCCTAATTTTGTGTTCGTTGCTTCGGATGCTGAATCATATCTGAAATGACAGTTTCTTATAATCTCGGCGTTGCTTATCGATTTTGTATTTTTGTTTAGATTTTTCGCAAGTGAAATTTCTTCTAATTTCCTTGGATTGGTTGTTTTCAGATTTTTTGTTTTTTGTTTTGCTGGCGAATTTTTTTTCCCTTTCCTCAGTTCTGTTAAATTTGTCGAGAATAGAAGTTTTTTCAATGGCGCTGTTTATGAATCAGCTAGTTTCGTCGACTGTTGATTTGTTTTCTAGTGTCGGATCAATCTGCGTGTCGATTTAGTGTTTTCATGAAATATTTTGATGATGAGATTGAAGAAGTCGGCTGGTGATGACAATTAGATTGGCAAGAGCTGTGACAACATTTATGCGCATTTACGGTTTCGACCGTGTGTTGTTGTTGCTATGATGAATGTGCCATAATGCTAATCTGAGGCCTTAGTTTTTCATTCTTCTTCTTTTTTTCTTTTTTCAATCACGACTGGTTTTTGGAACGGTTTGGAATTTTTAAGTTAGTGTGTTTGCAAACTTATTTAGATGTTTTCTTTTGAATTTGATAGATGTTCCCTATGCATATTAGTCTGAAATTGTTGTGGTTTGCTTGAATTTGATAGATGTTCTTATGCAAACGAAACATTGCAACATTTGTATGCATCAATGCGAATTCGCAATTACTATTCAAGCAAAATATCTAAATTTAATCCACACTTTCATTGATTTTTCAAAATTATTCTTAACTTTCAAAATTTTAAGTTAGTGTGTTTGTAAACTTATTTAATTATCGATTTAGGATTCAAAAGATGAATTGTTAATCTAGGATCTAAAAGATCAAATAATTTTCAATCCATTACTTGATATTGAGGTCTGTGATTGAGAAATTTTGTGATGTTTATGTACAGAATTGAGAATTAATCCTTAGAGTTCTGAATCGAATTGAGATTTTTTGTGATTTTTTATGTCCAAAATTGAGAATTAATTTTTTGAGTCCTGAATCGGATTGATAATTTTTGTGATTTTTTATGTCTTGAATTGAGAATTAATGTTTTCTCAATTAATTTTAGGTCATGAATCGATAAAACTCCTAAAATTTAACAATTTATGACTTAAATTTCAAAAATTTATCGGCCAGCCATTCGACCTTAGGCTACTTTGAGGTCGGGTTGCAGCCGAATTTTGATGTCGTCCCTGAGGATGTTGGGCCTCTAGGGTCAACAACAGGACCGATGCTCCTTCTTGACTGACCACTGCTTCCACAGACCCTGTTTTTGGTGGTGTTGTTACTTCGACTCCTGCCGATGCCGACAAGCATTCTTCCGATATTGTTTGATCGCTTTTACTCAAGTTTTAAAATTTTTTGGCCGATGTAAACTTTGAATACTTGTTATTCTTTATTTTTCGCTGGACAAAATATTTATATTTAGTTGTTCAAATCATGTGTTGGATAAATAACTGAAATTGCAACAACATTTGAAATTAAAATACTCAATCAAGCATTTCAAAATATATATATATATATATATATAGAGTTGTAATCATATGTGAACCACCTCCCATATGAGATATAAGACTAAATCTGAATCATTAATTTTTTAAATCTAATGGATCAGATTTTATCTTTATTTTGAATTATATTTTTTATTTTAAATTTTAAATTTTAATAAAGGGCATTATAGTAAATCAATATTTACAGTATCTATATTTCTATAACTGATTCCTAAATTATAGATAATTATATATTTACTAAATTAAAGTTTTTTTTCCTACGACAATATATTTTCTTCTCTCTGCGTCTTCTTTATCTCTTTCTCTCTAGAACGCTGCTCCACGCTCATCCCCTCCATGTGCACCGTCGATGATTGCCACATCTATAATTTCTTCATTGTATGTCAGAAGTAATAAAGACGCAGACTCTATGACTTGTCGCTTTGTCAGATTGGTGTTAATGCCCATGGACTGAGTTTGAAGGAGTGAGATCTGGGAGTGGTGCAAATGAGACTGAAAAAATAATATGCTCTCATTCTCAACTCTATCTCCATCAAATTTGTATGATTGAGATGTTGTCGTGTATTATTTTGTATTAATGGAGTGTGTGCATGTATGTTCAACTTCATCTCATCTCATCTTTTCTTTATTAATTTTGTTAAATTTCTTATCTTTGTTGACTGAAATTTGGTATACAATAATTACAGTTATCTCGCCTGTAATATTGCAGTGAACGTTTTA
>JAPKLW010000001.1:909264-926921 GCA_026898455.1 Plectranthus barbatus
GAGCGACGATGATCCTTGAGGGCGGTTGTTTTCTGGAGAAGCGAGGGAAAGGAACGACGATGATCTTTGAGGGCGGTTGTTTTCTGGAGTGTGATCGACGACGGGTAGGTTAGGCGATGGATTGGGAGGGTAAGAAGATTCTAGAAGACGAGGGCGGTTGTTGTTTTCGGGATTGCGTCGCAGATCGATTGTATCATCCAAATCCCAAGTTGAGAAGTCGTCGAAGTTGTCGCCGCCGCCGCTGGTGGTGGTCATTTTTCTAGAAAATTAGGTTTTGCTTATTTGGGTGTGAGGTCGGAGAAAGAGAAAAGCCTTTTAGTAATATAATAAAAGGCAACCTGTAGAAAAAAAGCCAAAAAACCCGCCAAAAAAAAAACGGTGAAGTATTTGCCAATTAAAAAAAAAAATGCCAACCCAATTTTGAAATTCAAAATTCTTAAAATAAGGTAGAAAAAAATCCAAAAAACCTGCCAAAAAAACGATGAAGTCTCTTCCAATTAAAAAAAAAATGCCAACCCAATTTTTTAAATTCAAAATTCGAAAAGTCTTCTCCATTTCAGTTCTATAAATACCCAATAAGGAAGGGTATTTTTTAAACTATCGAATCACTTTAATCTTTTAAAATTATATAAAATATATTGTACAGAATTAGTTACTGTATTTATTTGTGTTGCAGAATCAATTGTAGTCAAGAAAATAATAAACAGAGTACAAACTTTGCTTATTGAAGAATCTAGGTTCATGTTAATGCAGAAAATAAATTATTTATTTATATTCATTTTATAACTTGGCATACAAATCGACAGATAATGTTTTGAAAATTGAGAAGAGTATTAATAGTGGCTCTGGAAATGGAGTGGAATTGGAAATGTGTGATGTGATAAAAATTAATTAATGGATCTTGCTAAATAGACATAATTTGGTCAAGTCATAATTGGGTTTAGGGGCAAATTAAACCGATTTGAGCTGGTTTGGTCTGATTTGACTTATTCAAATTAAGTCATATGATAAGTTCACTTTTATATCCCTAATAAATGAGAAAATAAAGAGAAAGTAGATGCATTTAATATTTTGTTGGGCTCAAGAGATATAAATCTATATATATATATATACCTAAAAGCAAACACCCCAAATTTTTTTCCCCCAAAGAAATATTACCAAAAATAAACTCAATTTATATTAGGTAAGTAAAATTAAATATGGTAAGTAAATAAAAAAATATATGATAAATATGCAATTGCTAATTGTTTTATTAGAATGTATATAATAATATTGATATAGTATACTATGTTAATAAAATCAAATGTATTAAGTTTTAGATAATTAAAATAATCAATATTATATATATATATATATATATATATATATATATATATATATAAAGATATGTTTATAATATGTTTTATATTTTTATTTTGCTAAACTATTATTTTAATTTATATTATTTTTAAACTATATAGTTAAATATATTATTTATATATTCTTAAAACAGAACCTCATAAAACTTAATTTTCCATCTAAAAAAATCTAATCTAAAATACTTATGTAGTATATTAGGTAATAATTGACAAATATGGTAAGTAGTCATTATTATTCATTCTTATAATTACTTATATGTTTAAATAAATCAAAGCATATTCATAGATAGTTCTTATATTTTATTTATTTTTTAACAAAAAACGGATTGTAATTTCCTTAATCAATATGTTGCACAATAAAAGAAATAATATATTTAAGATACTTACAACTTTTTAATTAAATAAAAGAAGGGGAAATGGACAGGAAAAAATATGTTTTAAATAATATTTTAATGTTTTTATATTATTCTATATTGTTTGTAAAAGTAAGATTTCCAAAAAATAACAATATTTTCCCTAAATATAATTTTCAAAAAAATTATGTAAAAATATTGTTTTAGGCATTTAACATTAAAATTTGCAATAAATGGTATTGTGAAACAATTTAATGAGTTAAATTACTAATTGTAAAATTAATTTATTTGTGTAATCAATCATCATTACTAAAATGAATGTTCATTTGAGAATTTCCTAAATTAATAAAAAATGCAAAATGTTAGGCATTTTTTATGCAATTTATCATTAAAATCTTATAACTATTTAAAAATTATGAGTACTATAAATACAAGTACTTTTTAAAAATTTTATCACTTCATTGTTTCTTATTTGTATAAAACCTAGGCAATGATTCTTTTTTTTTTTCTCTCTCACTCACTGATGGAATAGTCCATTTTTTTATGTAGCAATTCATTTATTTTATTATATAAATCCCAGCTGCTTTGTTGAAGCGAAAGAAAATTGGCACATAGAATGATCTAAATTTTATATGATGCCGCCCGTTTTTCGTTTGCTCAAAGATCTTAACATCGGAAGATCAAAATTAGCATTGAAGCTAAAAATTGTTCATTCATATGTGGTTCCTCATTTCAACAACAAGAATTTATTTCACAGTATTCAATGTGTGTTGCGTGATCGAACGGTAATATCTATAGCGTTTTTATTTTATTATTTTATAGATCTGTTAAAATCTTTATCACAGCTTTGATTGCTTTTGTATTTTTTAGGGTGTCCGTATACATGCTATCATTAAAGAAAAATTGTTACCTAATTTCAGAGACAAATTTGAAGAGGATAATGTTTTTGCCTTAAAAGGTTTTTTGGTATCCTATAACACAATGAGGAATAAGACAACAAATAATGAATATATGATTATATTTTTGGCTAATACCCGATTTTTTGAAGTATTGAAATATTCATTCCCGGTGTACATGTTTAATTTCAAAAGTTTTGATGAAGTATACTCAACTGGCAATGTAAGATTCTTCTCTATTTGGTAAGCTACGTTTATTGATTCAAAACATTTATTCTCATTTTGTGTTAATACATGTACATTTATTTCTTATCATTTGCAGATGTGACTGGAAAAATTATTCATACATATCAACCAAGACTTAAAGACGTTAGGGACCGAAAAAAAGAATTATTGATGTTATAATTGAAGATTCAGAGTATTGTTATCTTTATTATTCATTTTTAAATTATTGTTTTCATTTTATTTATATTAAATAATTTATAATGTTTTATTATGTGTTTAGGAAAAATACTCTGTTTTGCACCTCATGGGATGATTATGCTCAGAAAATCATAAATACAGTATCAAATGAATTTAACCAAAATTTGTAATATTTGGTTATTAAATTTTGTCAACCTCACGTATATAGAGGTCAGTCTTTTTATATAAATTTTTACAAATGCATTATTTATATTTTACATATTTCATTTTTTTAGATGAAATACGTATTACAAGTACATTTTATTCTACTCAAGTCTTGATTGCCGAGCATGAAGGGTGCATCGAAAGTATTAATTAAAGGTTTGTTACAAGATATAATGTGTTTATTCACTCGAATTTATAGTTTTCAAGTCTTATAAAATTTTATTCATTTAATAACTATTTTCTCTAATTTTTTTTTATTTTTTTTTTGACAGGTTGACATGAAGTAAAAGGAATAGAGATTCACAGAAGTACAATATCTATTATAAGAAAAAGATCTCAAATAATTTGTTGTACTTAATAAATGAAAAGTATCATTTTTTTAGTTTTGAATTGTCGGTCTTATTTCATAAATTTTTTCTTTACGTGTATTTTTGTAACTCAATGGGTTAATAAACTTTTTTTTATTAATATATTGATTAATGTTTAGATTTTAAGTTATTAAGTTTAATCTCAATGAATTTTTCGTATGTATGTTTGGTAAATCAATGAATTAATGAAACTTTTTAATTTTAAAATTGATGGTATAAGTTTTAAGTATAATTGTTTATTAATTACTGAGATAAAACGGAAAGATTAAAAGGATTATAATATTAATCTTAATTCAATTTAGGAGTTTTATCGATTTAGGAACCGAAAGATAGTTTAATTGTCAATTCAGGACCCGAAAGATTAATTGTCAATTCAGGACCTGAAAGATCACAAAAATTCTCAATCTAGGACCCGAAAGATCATACAATTCTCAATCCAGGACCTGATATGAGGTCCTGGATTGAGAATTGTATGATCTTTCGGGTCCTGGATTGATAAATCATCTTTCGGGTCCTGGATTGACAATTTAACTATCTTTTGGGTCCTAGATCGACAATTCTCCTTCAATGTAATGAGTATTATTTACATATTTATGTCAAATTAACCATATATTCATAACACATCCAAAGATATAAAAAACTAAAATTAATCAATTAATATGTTTTTTCAAAATATAATCAATGTTTAGGTTCAATGTTATTTAAATCTAAGAATACTATCACTCAACAAATAATAATATCTTGTTTATGGTTGGGAAAAGATGCAATCAATATTGATTCATTTATAGTTTATTTAATTTTAAATGATAACATTTGAGTCAATGTTTTTAGAATTGTATTTTTATAGAATTCACTCAGGTAAATGAATTTAGTTACTCATGTGACAGCTATTTTACGTAAATTATATTTCAATTATTACTTTTGAATTTCAGAAGATGGAGTCAAGATACGTTTTGGTAAAGATATATTAATATGTGTAATTATCATTGCATTGCAAAAATTATGGAATAAAAAATAATTGTGATAGTGGGTGGAAGATTTGGTCCTTAATACCCTTCACATCTTTAAAAAAAGGTGAAACGCATTTTATTTATTAATTTATGTATTGGATATGGAAAAAACTCAGTCTTATATTTAATCAAAATAAATTGATAAAAACAATTATTATTTAATCAATATCAATTGATAAAAACTCAGCCGTAGAACCAGATTTCATTGTAGTCCTAGGATTTTGACAAAGGACAACTCTTTTATTTTTAATATATTCATAATAATAATAATTATTATTATATCATAAACAAAAATTGCTTCATCACCAATCTAAATGCACATTTAGCTAATGCAGAGAAAATAAAAAATCATTCATGTAAATTAAAGAGAAAATAAAATTGAAGAATAGACTAAGCTAGAGGAAAAACCTGAAATTTATAATTAAATTACTGTATATTTTATCAATAGTTGTGTAAACATCAGCTCTAATAAAATAACTACCGGCTGTGTCACTTTTGCATCTTTAAACTTTTCATTCTATAAAAATAACCCTAACCCAATGGTTCTACTAAAAATCCAAACAATGAACATAAATGCTTGAAAGAAACACTTTCCCTTTTTCGCCTAAAATATCATAATACTAAACTTAGAATTAATCTAAAAGTTTAAAGTATAAAACTAATAGGAGAACAAATTTGCGGTTATTTTTCGTTGGGTTTTGATGCAAGAGAAATTCTTGAAGGCTGCTTGCTTCCACCCTTTCCTACAACTATGTTACACAGATTGTAACAAGAACTAACAAATTTCGCAACACCAATAGGGGTGGGAATAGGCCAGGCAATCCGACAGGGGCCAACGGCCTAGCCTACCACAGGTCAGGCCATGACAACCGAATTTCGTAAATAGTCCAGGCTTAGGCTATTTAAAAAGTCTATTTAACTAAGCAGACCCGAGCTCAAGCTCGGAAATAGGCTTACTGAACCTAACAGGTCGGCCCATTAAAATAATTATATATTATATAATTAATTAAATATATTTATTATCTAAAATTAAAAATGTATTTATTATTTATGAATAAAAATAAGTTAAATAAAATATTTTTTACTAAATAATGTATTTATATAAATTATTAAATGTATTTGCTATTGAAATAACATAATATATTTAAAACGAAAAATGGCTCGCAAATTCAGAGGAGAAGAAAAAGAAAGAATTTGAATTGGAATTGTATGCGTGAAAACTAAAAACCTCTAATGGGTTTGGGAAAATCAGAAACAAGAAATACAACTAATTAATAAAAGTTAAACATTGTATTTAAATAAATTAATCAGTAAATTTTACTTTTTAATGTTTTTTTTTTCACTTTTTACTAAAATAGTTAAACACTATATTTAATTATTAAAAGGTTAAAATATATTTCAACAAAAAACACACCGAAACCCACCTAGATGTTTTCAACTATATGCTAGGACATTAATAACATGAACCACATGCTTTGAAATCGAAAAACACACCGAAAAACTTTAAAGAATCTAAACGAAAAACATAGAGGTTGGTGGCAGCGGTTTTAGCATTTCTGGTGACGGTACGATCAACTCTTGGTGGCAAGCGCAGGCAAAGAGAGACGAGGATGGACTCGACGTGGTCGAAGGACACGAACTGGCGGCAGGATCCGATTGCCTCGGCGGCAAGACGCAGGCGAAGAGAGAGAAGGATGCAATAAATATATATATATATATATATATATATATATATATATTAATTTATGTTGTATATTTTATCATACAATTTTATGATTTACATATCGAAAAAAATGTATTATTAGTTTATAAATAATTTATCAAATAAATATTATTTCAATTCAAATAATTAAAGGTTCACGTAATTTGTGGGTGCCATACTAGTAAAATAAAATATGAGGAAATAATTTAAAATAGCAAAAAATTAAAAGCGTATTCAAAAAATGACAACTCCTATGAATAAATGCAAAAAATAACAAAAATTGAATGAAAAGTCTGATTTACCCTTATATTTAATTACTAGTACTTCACCCGTGTGTTGCACGGAATAATTATATTTTAATTATTAAAAGACAAAAATATATAATTGGTTGTGATTGGAAATTACAAAAATAAGTATTCTACCATTTTAATTTGAAGTTTTTTTTTTTTCTCAAATCAAATTGAACAATCACAAATTTTATTTTCAGGAAGAGGAAGGAAGTATTATGAATTTTATATGGGTCTGCATTTGATATGTTGATTATATATTGTGATATATTAATCAATTTTAATCAATATTATTCTTTTTATACTTTTAAATTTGGCATACAGGAATCATTTCAAAGCAAGTATTCTCAACTAATAATATATTTAATACAACAAATTAAACCATAATAAAAGAAAAAACCACATTTAAAAAATTAATTGCAAAATACATCAATATAGGGATATTATTGCAATTTAAACTTAGGATTTTAGATCTCAAGATAAACAACTCATGCTATGCATTTTTTACCTTCATTTAGCATGCATTGACGAATACATGTAGGATTTTTTTTCTGGTACTATGATTATCCCATTTCTTGTATGGTAGACCTCCTCGTGATGAAAAATGAGCTAAATATAAGGAAAAATAAGATATTTGGGGCTGAGGATGAAAAGTAGTTAAAAAATTTATTTTTACTTGATTTTGTATTTTTTATTACGTAAAATATAACGGAACTCCTTAAAAAAAATTAGATGCGCCACTAAATCCAAGGTATATTATTAGTGTGTCCTACTAAATCTTTCAATAATATACATGAGTTGAATACCAATACATAGAGTACAATTTAAAATTAATGAATACCTACAATTACTATATACATTAAATAAAAATAAATTTTCAAAACTTAGTTAATATTACTCCATATAAATGGTACGTAACCATACTTTTCTTTTTTACTTGCGTCTGGGAAAATGTAAAATGCAAAAAAAAATAAAACCAAAATAATTAAGTAAAATGCATTTGAATGAATTCAGAAGTGTATCAATTCGGTTTGTGGGTCGATTAAAATCAAAGGCAACAAATTTACTTGGCTGGGTGATTTGGTATTATCCCCGAAACAAAACAAATAATAACCCAATGTCCAAAGTTTGTAATAACAAAGGAAATAAATATACATATCCTCTGTACCGTATCCACCATATCTACTTTAATCATAATTACATCTATTCCCAAGTTTATTTTATTCTCTTACAATTTTGCATTCATCATTATCACTCCAACCACACAATACATTTACTTCCCCACTCTAATTTTTCTTTCTTTTACACTTCTCTCCATTTTGTTCTCTGTCTACTATTATTCATCTGCCAAACTGGAAATTTTCTTCCCATTTGCCTCCTTTTTTCCTTCACCCTTTTTTGCCTTGGTTCATTCTTCACAATCATGTCATCCTCATTGATAGGGTTTTGAATATTTGCCACGAAATATTATTCATTGATCAAACATATAAATAGAGTACATAAAGAAATGGAAAATCTAAAAGATATGAAAACATAATATGAAACCCTAACTACAAAACCCTAACTATATCTAATATTATGCATGAAGATATCATGCATATCTATAATCTAATATCCCCCCTCAAGCGAGAATCGGTACTTGAGAGACACGTAGCTTGCGAAGAAATTCTTCAAACAACGGCCGCGCAAGAGACTTGGTAAAAACATCGGCGATTTGCAGCTCGGAAGGGATGTGAGACGTGACAAGTTTTCCATCTTGAGTAAGTTCACGAACAAAATGATAATCTATATCAATGTGTTTGGCACGCTTGTGAGCAATCGAATTCTGAGAAATGAAAATGGCACTGTTGTTATCTCAATGTAAGATCGGCGATTGTGGTAATGCGATGTGAAGCTCGCGAAGAAGGGACAATATCCACTGAATTTCAGCCGCCGTGTTTGCCATTGCACGATATTCAGATTCGCAGCTTGATCGAGCGACGGTAGGCTGCTTTTTCGAACTCCAAGAAACCAGATTGCCAGCCAGAAAAATTGCATATCCATAGGTGGAGCGTCTGGAGTCCGGACATCGTGCCCAGTCCGCATCAGAATATGCTATTAATTTGCATGAAGAATGCCGTGAGAATAGAAGGCCATGCGAGAGAGAACCCTTGACATAACGCAGAATGCGTTTGACTGCCTGGAAATGCTCAATGGTTGGCGACTGAAGAAACTGACTGATGTGATCTACTGCAAACGAGATATCTGGGCGCGTAATAGTTAGATATTGAAGAGCTCCAACAATTGACCTAAATTTTGTGATATCAGAAAATGGCTCGCGCGCCTTCATTGGAGAGAGCAATACCGGCAGGTAGCGGCGTGTGTACGGGCTTCGCATCAATCAGGTCATGCCGAGTGAGAATGTCGCGAGCATACTTAGCCTGCGATAAAAGAAATCCATCTTCAGTGTAGGTAACCTCAAGACCGAGAAAATAGCTTAGACGACCCATGTCTTTTATAGAGAATTCAGAGTTCATGCGACGAATAAATGCTGAAATATGAGAAGGAGTATTTCCAGTGACAATTATGTCGTCAACATAAACAAGAAGGTAAATTCTGATAGACTGATGGCAGTAGATAAAAAGAGATGTGTCTGCCCGACTGCACATGAAGCCCATGGATATAAGAAAGGTGCTTAGCCGTTCAAACCAAGCACGAGGTGCTTGCTTGAGACCATACAATGCCTTGGAGAGACGACAGACATGATTTGGATAGCGAGCATCAAGAAAACCGGGAGGCTGCTCCATATAAACTGGCGTTGAGAGGTGGCCGTTAAGAAACGCATTTTTGACGTCCAGTTGGTGCAGAGCCCAGCCGTGATGGACGGCTAGGGATAAGACGATGCGAACTGTTGCAGCTTTAACAACAGGACTGAAAGTATGGTCGAAATCGAGGCCAGGAATTTGAGAGAAACCTTGTGCAACAAGCCGAGCTTTGTGCCGTTCGATCGAGCCGTCTGAGCGATACTTGGTACGGAAAACCCATTTGTACCCAACGATATTGGTGTCAGGGGGCCGCGGAACAAGAGACCAAGTGTCGTTCTTATGAAGTGCTTGCATTTCTTCATTCATAGCTGTGAGCCAAAGAGGATTTTTGACGGCCGATTTATAACCCTTAGGTTCAGACGATGCTGAGAGAGCCTGATAAAGAGCCATATTAGCATAGTATGCGAGATGGCGGGGCTTGAAAATACCTGCCCGAGCTCGAGTGACCATGGGATGAGGTGCGACTACCGGAGGTTGAGCAAGCTCGACCGCGGGCTGCTCGACTGCGGGCTGCTCGTGCTGCTGCCGAATAGGAGAGGCAAGGGGATCATCAATAGCTGCAGCCGAAGAAGGAGGTTCGACAGGCGAACATAAGAAGCATGGACCGGAGGCATGTGCGGGAGCAGGGCTGGGCGGAGCCGGAGGAATATCCGACGGGGGCGGCTGAGCAAAAGTAGTGGCTGGAGGCTCAAAATATTTTGATATGTCTAGCTGAGACATGGGTGCGGACGAACCAGTATTAGCCATAGGAAAATAGAGCTCGTCAAAGCGAGCATGCCGATAGTGTATATCTTGGAAGTGGTCGGATCCAAACAGCGATAGCCCTTATGATGTGAAGAATAACCAATAAATATGCATGGTTGACTCCGCTCAGAGAATTTATTTGCAGCATAATCACGAAGGCAAGGATAAACACGGCAGCCGAAAGGATGGAAGTTGCTATAATTAGGAGCGCATCCAAAGAGAACCTGAAACGGAGAAAGCCCATCGAGAATAGCAGAGGGCAATCGATTGATCATATAAGTTGCCATACAGAAGGCGTCAACCCACATGGATAGAGGTAGGCGCGATTGAAATAGAAGAGCGAGGCCAGTTTCAGTGATATGCTGGTGTTTACGTTCTGCTCGTCCATTTTGAGATGGAGTGTACGGGCAAGAACGTGTATGATGTATTCCTTTAGAGCGAAAGAAATCCTGTACAGCATGATTAGTAAACTCTGTACCTCCATCGCTTTGAAAGCGCTTGATAGAAGTAGAAAATTGATTTTCAACAAAGGTGGTGAAGGATTTTAAAACAACATAGAAATCAGATTTTCTAGTTAAAGGATACAACCATGTGAAGCGGCTGAAATCGTCAACAAAAATAACATAGTATTTAAACTGAGCAGTAGAAGGTATAGGCGCCGGCCCCCATAAGTCACAATGCACAAGATCCAGAACATGTAAAGAACGTTTTTCATTTAGTTGAAATGGTAAACGAGAGCTCTTCGCAAGTTGACAAGGAGAACATAAAATAGGTTTGGGCAACCAGGAAGAAACAGAGATATGTCCTTGTTTGCATAATAGAGAAATAACATCAAAGGAAACATGCCCTAATCGGCTGTGCCATAACTCAAAAGATGCACGAGAACTATTGTTCTTTAACTGAGAAACAAACGCTCGTTGGATGTGATCAAGCATGTAGTGCAGACCAAACATCACGCGCCGTAGTGCAGCCGAGCACTTCGGCCATAGCTTCTTCGGAAAGTGTCGAGAGAAGCAAACTTAAGAGGCGTTGATCTTGTTGTCGCCATTTATTATACGCAGGATTAGGAAGAACTGCACCGCCAGACGAGGGTAGCGACATTGGCGGTGGCGGGGATGAGCCATCGACATATTTGAGAAGATCTTGGCATGTAAGCAGCGGAACTAATTGAGACTTCCATAAGAGAAAGTTTGCCGACGTCAATTTAATAGTGACCATGTGGACGAGCATGGCTAGCGGAAGATGATCAGAATCGGCCGCCATGGGATCGAGAAGAACGATGAGTGATGGGGCGAGGAGAGACGGCGAGCGCTGCTGAAGGAAAAAAGGAGAAAGAGAGGGCGTGCGCCGCCGAGGGAGAGAGGGAGGGAGAGAGGAAAATATGGATCGATTAGGCTGATACCATGATATGGTTTTGAATATTTGCCACGAAATATTATTCATTGATCAAACATATAAATATAGTACAGAAAGATATGGAAAATCTAAAAGATATGAAAACATAATATGAAACCCTAACTACAAAACCCTAACTATATCTAATATTATGCATGAAGATATCATGCATATCTATAATCTAATACTCATTTCTATACGTCATTGTTCCTTCACATCAATAAAAAATGACAGAAAGTCGCCAGATATGTAGCCAAAAATGCAATTATACTATCTACTATTGTATTCTTCATCGTAAGATCCACAAAGGTGCTGTAGTGATTAGATCAATGAATTCTTTTAGCCACAGCCATCAAAAGAGTAAGAAACAACTTTTGTATATTAATATTTTTACTTTTGTTAGTATATTTTTTCATATCAAAATTGTTTATCCGTCTGGTTAGTTTTATGTCGGCAACTATATGATTCTATGTTATAGTATCAGAATTCATGTTATATCTTATATTTTACTGATTGTAATTTTGAGATTTTAGAGAGTTTGAGTTTAAATAATATAATTTTGAGCTCTTTTAAATGAAATGTGATTCATTTTATTAATTTGTTTATGTGTTCTAATTTATTTGTCTAACTTTTTGTTGGCTGTAATCGTAATATTTTTGTATGATTTCAGAATTTGTTCAAATTTGTTGACTTTTAATTTTAAATTTATCGATTTTATTAATTTCTCAAATATTTGGGGTTGTTAATTTTCACGTCTTTTTTGTTAAATTTTTTACAGTTTCATTGGTCTTTTTGTTGGCATAATATTTTTCCATGGTTATTCATGGTTGTTTCAATCCACTTATACATCATCCTCAATTTTTAGTCATACCTGCCAATAAAAAAATCGAAAGCTCAATTTATCAAAATCATATTGATACAAAAATCTTTTGGATTTGTAAATAACCTTGCAAATGGAAAGAATATATGTTAAGAGGAATGTGTTTTATGTAACATTATATTGTGGAATGATTTGAACTTACCTTTCACTTTGAGCTCATTTCACATAACTCGTCTCTCCTTTCTTTTCTATCTATTTTATCAAAAGACCAAACAGAAACATATGAACTAAACATGAGCAATAATGTTATAACATTGTTGTGTTTTTTTCAAATTGAGAAAAAATAAAGATGTAAGTATCCTTTGCCTAGTATCTTTTTCCATTAACAATTATTTTTCTTTCCCGGAAACTTATTTATATTTTTTCTCTTCCTAAGTAAACTATGTAATAAGATTTTTGTTTTAATGTAGTTGGTTTGTGCAATGTTTACCTTCATGAAGATCAAGAAATGAAACCACCATGATGATGAAGCTTTAGTTTTGGAATCTGCACAACAAACATTGCAATTGTCTACTATAAAAAAGTAAAATTTGTAGACAAAATACTTTTTAAACTAACTCAAGTCAGTGGAGAAAAATAAAAGATGGTGGAGTAGCAAACCTTCTTTTCTTGTAATTGATTTTTGGGTTTATGATCTTGTTCTGCCTTTTTATAAAGATAAAAAATGAATGTTCCCGGATTCCAAAATCTTTCAAATTCGACTCATTATTTCAAAATTCAAAATTACCGCTTGGAGATTAGCCATTGTGAATTGACCTCAATCGAGATTCATGATGTAAACCTTGAGTTTTTTATGTATTATGGGGGAATTTTGGAACAGTTTGTTCTGAAGAATGTTCCACTTGTTGAGATGCACCTTGGAGGGGCAATATTCCTTTATCAAAAAGATTTACTTGTGTTTTCGAGTTACCTTCCACAGTTGGAGAAACTTACCATAGATGGGTTTTGTATGGATACTTTTGATGTGGAGGTAAAGATGTGTGGTGTTTAAGTTTTTTTGATAGGTCAAAGTGGTGCCATGTTTTTTAAATTCTTGTTTGTATGTGCAGGGAGCTAGGATGTTCTTAAAAAATGTGAAAATGAGCAAGCTTCATCATTTCAAATTCATGTACCCTAGAATGTGCAAAGAGATGTTGTCGGTGACTCATTTTCTTCGTGCAGCACCTTTGTTACAAAGTTTTGTATTAGAGGTAATACATTATTGTTGCATATGATATGATGTCATGGCTGTTATGTTTAGTTGACAAGTATTGAATTGTTGCAGGTCTATGGTGGTAGTAATAGAGAAGAGAGTTGGTATTTTGTGGATAGCTTACCTGAATATTTGGGGGCGTATGAATATCCTCATCTAAAACGGGTAGAAATGATTGGTTATCGTGGTACATCGTGTGAATTAGATTTGGCAGTGTATCTTTTGGGGAATGGGAGTGCACTTGAGCAATTTATTGTTGATCTACGCAAAAGAGACAATCCATACATGTTTGAGAACTATTATTGTCCTAGTAATATAAATGGTGGGTTGCTTGTTGGGTATCCTTGTATGGAAGAAGATGAAATTAATGCAGTTAAGGTTTTTGTGAAGAAGCAGCTTACAAGGAGAATGGATTCAACACTTCAACATCTCCATCTCAATATTCTTTAGACTTATCTACTTTTTTTTTTTCTTCTACAAATTTTTTTTATTTTATTGAATGTATACATTGTTATTTTTCTATTGTTTTGTTATTTAGGTTAAGATACTATGCTTTTATGTTTGCTTTATTGAGGTGGTGCTTGGTTTATCTGTTATTATAAATTATTATGGGTTTATGTTTTTGGATTTTTCGTAAGTGAAATTTCTTCTAATTTCCTTGGATTGGTTGTTTACAGATTTTTGTTTTTGTTTTGCTGGCGATTTTTTTTCCTTTCCTCAGTTCTGTTAAATTTGTCGAGAATAGAAGTTTTTTCCATGGCGCTGTTTATGAATCAGCTAGTTTCGTCGACTGTTGATTTCTTTTCTAGCATCGGATCAATCTGCGTGTCGATTTAGTGTTTTCATGAAATAGTTTTCAGATTTTGATGATGAGATTGAAGAACTAGGTTGGTGATGACAATTAGATTGGCAAGAGCTGTGACAACATTTATGCGCATTTACGGTTTCGACCGTGTGTTGTTTTGTTGCTATGATGAATGTGCCATAATGCTAATCTGAGGCCTTAGTTTTTCATTCTTCTTCTTTTTTTCTTTTTTCAATCACGACTGGTTTTATTGCATTGGTTTTTGGAACGGTTTGGAATTTTTAAGTTAGTGTGTTTGTAAACTTATTCAGATGTTTTCTTTTGAATTTCATAGATGTTTCTTATGCATATAAGTCTGAATTTGTTTAATTGTAGTTGTACTTGAATTCCATTGTTTACAGAGAGACAACAATTGATAGACACTGAATTCAAGAATCTGCAACTTGTGTATGCATCAACGTGAATTCACCAAGTCAATAAATATCCAGGCAAAATATCTAAATTTAACCCACACTTTCATTGAGTTCTAGAAACTATCCCCAACTTCTAAATATAATACTCCATCCATTCCGATTATATAGTTCAGGTTACTATTTTAGGGTGTTTCAATTATACAGTCCAGTTTCTATATTTGGTATTGTTTTTATATGGTAATTTACCATTACATCCCTAAATAATTTTGGAAAATGTGAATATTAAATGCAATATTATGAAAATGAAAGGTTAATTAATGCTTTAAATAAGGGTAATGTTGGAAGTTTGTTTAAATATTAAATAATTTTTTACAAATGTGCAAGATCAAACTGGATTATATAATCGGAACGGAGGGAGTATTTTAAGACTTAAGTTTCATAAATTTATCCGCTGGTCATAAAATTGATACGGGAAATCATACTTGGACAAAAAATATTCATGTCATCATAAAATACAATAATTAATAATTTATCTCTTTTACGATAATTAATAGGGATTAAATAATTTTTAAAATAATTAAATCTTTTTCTTAATACATATATTTGTATAATTAAAACGCTAACATAAAAGATCGATCCCTCCTACTAATTATTTTGATTAATAGATGTTGTTCTTTTTTTTTCAACGTTTTGCTTCATTTAATTTGTATTAGGTTAGTTTGTCTGTTTGTGTTTCTTGATTTGAATAAAAAGATCGTATATCCTCATGTTTTGACGGAATTATTCCATTCATAAGTATAATTTGTATTACATGTATAAATTACTTGAATAGTTTTACTTGCGGAAAAATTAATATTAATGTACAAATATAATTTTATTCGTTACATAAAATTATTTTTATGTAATCGCAATTAATTGTATACATTACTAGAGATCAAATTATTTTAAAAATTATTTATTCCCTATTAATAACAATATAAATAATAAACTACTTAGATTTTTTTAAAAAAAAATTAGTATTTATGACGATATGTAATATTATTTGTTCAAGTTAGCTGAATTTTCGTTGGTGGGAAATATTCAAAGTTCAGGTATTAAATTTAATGTTGGAAAGTTGGGGGATAAAATTAGGAACTCAATAAATATTTGGGATAAATTTAGATATTTTCCCATATTTTTATCAGAGAATTCTTATCTTAATCATAGTTATTTGGTTTTTGAGTTAGATTGTTGGGTCAGCATAAGTTCTGGTTATCTTTTATATATATATATTATATATATATATATATATATATATATATATATATATATATAGGGTAGTGATCAGGTGAGAATAGGAGATACTATGAGAAATAAGAATAAATCTCGCGCGTCCATATCATCAAATCGACGAACAGGATAACGCGGCATTTTTGCCCCAATATCCTGCAGTTTTAGCCTTTAAAGGCTAAAACTGTAAAAACACTCAAACATAAACAACAACTTTCATTTTTAGCCCGATTTTCTTCATTTTTAGCCCGGTTTACTTCATTTTTAGCCCGATTTATTTCATTTTTAGTTCGATTTACTTCATTTTTACATAAATACGAATTCAAAAAAATTAAACATTTACAAAGACCAACCACAAACCTACCACATCCTGCAGTTTTCCTCGCTTTTACTTCAGTTTTGAATAAACACAAATTAAAAAAAAAACTAAATGCAATAATATCAAATATCGAAATTTACACAACTGCTACACGGTTTCATTATTATGCTGTTTCATTACAACTTTTCAATACACTTTTCGAAAAAAACTCTTCACATTCAACAAAATTTCAATTCCTCTCTCAAATTTTCTTCAGACATTCGACGGTTTTCTCTGGAATTCTACTCGCTTTCGCCAATTTCAAATAAATGAACCTGTAAGATGAAAAAGTGAACAATGTTAACTCTAAAGATGCACAATAATAAAGGAAAAATTAACATCTGAATAACACAATTTTTTTTTAAAACTATCAACACAATTTGGAATAAATGAACCTAAAAGATGAAAAAATGAACAATGTTAACACTGAAGATGCACGATACTAAAGCAAAAATGAAGATCTGAATAACAATTTTTAAAAAAAAAACTATCAACACAATTTTGAATAAATGAACCTGTAAGATATAAAGATGCACAATGTTAACACAAAAGATGCACGATACTAAAGGAAAAATGAACATCTGAATACCACAATTTTTTTTAAAACTATATTCATGCACGAATCTATTACAAACAACGTCTAGAATTCAAAAACAAGATCAAATCATCTCCTAACATAAAAAAAATCAATAGAACCATGAACACTATCAAAAATAAAAAATACAAAGTATTAAACTTACCCTCAGATCGATCAGACATGTCCTGTTCAAACTACAGAACTCCAAAATCAAAAACAAAACTCCACAAAAATCACAATTTCAAAGCCGACGGCGATTACGAACGCCAAATCCAGAAACAAAAAAAAATCCGATCGAGAGAAGATATATTAATCGAATCGAATGAAGGAGGAATAAGATATCAGAACGCGCGAAATAAGGAATACAAAATCTAATTAAATATGGAAGTATATATCTTTTAAATCTTAAAAATCCTAAAATTACAAAAATAACCTTAATGAATCAAAACTGCATGATAAATGAGGAAAACTGCACACGGAGTAAATTTGATCATGAGCGTTGATAGCACGAAATCAAAGGCTGAGATTTATTCTCATTTCTTATACTAAAAACTATTCTCATATGATCACTACTATATATATATATATATATATATATATATATATATATATATATATA
>JAPKLW010000001.1:927021-938036 GCA_026898455.1 Plectranthus barbatus
TATATATAGGGAGCAGATCCAGTGAGAAAACTCTTAACGTGAGAAAGATGCTTGATTGCATTTACGACATTGCTTGATTGTATTCAGGTTGTTGCTTGATTGCATTATATATATATAGAGGAGGGATCATGTAAAAAAAAAAATTCTCATGTGAAAAAAAAGAATGAATCATGTCCATCAAATCTTAAAAAGTCAATGGTTGATATTGAATCAAGCAACAACTAAAATGCAATCAAGCAACAACTAAAGCACAATCAAGCAACGACCTGAATACAATCAAGCAATGCCGTGAATGCAATCAATCATTTTTCTCACTTTCTCACGTTAAGAGTTTTCTCATTGGATCCGCTATATATATATATAGGAGGGATCATGTAAAAAAAAACCCATGTGAGAAAAAAGAATGAATCATGTCCATCAAATCTAAAAAAATCAATGGTTGATATTGAATCAAACAACAACTAAAATGCAATCAAGCAACAAAATAATCAAGCAACAACTAAAGCACAATCAAGCAACAACCTGAATACAATCAAGCAATGTCGTAAATGCAATCAAACATCTTTCTCACTTTCTCACGTTAAGAATTTTTTCATTGGATCCGCTTCCTATATTTATATATACACAAAGGTTAAGAGTACATTAAATTTTTAATGAACAATCAACATAAATAACTAAATTATATTATTTCTAATTCATCATTACTAATGAATGCTCGACTCAATGATGTCTTTCTTATCCATTAAAAATTATTTATTTCAAATGTATTTTTCATAGCTTAAAATTTTAAAAGTAGAGTTTGATAGTATAATAGCAAAAAAGAAGTTCTGATATACATATTATTTATTAAGTTAAGAAAATTTTGTGTTGAAATATTTCAATTCTAGACCACTTTTTAATTATATGTCATTGAAATAATTCTTTAATTTTCAACATGATTGACATTCTTTATATTTTCAATTGAGAAAAATGAGGGCTCAACATTTGTGTGATATCTTTTTGAGGATCCAATGTCACATTTAAAGGGATAAATAATAACAAAAAAATTGATCTATCTCTGTATTTCAGCAGTCCAATTTAATTAGAGTTTTAGAGATCCATTCAATATCAATTGAGAAATAAGAAGAATTAAAAAACATATAATAATTATACTAACTCTTTCAGACATATTTGTCTTAAATATTTCAATATTATTTCATAAAACATCAGCTTTTCTTTAATTCGACCGTTAAATCTCCTTTTATTTTTATATACACATGGGAGACGCTCCATACCATAAATTAAGAAAAATAAAATAGGAAAAAAACCAGTCAAATTAGTTGACAGTAATGAAAAATAAATAAATGCGCTGTCTTGACCGATCTACCCTCGACGGAATAGTTAAAAGCCCGATGGTTATTCATTGTAAATATGCTACTTATATGGGGGCGAAACAGCCTATGAATATATGCATGCGATGGAAATTCACTCGACACATGGCAATACAGGATTGGATGGTAATGAGTATTAATTGGAGGAGGGCAAATGGGAGGGACATCAACGCGATCGAAGTTTAAGCTGAAGAAGCATTGTCTCTCGATTTGCAGTGTTCTGGTGAGAGAGAGATAGCGTGCGCGGGGCTCTAGGTGTCTACTGGCCATACGGCGTCGGTTTGAAGACAGAGAAAGAGGTGCTTCAATCAAGTCAAGGTGAATTCTTGATAGAAGTTGGCATCTGCATGAATCTTTGAGTCCCTTGTTGTTGTTTTGGGTGTGTGTGCAAGAATCTGGAGAAGGGTTTCTTTAATTGGGGCCATGGAATTGAAATAATAATCGTTTTCTTGTTGTTGATGAAGATAATTTCTCTTAAATAACGTTTGTGTTCTAGACTTACTGCACCTATCTTCGTTGCTTCTTTCCCATTTCTGTTTGTATATACTTCTCTTCAAACTAAACTTTTGGAAACATTAATTCTTACATTTTATCAAGGTAAAGACAAAAGATGGTGGAGGCAAAGAGGAAGGAATGTTCACGCTGGTGGTGGTTCGACAGCCGCACCAGGGCCAGCTCAAAGCGCTCCCCATGGCTTCACACAACTCTTGCTGGTCCATCTTTGCTTTCCATTTTCTTTGCTTCCTAGATTTTGAATGGCATCTCTGAAGTTTTGATTGTGTATGAACTGCATATTGAACCATATGGTGTGTGCTGGTTGAACTTGAAATGTGGTGCAGAGCTCGAAGAGAAAACGAAAACAATGCTGCAGCTGATGGAAGAGGATGCAGATTCCTTTGCACAACGCGCAGAGATGTACTTCAACAAGAGGGCTGAGCTCCTCACCATGGTGGGGGACATCTACATGACTCATCGCTCTCTAGCCGAGCGTTATGATAAAGTCAAAACAGAGCTATCATCACTCCGGTCATCATCTCTGAGCTTGAGTGACACGGCCTATGATAGCTACTCCGAGGCCAGTGGACCGGAGGAGTCCGATGAGTCTGAAGTCGATGATCCAGCAGTGGTGGGTCAAGACTCAGAATCCGAACAAGGGTCAAGTGGTGGTGGTCGAGATGAGGAGCTCATGAGGCTGAGGGAGGAAGTTGGGAGACTCAAAGAAGAGTTGGAGGCTAAAGAGGAGCAACTCAAGCAGAAGGATGAAGAGAAAAGGGATGTTATCAGGCAACTCAGTCTAGCTATGGACTTGCTCAGAGAAGACAATGAGAAACTCAGAGGCTGTCTCTCGAAAAGAACTCCCAAGAAAGCAGGCCAACTTGAGTGTAATAAACTGAAACATAATTTCCTTGGGAGGTTGTTCAATGGATTTGGGAAGTCACTAGTTATCACTCTATAAATATGTATATACATGTGTATGTATGTAAAGGTTGTTGCAACTCCTTAGCAAGGTAGCTTCAACTATGAGATGTGGATTCTTTATTCTTTTTGTGTGTATTGTTTGTATCTCATCTCAATCATAAAACTGAAATATTGTTTTAAAGTTGGTTTTTCTGTGATATGATTTCAAGCAAATAACTGTATCAAACTCTGGACATTGCAATAACACTGCAACAAATGATTCAAAAACATATTCTAGATTCCTAGTACATAGAAAGGATGAAGAACCTCATGAAAAAACACAGACTAAACCTCTATTCACCCAAAAACCAGAAAGTGCTGCCGCCATTGAGCTCAAAAGCAGCTCCACGTGCCACCGGTGTGAAGAAGAATCCAGCAGCATCTCTTCAGGTGAGAATGCAGCTCTTGAGGGGACCAAGGGAGCTGAAGAATCACTTGGAGCAAGCTCGGAGTCAGAGGCACCCGGTGTAGGGAAAATAGGATAAATATATGCTGGTGGAGATGATGATGGAGAAGTAGGATCAGGCAATATTGCAGGTGCAGCAGAGATAGTCGAGGCAGACAAACTATCGCCCATGACAAGAAAACATGAAAACAACATCCATATAGCTAGAGATTGTGATTGAATAGAGCAGTAAGCCATTGTTTGCTGAGTGGTAATGAAATGCATGCAGCAGAAAGAATGAGTGGATGACTGATTGTGGGATTCTTGAAACTTCTTATAATGGTGATGATGAGGGGTTAAGTGAGTGTGTGTGGTGGTGGTGGGAAAGAGAATGACAGATGGCAGTAGGAGATTGGTTTTTTGGAAATGGACAAGATTTGATAAATGAAAACACATGCATAGAGAATTAGTTGATTTTGTCTTGTTCCTAAATGGCTGTTCTCATTCTTAACCACTCTGTGAGAACTCTTGTGTGTATTTTGGTGGATAGGACAAATTAGGCTCTTTCAATTTTTGGAAGGATTTTTGCACTGACAGAGTAAACAAATTTGTGGTGAATCTTTGGTTTCTGGAAAGGGATAAAAATATCACACTTTTTCAGTGAGACAAGTAGGTTTAAACTCTTCACCAATGGATTCAGACACTATTTGCTTTTTATTCTACTTTGTAAATAAAAAAGCAACAACTTTTTAAAAAATTGGGGCATTCCGAGAATTGAACTCGGGACCTCTCGCACCCTAAGCGAGAATCATACCACTAGACCAAATGCCCATTTGTTGGATCAATCTTACAATACTGTATATATATACGTGTGTGTATGAAGATCAGTTGGCTTCTCAGAGAAGGAATTGATGAATGATTTACAATCTCTCTTTCCCTCCAAAATTTGTACAGTGAAGCATAAATCATCTTCCTCCCCATTTTGGGCGTTTCAATTTCGGACATTCATCCACAGCGTATACACGCGCCTCGCTCAAACCCTACCACTGCCAACGACGCCTTCTACCAAGTAATTGCGGTTTCTGCTATGCCCAAGCCCTTGAGGTGAATAAACTGTTTTGTTTTATAAATAAATGTATATTTTTTCTATAATAAAATGATTCCGGTTGTCAGACTTTGATTTCGTTCTGTCATTATGTTGATCATGAGCATTTGATGTTTTATTTTTGCTGTATGTGTGAATTTGGGTTCTATTGTGGTGTTATCTCAAAGTGTTTTTTCAGTGGTTTGATTGGTCTCCATGTTGGCTGTGAATTGTGATGTTGATGATGATGGCAATCAAGATCACTATGCCGATTAAGAATGATTGTATTATTTATAATGCATTAAACTTGGAGCTGCTATAACTTCGTCGGCCTTTGAACTAGGATAAGGAGAAGTTAAAAGGTGGAATGATATTGCACGAAAATACTACTGTCCATTTGGGCGACACAGTTGAGATTGAAAGCGCCAGCGCACAGTCTCGGATACTGAGTATTGGTATGAGCACTCAGGCTTTGGGTGAATGTGCATCCAATCAACAGCCGGGTGATCAGATGGAAGATTATTTAGAGAAAGTCATAGCGCTTGATAGTGAGGATGAAGGGGAGAATCAAAATGAGGGTGTGAATTCCGTGAGTAGTTCTGGTGTGGTTGGAAGGTTTTCTGACAGACACAATGTTGGGTTTTTGAGAAGACAGCAGGCCCCTGCAGGTAAAATAGTATTGGCTTTTATCAGATTATAAAGATAAAAGGCTTGAAGCAACACTATATTGTATATTTCACTCTCCCATTTTGTCTTGTGGTGCTTAAAGGGAATCAGAACCTAGTTGAAATTGAAGAATGCTATCCTCGTTGTGCTTAGGAATTCTTCATTGAAAATATGTTCTTTACCAAGTATGTTTTCGTATGCATGCGAAACTCAGCTTTTGAAAGTGAAGTTGGATGATTTGTGCAAGGTTGTAGCTCTGCCTCTGTCTTGTTCTTTTTATTTAACAGTGGTTCTCTCTTCTCCCCAGGTTATTTCCGGAGGCTTAACGAGGTTAGTGAGAATGTGTTACGTGGTTCTGGTTCAGCTACAAGCGGAAGGAGTGATGAAGAAAGTACTGCTGGGAGGACTGGTCTTTATAATGATGATAAATTTCAAGAACGTGTTGTGAAAAATGTAGCATCGAGGCCATCAGAGCAAGAACCAGTTCTGATGAATACAGTGAACACGGAGGAGTTCTTGGATATGGAAAGAGAAAGTTCGACGGAGGACTTACTTGAAAAGAAGTTGCCCTCAGATGAGTCCAAGTGCATGACTATGGTGAAGGATGATACAAATTATGACTATAAGCGTGCAGAATACTCTGAATCTCCGCAGGTTGCAGAATCACAAGATAAGGCCATGCAGTGTGTAGATGACTACCTTTCGGTTTGTGATTTCGGCTCATATAAAGACATCCCAGCTACAACTACCCATGTGATGAAATCGCCTCCCTCTTTGAGATCAATGGGTGCTCAAAGTTTGGCTAGGAGACTAACCCTTGGATCAACTGCTAGCAAGTTGACAGCTTTTGAATGGGCTGAAAATCATGTTGAGAAGACTGAGGGGGCCTCACTAAGACTGCATAAGGATTCAATCCTTGGTTTTAGAGGTGACACATGTGGCTCTGTGTCTGTTAACCAAGAATGTCCCTATGTTAACTTGCACAATGAGATCTCCATTAATCTTCAGCCAGAAGAGAAGTTTCCGGGAAATAGGTCAAGTATCAATAACGAAGATACAGTTTGGTTAAGCTCCAATGACACTGAAAACATATGTACTATACCCGATTCCCTGGAATTGGATGTGCAGCATGATACAGAAGTATTAAGCCACAATGTGGACAATGTTGAACACGATAGGCTTACACAAGAGGTATCATATGTCGGTCTGGACACTCAAATCGCTGCTGAAGCTATGCAAGAATTAGTACATGCTGATCATCCAAGGGTTGATGCTTGTTTCACTCATCAAGGTTCAGGTAACACTCTTTTGGAATCTTGTAATGCGGTAAATAACATGGATAAATCAAATTTGGCCTGTCACGAAGTGGCTATTGTAGATTGGAGGTGCAAAGGGAAACGCTCTAAATCTATGAAGATTTCTACTGTTCAGAACAAACGTTTATCTAGGCTGGCTGCAAAACGACTTAAGAACCAGCGGGGAACTGTTTCTCAGCCTGTGGTAGGCAAAAAAATGACCAAGAAACTGATGGCTGATGATGAGTCCTGCAATGAAAGAATGCCAGAAATTACAAGCAGCAAACGTTTCGCAGCACCTTCCAGGATCACCATGCAGCAAGTGCAGTATGAAACTATCAAAAGATATAGCTCGAAACAGTTTCAGAAACTCGATCGTTTGTGTAGCAGATTGTCCAGTGATACCGCTGATGGCGTTAAGTATGAAACTCCTCAAAATGGAATAAAGACCAGCAATAGCTTATATGATGGTGCACATAGAAAGGGAAGCAAAGAGACCTGCTTGAGGTCAAATTCTGGGCATTCTTTTGTAGCGAACACAGACTCTGCAGAAGGTAAAGAAAACTGTTGTCTGAATCAGGCTGATATGACTCTTCCTGAATTAAATCCATGGGTCTATCCAAAAGGGAAAAGATCGCGTCAATGCACGTCTGCAGTTAAGCCAAGCAACCGGTGTTCTCCATTTGCTACAGTTGATAACAATCTGGGAAAGTGTCCTAGAGAGAAACTGAATGAGAATGCAGTAGATGGGGTGGCAAAGCTTCTAGTCTACAACAGACGGTGTAAAGTCTCACTAGAAAGAGAACACACGGGAAGTTCTCTGCAACAGGTTGTTGATTCAGATTCATCACGTCAATGCACGCCTGCAGTTAAGCCAAGCAAACGGTGTTTTCCGTTTGCTACATTTGATAACAATCAGGAAAAGTATCCTAGAGTGAAACTGAATGAGGATGCAGTAGACGCGGTGGCAAAGCTTATAGTCTACAACAGACGGCGTAAAGTTTCAATAGGAAGAGAACACGCTGGAAGTTCTTTGCAACAGGTTGTTGATTTAAGTTCATCGGTCAATAATATTGAGACAACGTTTGACTCTTATGCAAGCAAACCTCTGAAGCACTGTGGCACTCTAGATGAAGCTTCAGTTAACATGAAATCAGAAGGCAGTGGCAAAAGAAAGCGATCATTGAGCTCTCTTTCAAGGTCTCCCCTAATAAAAGAGCTAGTGAGATTGGGGTATGCTGATTCACCACCCGATTTTCTGCCAAAAAATTCCAGGAGGAAAAGGGCTACGGATAAGGTTTGCATTTTGTTCAGCCAGAACTTGGACACAAGCACACTCAAGCAACAAAAGAAGGTACTTTCTGCCACACAATCACAATCATTAGTCTAAAATAAATCTGGTATTGTGGTTGGTTAGAGTTGCATCTTTACTAATCCATTTGTTGACACAGATTGTAGCACGATTAGGATTTTCAATCGCGTCATGTTCCTCTGATGCAACACATTTTGTAGCTGATAGATTTATACGAACAAGGAACATGTTGGAAGCCATTGGTCTTGGCAAACCTGTGGTAACGCATTTATGGCTAGAGAGCTGTGATCAAGCAGGCTATGTAATTGACGAAAGCAGTTACATCCTCAGAGATGAGAAGAAGGAAAAAGAATATGGTTTCAACATGCATGTAACGCTAAACCGTGCCAGTCAGCTTCCACTTCTAAAGGTAAATTTTAAACAGAGGTATATCAGTGCATTGAAGGGTGGTGCTTATGAATTCTTTCTGTTGATCTGTAGGGCCGCAGAGTCTTGATCACCACAAATGTGAAACCTGGTATAGATGTGATAAACAGCTTGGTCAAGGCCGTGCAGGGACAGGTATGTCGTTGACATAGACTAGGCTCTAAGGCCAGATTACAGCCCATATGAAAAGGAAATTTAGCTTGACTTATTTTAGCTGGGACTTAACTACACATCTGGATTAGATTGGAATGAGCAAGAACATATCTATGATTTCTAAAAAAGCAACCTGTAATGAAAATAGTTATGAATGCTTCTCAGGTGGTGCAAAACATAGTGAATGCCAAGAAGATGGATGAGCTGATTCACAAGGATATACTAATTCTCTCATCCGAGGAAGATTATACAATTTGCTTGCAATTTCTTCAGAAAGGTACCAATCCTATCTCTGGGTCTCTCTCTCCCTGCTTTTTAATGCACCTCATTCCTGGATATTGCAACTGCATCAGTTATGTGACATTAATTCTGTAAGTGCAGGAGCTTCCATCTATGACTCGGAGCTTTTGCTGAATGGAATTTTAACCCAGAAACTGGAATATGAGAGGTCAGTAAATTGAGTCCACATATGATGCAATATCCTTTTCCACTTGACCATGTTACCAAGTCATTCATAGATCAAATCATAAGCGTGTCATTCATTTTCCTACAGGTATCGGCTTTTCAAAGATCACAAGGAGGATGGTGACTGTTTTATTATGGCTTGAAGGATAAATGGTGAGTGAGTGGGGCTAAGGCTTCGATGAAGTGAAGGGCAACTCCATTTCATGTACATATAATGAGAAGAAATCCTGAGAATATGGAGATGTGATTGCCATTGTATCAGCCCTTTTAGCTTTTGATCTCATCCTGCAATGGATGGAGTGGGTATCATTATGTTTCATTTTTATGTAATGGTTCCGACAAAGAAATGAAAATATTAGGTGGCTTGCTTATTCCCATGCATATATTCCATGTGGATAACTCAAGTAATCTTTACACTTTTCATCTAAAAAAAATCTTTATGCACTTGAATTAGCAACTGAAATTTTTTAAAAAAAATATATATATATCAATATTAAAGAAAAGATCAACAGATTTTAGAGACAGTAATTCTATTAGAAAACTTGTTTTCAAATGGTCTATTTTCCTATTTTCATCAAAATTCTCAGCTATCAAGATAGGTGAGCAAGAACCAAAAAAAAAATTGAAAATTAAATTGAATCGAATAATTTCAATTTTCTTAGTTTGGCTATTTCAACTTTTTTTTTTACTATTTATAAATTCAATAAAAACCAAATTTTATGTATATATATATATATATAAAATTTCATTTTTAGATATTGAATTGATGAATCTCTTTTCATGATTAGTTTATTTTTTTATCTCATGTTTAGATATTTATTAAATATGTGAATAATATTTGAGCTCAATGTTTTTACTTTTTCCTATCCAATTTGTCTCGATTACCGTTTTAAAAATCTTAATTATTCAACTCAATTTTTTATCTAGAAACCAAATTGAATAACCCAATACTCCGTTGTTGGCTTGTTGCGAATTGCGATTCACGGTTTTTTTTTAAATATATTTTGTTTCCCTTTTTGTGTTCATAATAATAGAAGGCCTTGTTAGTACTAATTCCTTTATATTCGGGCCTCACACCTTACAGCCCAGCCCAGATAAAGAGCCCGAATTTCTGCAATTATAATTTTTATAAATATATTATACATCGACGCTCCAGTCCTCTCCCTCTCACCTTGTTGGGGACGTCGACGGCAGAATTTCGCGGTTAGTTCTAAATTCAAGACAATTGTTGAGCTTTATCTCTGTCATTTTATGTAGCTACCTAGGATTGCTGAATGTTATGGTGAACGGAAACTATGGGTGCGTTCCGGTAATCGTTTTTTTTTTAATCGCCGGCATGCTTCGTGATATTTCTATTGATGATTGTGGAAATTCAGCTTTTTTTCCTTTTAGGAATAATAATTAACGCACTAATTGATACCTACTTTATTTTATTTATTTTTTGTTGGAAATGGTGATTAGAAGGATTTGATACTTTAGGGTTGAATCAACAGTTATGAATTTGAGTTGAAGCCATATTTGAAGCAGGGTGTCAAATTAATGCTATGCATGTGGATTTCTTGGGTTGAAAATCACGAGATTCATGATTTACTTGGTAACTTGAACATTGAGGGATTCACTTCGCCGGTTTCCCATGATAAAATAGGGGTTATCGTTTCGGGTGTTTCATTGAACTGCAAAAGAAGTGATTTTTGACAGTTTCTCCATTAATTTTGCCGCGTTGGTACCATGGTATGCTGTTTCTTTATTGCATGTTGCTCTTATGCTCTGGTTGCATTTTCTTTTATCTGCAACAGATTTGTTTTTTCACTTTCCTTTTTTCAAATGCTAACAATTTATATTTGTTTGCAGTGTTTAATTTGATTTTGAGGTGCCTCCTCATTAGCCGCCTGTACGGATATGCCTCCCAGGAAAAATAAGAAAAGAGTTGTCGCTACTTCTAAGTCCACTTCAGAAGATGTTGATTCTACCAAGAAGTCACTGAAAAGGCTGAAAAAAACCATTAAACCTTCTGTATCTACTCTGGAAAAGGTAGTTTCTGAAAAGGAAGTTGTTGAAGATGAAAATGGATGTGATGCTGAAGAATCCATTCCAACTCGTAAAGTGAGGAAGCCTTGTACATGGCTTAAGCTTGATAGGCTTGACTCTCAAAATGGAAACAAATCATCCCCTAAGAGTTCTGAAAAGGACAAGGAAGCTAAACGCACTGCTCATGTCAGACACCCGAAAGACATAAAGAGGAAGAGAAATGAGGAGGCTGAAGAAAAAGTTCATGACCGACAGGCTACTAATGATGAGCAAACTGCACGTCGTGAGAAAAAGGATAAAGAAATTATCAATGGTAAGCGTGATTATTTACTATGGTTTTGCTTCTATATAATTGGTGTTGATCTTTTGCAGT